>JAMWET010007768.1:0-465000 GCA_024036415.1 Prochilodus magdalenae | reverse complement strand
CTAGGTTCCTGTGGCAGGCTGCATGGCAGTGGCAGCCTCTATTGGAAGATGATCCACTCCTATGTTTCTAGAACCCTGAAAGTCTTTCTCTACAGCCAGTATGTGGTTTGTTGGTTCTAGGGTACTGTAGAACCATTGGAGTGATAGTCTCTATTAAAAGACGAGGCTCTCCTGTGTTTGTAGAACCCTAAAAGTCTCTCTCTACAGCCAGCATGTGGTCGGTTCTAGGTTCCTGTGGCAGGCTACATGGCAGTGGCAGCCTCTATTGGAAGATGATCCACTCCTATGTTTCTAGAACCCTGAAAGTCTTTCTCTACAGCCAGTATGTGGTTTGTCGGTTCTAGGCTACTGTGGCAGGCTACATGGCAGTGGCGGCCTCTATTGGAAGATGATCCACTCCTATGTTTCTAGAACCCTAAAAGTCTCTCTCTACAGCCAGTATGTGGTTTTCGGTTCTAGGCTACTGTATAAACATGGCAGTGGCAGCCTCTGTTGAAAGACGAGCCACTCCTAGGTTTTAGAACCCTGAAAGTCTCTCTCTACAGCCAGTATGTGGTTTGTCTGTTCTAGGGTACTGTAGAACCATTGGAGTGATAGTCTCTATGAAAAGACGAGGCTCTCCTGTGTTTGTAGAACCCTAAAAGTCTCTCTCTACAGCCAGCATGTGGTCGGTTCTAGGTTCCTGTGGCAGGCTGCATGACAGTGGCAGCCTCTGTTGAAAGAGAAGCCACTCCTAGGTTTTAGAACCTTGAAAGTCTCTCTCTACAGCCAGTATGTGGTCGGTTCTAGGTTCCTGTGGCAGGCTGCATGGCAGTGGCAGCCTCTATTGGAAGATGATCCACTTCTATGTTTCTAGAACCCTAAAAGTCTCTCTCTACAGCCAGTATGTGGTTTTCGGTTCTAGGCTACTGTAGAAACATGGCAGTGGCAGCCTCTGTTGGAAGACGAGCCACTCCTAGGTTTTAGAACCCTGAAAGTCTCTCTCTACAGCCAGTATGTGGTTTGCCTGTTCTGGGCTGCTGTAGAACCATTGGAGTGATAGTCTCTATTAAAAGACGAGGCTCTCCTGTGTTTGTAGAACCCTAAAAGTCTCTCTCTACAGCCAGCATGTGGTCGGTTCTAGGTTCCTGTGGCAGGCTGCATGGCAGTGGCAGCCTCTATTGGAAGATGATCCACTCCTATGTTTCTAGAACCCTGAAAGTCTTTCTCTACAGCCAGTATGTGGTTTGTCGGTTCTAGGCTACTGTGGCAGGCTACATGGCAGTGGCGGCCTCTATTGGAAGATGATCCACTCCTATGTTTCTAGAACCCTGAAAGTCTCTCTCTACAGCCAGTATGTGGTTTGTCGGTTCTAGGCTACTGTATAAACATGGCAGTGGCAGCCTCTGTTGGAAGACGAGCCACTCCTAGGTTTTAGAACCCTGAAAGTTTTTCTCTACAGCCAGTATGTGGTTTGTCGGTTCTAGGGTACTGTAGAACCATTGGAGTGATAGTCTCTATTAAAAGACGAGGCTCTCCTGTGTTTGTAGAACCCTAAAAGTCTCTCTCTACAGCCAGCATGTGGTCGGTTCTAGGTTCCTGTGGCAGGCTGCATGGCAGTGGCAGCCTCTATTGGAAGATGATCCACTCCTATGTTTCTAGAACCCTGAAAGTCTTTCTCTACAGCCAGTATGTGGTTTGTCGGTTCTAGGCTACTGTGGCAGGCTACATGGCAGTGGCGGCCTCTATTGGAAGATGATCCACTCCTATGTTTCTAGAACCCTGAAAGTCTTTCTCTACAGCCAGTATGTGGTTTGTCGGTTCTAGGCTACTGTATAAACATGGCAGTGGCAGCCTCTGTTGAAAGACGAGCCACTCCTAGGTTTTAGAACCCTGAAAGTCTCTCTCTACAGCCAGTATGTGGTTTGCCTGTTCTGGGCTGCTGTAGAAACATGGTGACAGCCACTATTGGATGACGAGCCACTCCTATGTTTTTAGAACGCCGGTGGAGCTATAGCACCAGCTGGAAGATGCTAAATGCTCTACTGAAGCTCTGTGCATTAAACTCCAGGTAGGATATGTTGATAGCTTATTGCCTTAATCAAATTTACTACAGGCGCTAAAACGATGAGGCCAAGTCAGATTCTTATCCACCAGCTTCCTGCTCTATTTCTCCTGTTCCACCTTAAAAGGTGCTGCAGTTGTTATAGCACCTCAGGCCTGATTCACACATACTGCCTCTGCATGACGGGAACAACATGAAATGGCTTGATTTTCATTTCGGCGCTCGTGTTAACAGGTCAGCGCTCTCAAACTGCCTGCATGAGCCAGAGTGTCTCAGATGTCGCACTGGAGCGTTGTGGCATTTGAGGCAATAGACTGGGAGCCAATTTCTTTCTGCACCTGATGTGCATCGTGCAGCAAATTGCACTGAAATAAGCCATTAAAGTCAGCATACAATAACCATATAATCAGGTGTGTCGAGGTAAAGGAGCAAAACATGTATTCCAGTTTATACACTCATCACCTAAACAATAGCTGCACAAACAGCTGCACCCAGAAAGAGTCAACCGACTGGAATGAAACTTGGTGGGTAGGTTTGACATTATGAGACATGCCAATGATTCAAGCACGCCTGCACATGTGACGTAAGCAAGGCCGGGCCTTTTCACTGTACCTGACTGACCCAACAGCTCCGATTACAGACATTCAGTGAGCAGTGATGCCCTCCATGAGTCATCCTGTTAGTGGCAGCACCATTGGCAGACGACTGCACCATGCAGGACTACATGCACACAGACCGTTACAACGACTGTTCTTAACACCATGTCAACATCACCAAACACTGCAATGGTGTGGTGCCAGACTGTCATGGAGTGACTCAGAATGGCAGCAGGTCATCTTCAGTGAAAAGTCACGCTTTTGTCTTGGTGGAGACAACCAGCAAATTCGTGTGTGGAGGCACCGTGGTCAGCGCCAAGATGAATGGTTTGTTGTCACATGTCCAGAGGGCTTGGTGTCACTCCACCTCCACCCCTACCAGTAAATCTGCAGGAACTGTGTGAGAATGATCAAGCTGCATGGGATGGATTATCACAGGACACCATTAGGAACCTCCATAACTCCACGCCTAGATGTCTGGCATGTTGGTTAAGCAAACATGGTCGGCCCGACACCATACTGAGAGACACTACTTCTGTATGTGTAGCTCAATAAATATTCTCCATATCAGTCTAAATGTATCATCAATTATTGTTCCTGGTAACCTTTTCCCTCCTTCCCAACAGCACTGCAACCCCACACTTCCTTCTGGGTGCAGCTGTTCTTTTGACAAACAGCTAGACTATGTAGACAGTGTCTGTTAGTGCTGCAGGACATTTGTGTAGATTCCTAACTCTCCTTTAGTGTTCGTGCACTGGCTCTAGCCAATCAGCAGCTCAGCAGAGAAATACTGGCCTACTGTGTTTCATTTTCTCACAGTGTTTTAAGCTTTAGGGCTGGACTATCTGGATATTCCTTTGCTGGGTAGGTATATCAGTTGGCCTGAAGGTCGTTGAATCATAGCAGCCCTAAAATACGGGAATATAAATTTATATGTGTGTATATGAGTGTAGTTCCTAATGCTGGGGACAGACTGTAAAACAAAGGCAGAGGGAGGATGGAGCTGCTGTCCTGTTCAGACTGATGCACTGAGCCAACACAAACTCACTAATCACTCTCTCTCGTACACACGCACACGCACACGCACACACGCACACACGCACCATGGTCCAATACCTATCCGAGTCAACACCCCTCCCCACCGACCTCATATACACTGTACAATACACACTTTAGCCACACACACACACAGTCATAAACACACATAGCCTTATCTGAATTATCCTCCTATATACTTTTTACACACGCACACGCACACCCACACACACACACACACACACACACAGTGCTGTCTCTTCCCCTTCTCTGTAAATGACGCGGTGACTGGAAATAAACAGGCAATTTAAGTGCTGGACACCTCACTGCTCCCTTACACACACACCCACACACCCATACACACACACACACACCCACACACACACACACACACATACACACACACACACTCCTCTCCCTGCTGCTGTCACACTCTGTCACACACAGGTTGAGGGAGGGAGCAAGGTCAATTCACAGAGAGAGAGAGAGAGAGAGAGAGAGAGAGAGGGTGGGAGGGAGGTGTAAAGAGACAGAAACAGACGAATAGGAAAGTAAGAGATAGAAGGATAGAAGGAAGAAGAGAGAGACAGTCAGAGCAAAAGAGAAGAGAGAAAGAGAAGAAAGAGATCGTGTAGAAGAATTGTCAGACAAAAAAGAGATAGAGGACAGTAGAGAGCAAAAGGAGAGAGAGAAGAGAGTGGGAAAGAGATAAAAGGTTGGGAAAAGAGAGAGTCGGAGGAAAAGAGAGGGAGAAGAGAAAGAGAGTTTGGCTGAAAGAGCAGTAGACTGCAGACGTTGTGTGAACAGTTTGTTGTGTTTGAGCTCAACTTAAGATTCTCTCCACACACACCCACACATACCCACACACATACACACACACACAGAGATCCATAGTGCAGGTGTGTGTGGTCACACTGTGATTTGGGCAGTGGAGCAGATGACATAATGGCTTTAGCTGATAAGCAGGCAGTGTGATTGTGTGTGTGTGTGTGTGTGTGTGTGTGTGTGTGTGTGTGTGTGTGTGTGTGTGTGTGTGTGTGTGTGTGTGTGTGTGTGTGCGCGCATGTGTGTGTGTGGTCTAAGCCACAGACGCCATATTGTTATTCCATTTTCATGCCAAACAGCCGGCTTGTGACCGATTGTTTCATGTGTCAGCTGAATTTCCCTTTACTGCAGTAGGGGGGGTTCTCCCACAGGTTAAGGTACCAGACTCTGCCTAGAACATCTGTCAATGTGAGAGGGGTGTTTATGTGGCTTATGAACCATTAAATAACTGTGATTTAAATTAAACCAACAAACACATCATCTTGACCAATAGCTCCCAAAGTCCTTAGCACTCAAAAACTGGACACATGCAACTTAGTGTGTTATGGAGTTTTTTGATGGTAAACAGTCTGTAAAATTCTAAAGCCCAAAGTACACGCCACTCTATTTTACAGAGACCACTTTCCAGGGTGCCTAAAACAACTCACTGGAATTACTGCCATCTTGTAAAACATTCCTTATTGCCCACCTACCAGCAAAGTTTTGCACGTCCTCACACAACACACAGAGAGCTAAACCAGTAAAAACTGACCACTCTGAAACCAGTCTGCTCCAGTCTATCTGGTGGATCTACCAGCTTGTTCTACTGTACAGTCAGGATCGGACTCTGGATCAAACTTATGTAGCAGAACCAAAAGAGAACAGAACCGCGGTGTGGGGGAGGAACTTGTAGCCGGATGCCATTATGGTGGTTTAGAACCAAATGTGCAAGCTGACCAATCAGGGCTCGCTAGGTTCTATAATCTCTACAATGCCCCAAAACATTTTACATCACCACAAAATCTTCCCCGATGTTTCAATAATGTTCCCTAATCCCAACCAACATTTCCCCCCACAATATACATCTACTGTCCCCACAGCATTACCACAATACCTCCACAAAATCTTCCCCAGTGTTTCCACAGCATTCCACAATGTCCCCATAAATTTCCCTCAGTGTCCCCACAATATCCTCAAAAAGACTGCACAATATAAATCAGATATCCCCACATTACTCCAATAACTCCACCAATATTTCCCCAATGTGTCCAAAATATTCCCTAAGGTCCCCATAACATTTTCCCACAGTATTCTCCCAACTCCCTGCAATATCCCTGCAATGTTCCCACAACATTACTCCAACATCTACGACCAAATTTTCCACAATGTTTTCCTAACATTCCCCATAGAATTTCCCCTAGGTATTCCCACAATATTCTCCCAATTTTCCCTACAATACTCCTCCAATATCCCTACCACATTACTGCAAAATCTCCACCAAATTCCCCCCCAATATTTCCATAACATTCCACAATGCCCCCTAACATTTCCCTCAAGTATTCACATTATTCCCCAAATACTCCCTACTATATTCCTCCAATATTCCCACAACATTACTCCAACATCTACAACCAAATATTCCACAATGTTTTCCTGACATTCCATAATGCCCCCATAACCCCAAGTATTCCCACAATATTCTCCCAACATTCTCTACGATATCCCTCCAATATCTCCACTAAAAACAAACAAACAAACAAACAATCAGAGCACACTGAGTTTATCATCATCATCAACCTGGATCATGCGGATCTATTGTGGTGGAACCCAAACACATTATGGGCACTGAAAATGAGCCTTCAGAACGGAGTTAGTACATTGGAAGTCAGTATATTGGAAGTCTTGGCGCCGGTATTTGAATGTTAATGAATATATCCCTTATGTGTATTCATATTAACACGTATAACTGACCTGACACAGTGTAACACCCTCCTCTCCTCCCAGATCTGCCCGTCAGTCCTGTTCTCAGGCTCAAAGCATGAATATGGAATGCCGGCAGACCCTGTGTGTGTTGGAGTTAATAATGAATATGGTCTAATGATTTAATGGCTCTGCATGTTGACACATCCCACAGGCTTTGGGCCACTGGAGTCACTGCTCAGTGCTGTGTAACACTAGCCTTCATGTAAGATGGAGAGAAAGACAAACCAACAGAGAGAGAGAATTTCACATGGCTCGAGGATCTGACTCCAGCACTCAGACTTTCGCTTCCCTCTGTTCCTTCCCCAACGTCTGCTTCCTCCTTCACTTCCCACTCCCTCTCGCCTCGCCCCATTTCCATTATTCTGCATCACTCCAGCCTCAGTCTCTGATCCAGCACAGTGCAAGCCCTAGTCACTCTAACCACAGTCGCCATTTCGTTTTGATCCTATTTCTCTACTTTCCTTATTTTCATCCTTCTTTTATTCTTTTCCTGGTCCCACTGCCCCCAAGCCATTGTTACCCTTGTGCAAAGCTCTATTAGCCATATTACACCTCTCACAGACTAGGGCAACCAAAGGCCACATCCTTTCTCTCTGGCCTTTACTGATATCCAGGCCATTAAACTCCCCTAGCAAAGCTGAGGTCCCCCAAACATCCACATATCATTCCCCAAATGGACCCACAATATTCCCGCAGTGTCCCCACAACATTACTCCAGTGTCCGCACAGAATGTCCCCCAGAGTTTCCACACACACACACACTGCGCCCCTACGCACCACATCTGTACAAAATGTTCCCATTTCCCAACGTCTCAACAACACTTCCCCCAATGTCCTCACAACATAACCCCTATGTCTCCACAAAACATTTGCCAAGATTGTTTCACAAAATTCCTGTCCCTATATTTCCCCCCAGCATTCCCTACAACATTCCCTTAGTGTTCCTTACAACATTACTCCAATGTGCCCCACAATCTTATCCCAATGTCTCCACAAAACTTCCACACAACAACCCTAAAATCCCCCAGAACATTATCCCATCTCATCACATTCCCTAACCCTTTTTACACCCCCACCCAATTCCCTACAATGTAAATCTGCTGTCACCTCAAGATTATCCCAATATCTCCACAAAATGTCCCCCAGTGTTTCCACAACCTAACCCAATGTCTCTATACATTTCCCTTAGTGACCCAACAATATAAATCAGATATACCCACAACATTACTGCAATATCTCCACATAATTTTTCCTGATGTTTCCATAATATTCCCTAATGTCCACATAATATTTCCCCTAGGTATTCCCACAGAATTCCCCCAAATGTTCCCTATAGTATTTCTCCACAACATTTTTCCAACGTCTTCATGTGTCCCCCCCAAGATTCCAACTTCTCCACAACACATTTAGAACATTCACCAAAATGCCCCCAACACACTTCATCCATTCCCCTTACACTATTACCCCAATGTCTCCACAAAACTTTTCCAAAGTTCACACATTGTTTTAATTTGGTTAAATTTCCCCCAGTTTTAACAACATTCCCCCTTAAAATATCTTGCCAAAGTTACCACAATATAAACCAAATGTTACCACAACATTATCCCAATATCCCACAAAACTTGATGTTCACGCAATATATCTGTCACTATAACATTCTCCCCTTGTATCACAACGTTCCCCCAGTGTCCCCCACGACCCTATTCCAGTGTCTCCACAAATCTCCCCCCAGTTTTCAACATCTCCCCCAACATACATAAATACAATATACATACGATGTTACCACAACATTATCCCCATATCTCCACCAATATCTTTTCCCAATGTTTTCACAACATTCCCCATCGTTCCCACAATATCTTCCTAAAGTCCCCTAATGTATCCACAACATTCCACAAAATTCCTATAACATTTCCCCCAATGTCCCAACAACATCCCCCTAATGTCCCCACAACATCTCCCCACAACATCCCCCCACAATGTCCCTACAATTTTACTGCAACACAGCACCAACCCAACAACCTGGCAACATCTGGCCAGCTCTGATCCAATTTGCTCTTTTCCTCCCTAAACAGCAGGAGCGACTGGACTGCATCCATCTCCATATGGCTCTCTTTGACTTATGGACCTCAGTTAAAAAGATCCTTTTGTCTTTGACACTTAGCGAAATTGAATTTTACATTAGGCGGACTCAGTTTGCGGAAGGCCATTAAAGCATTGGGGGGAAATAATCGGAATAAGGCTGAAGTCTGAAGTTTCCTGAATATGGGCTAACTGTGAATGTTGCCATATGCCTGAGAGTAAGCGCTGGGCTGGCACTGTCGTACACAGACCCACTCAGCGATAAAAGGAGGGGGGGTAAAATACTGTTACTGTCACAGTGAGCTGAACTGCACAATGCTGTTCAAAACAAGCCCATGGAACAACCCAGTTCACCTGCAACAGCGACTTCATTCCTATTTCACTTCCAGGAAAACTGCTCATTATTTTGCTTGCATTGCTTTGAAAGCCTTTTGGCTTAACAGCTGGATTTTGAGAGGAGCTCGCTTTGAGGTTGGGCCGTGCACCAAGCGGCTGATTAGCGCCCAGAAGAAAGAAGCAGGGAAAAAGGCCTATTTACATACAGTAAACAATGTAATTATAGGAGGAAATAGTGGGGAAGCAATAGGAGGAAACCATAATTGCATTTGCACTCAGTGCTGTTACTATTCCAATCGCATCCCATGCCAGCGGAGGCAGTTTGCTATCAGCATTGTTATTATTGTTATTATTATCTTGTTTTTCTTTGGTACGGAGGAGTAAACAATGGGGTTTGGTTGGTGTAATGGGAATCTGGCTATCAAATGCAAGGTACTTCCAAACTCCAATTTCATTCATCAGAAAATAAACTGTTCCAAGCAGAAAATAGCACAAATATCATTTTTGATAATTCAAATCCATCCTATTACTTCCATGTTCACATAATGTAGCAGTATTATAACTACAAAGAAACTCGGAATGGTTGCACAGCTTAAATGGTTTCCACTTCCTACTGAGGGATGAATAAATGACACCTGGAGGAGTGTGGGTCAGCATGAAGAAGAAGAGGAGGAAGAAAAAGAAGATGAAGAAGAAGAAGAGGAAGAAGCAAAGGAAGAAAAAAGAAGAAAAGGAAAAAGAAAAGAAAAAAGAACAAGAAGAGGAAAATGAATAACAAAAAGGAAAGAAAAAAAACAAAGAAGAAGAAGAAAAGGAAGAAGAAGAAGAAAAAGAAGAAGGAAGAAGGGGAGGAAGAAGAAGAGAAAAAAATTAGGAAAAAGTAGAAGAGGAAGAAAAAAGAAGAAAAGGAAAAATAAAAACAAGAAGAGGAAAATGAATAACAAAAAGGGAAGAAAAGGAAGAAGAAGAAGGAGGAAGAAGAAGGAAGATGAAGAAAGAAGAAGAAGAAGCAGAAAGAAGCAGAAAGAAGAAGAAGGAAGAAGAAGCAGAAAGAAGAAGAAGAAGCAGAAAGAAGAAGAAGGAGGAAGCAGAAAGAAGAAGAAGAAGCAGAAAGAAGAAGAAGAAGCAGAAAGAAGAAGAAGAAGAAGCAGAAAGAAGAAGCAGAAGAAGAAGCAGAAGAAGAAGAAGAAGAAGAAGCAGAAGGAAGAAGAAGAAGAAGCAGAAGGAAGAAGAAGAAGAAGCAGAAGGAAGAAGAAGAAGAAGCAGCAGAAGGAAGAAGAAGAAGAAGCAGAAGCAGAAGAAGAAGAAGAAGCAGAAGAAGAAGAAGAAGCAGAAGAAGAAGCAGAAGAAGAAGCAGAAGCAGAAGAAGAAGCAGAAGAAGAAGCAGAAGAAGAAGCAGAAGCAGAAGAAGAAGCAGAAGCAGAAGAAGAAGCAGAAGAAGAAGCAGAAGAAGAAGCAGAAGCAGAAGAAGAAGAAAGAAGAAGAAGAAGCAGAAGAAGAAAGAAGAAGCAGAAGCAGAAGGAAGAAGAAGAAGAAGAAGAAGCAGAAGAAGAAAGAAGAAGCAGAAGCAGAAGCAGAAGAAGAAGCAGAAGCAGAAGAAGAAGAAAGAAGAAGAAGAAGCAGAAGAAGAAAGAAGAAGCAGAAGCAGAAGCAGAAGCAGAAGCAGAAGAAGAAGAAAGAAGAAGAAGAAGCAGCAGAAGAAGAAGAAGCAGAAGAAGAAGAAGAAGATTATACCATCAGATAAATCATGATGTGAAATGATCAGATTCCGGATCTGCGATGGCACATTGCGCACTGTAATTCTGCATGTCCTGGTTTTCCGATACTCGGAAGTTGTGCTCTTGAACTTAACAAAAATAAGCACAATTGAGCGCATGACGTCAGCTGGTCTAGTACATCATGCTCTGCAAATTTGGTGCATGTGCAGATGAAGGGGAGTCATATTTGCTCTCCGCGCTGGCACTCCCTGTGAACTCGCACTGAGTGAAGCTCCGGGTCAGTGATTATATGTAGATCACTGCACATGCACAGAGCTCCACACCCGGCAGCAAACCGCAACTCTGGCACGGCAGCGTGGGTGATAAACGCATGTGCTCAGTGGGCTCTATGCAGATGACCACTTTGTGAGTAATACCAGTTTAATGGGTTAAAATTCAGATAAACGATTATATAATACTGGCCTGCGGCTGGTGACCGCTAACTGAGTTAGCGCGGTTACGGCCCCCTGTGGCACAACTTCAGGTTAGACGCTGCTGCTACATCACCACTAAATGGATGGTGCACACGCAGTGGGGGAAAACCCACCTGAATTCCAACCTCAGCATTCGCAGTACGGTCACATGGCCACATATAGGAAGGGTATTCAATCCAGACCCACATATGAAGGAGGCTCAGATGTGATTTGAAGAGATGAGAAAGGAGGAGGTAGATGTGGACGAGCTGAATGCGGCTCTGAAAACATCACATCTCGGCAGAGGAATCACATTTGTGCCACTTCAACCTGATGATAGGGACGTGGTCTTACTGTACCTAACATAGATCATCTATGAGACATGCTCAGAGGGCCACGCAGGCATGGCAAGGAGAAGAAGAAGAAGAAGAAGAAGATGATGATGATGATAAGGAAGAGGAGGAGGAACAAGATGATGAAGAAGAAGAGGAGGAGGAGTAGGAAGAGGAAGAAGATGAAGATGATGAAGAAAAAGATGAAGATGATAAAGAAGAAAAGGAGGAGGAAGAAGATGAAGAAGAAGAAGAAGAAGAAGAAGGAAAAGGAGAAGAAGAAGAAGAAGATAAGGAAGAGGAGGAGGAACAAGATGATGAAGAAGAGGAGGAGGAGTAGGAAGAGGAAGAAGAAGATGATGAAGAAAAAAGATGAAGATGATAAAGAAGAAAAGGAGGAGGAGGAAGAAGAAGAAGAAGAAGAAGCAGAAGAAGAAGGAAAAGGAGAAGAAAAAGAAGCAGGAGAAGAAGATAAAGAAGATGATAAGGAAGAGGAGGAGGAAGAAGATGATGATGAAGAAGAGGAGGAGGAGTAGGAAGAGGAAGAAGATGATGAAGAAAAAAGATGAAGTTGATAAAGAAGAAAAGGAGGAGGAGGAAGAAGAAGAAGAAGAAGAAGCAGAAGAAGAAGGAAAAGGAGAAGAAAATGATAAGGAAGAGGAGGAGGAACAAGATGATGATGAAGAAGAGGAGGAGGAGTAGGAAGAGGAAGAAGAAGATGATGAAGAAAAAAGATGAAGATGATAAAGAAGAAAAGGAGGAGGAGGAAGAAGAAGAAGAAGCAGAAGAAGAAGAAGGAAAAGGAGAAGAAGAAGAAGCAGGAGAAGAAGAAGAAGAAGATGATAAGGAAGAGGAGGAGGAACAAGATGATGATGAAGAAGAGGAGGAGGAGTAGGAAGAGGAAGAAGATGAAGATGATGAAGAAAAAGATGAAGATGATAAAGAAGAAAAGGAGGAGGAGGAAGAAGAAGAAAAGGAGGAAGAAGAAGAAGAAGAAGAAGAATGTGTCAGAGAACAATATACGAGTTAAAATCATGATAAGAATTGATTCTGGCACATTGTGTACTGTACGTCCTAGTATTCCCGAAAGGGGAAGACTAGCTGTTGACCGTGTACAGAACAGGCTGTGTGTGGAATGGGCTGATGGTGATCTCGATATGCATACGATCAGGGGTCTGCAAATCCTGGACTGTAAGACAATGCAAAGGATTTCCCAAAATATTAGGTCTGATCCATGTCACACATTCAAAACACACACTAAGCTCCGGGACACATGCCGCTGTGTATAGGGCTGTGTGTTGGCAACCTGGTGATCCGATATGCATCACGATACAGGGGTTCCGATCCTGTGAGCAAGAAAACTACAGAGTGTCCTGTATGGTCAGTGGAGCTTATAGACTGGACGGTGAGTGTAGAAACCAGGGACCTGATGAAGTGTATATAACAACTAACGATCCTCACTACAGGGTGTGCGATGGTATACATTCCACACCTCTACTGGCATCACTCACCTGCACATGATCCTATCAGCTCAGCTCCACGCTCTGGTTTCAGATGAATTCCTCACACTTGACACCTCACTCCTGCCTTCTCTCTCTCCCTCCCTCTCTCTCTCACTTTGTCTCTGTTGTTTTCAATGTGATCTGCTAATGTAATCGCATTACGGCAAGCCCTCATACCTTATCACATTACATAGAGCTTGTGTACGTGTGTGTGTGCGCGTGTGTGTGGCTTTTAAAGCAGACCATTCAATAAAAGCAGACCGACTGATCGACACATTGATTGATTTCGCGTGGCTCGTGACGCGCAGGACAGATGGGCTGTTATACTGTCTTAGTAAAAGGCCATCAACAACCCCAGCCGACACGCTCTGCTGAGTTCACTGCAAGCAACTAACTCTTCTATACTACCATAAAAACAGCCCCAAATCTAACCCTACATGCCAGACATCTCGCCATGGAGTTGTAGAGGTTCCTAATCGTGTCCTGTGATAATCCATCCCATGCATCTTGAATATTCCCACACAGTTCCTGCAGATTATGTGGTAGGGGTGGTGACACCAGGCCTTCTGGACGTGGGACCTTGTCTCTGACACGGATTCATTGGTCATCTCCACCAAGACAAAAGTGGGACTCGTCACAGACGATGACCCGCTGCCATTCTGAGTCACTCCATGAAAGTCTGGCACGACACCATTGCAGTCTTTGGTGATGCTGACATGGTGTTAAGGACAGCCGTCGTAACCATCTGCATGCATGTAGTTCTGCATCGTGCTGCGCCTGCTAATAGTGCTGGCACCAACAGGATGACTCATGAGGAAAATCACTGCTCGCTGAAGATCTCCAATTGTGGCTATTGGGTCAGCCAGGTACAGAGATGAGGCTCGTCCTTGCTAACGTCACATGCACGGCAATTTGTTTTGACAATGAGTGTGTATTATCACTGAAGGGTCTGGACCTCAGACATGCAGACAGTGTACAGACAGGAACTTGAACAGCATTGTTAACCTTTCCAGGAGTGGCCATCCAACAAAAATGATCCTAAGACTAAGCTGTAGAAGATTCTGGGAGATCACAAAGAACCCCAGGGTGACATCTAAGCTCTCAAGCACTGGCTAAAGCCAGTTTCACACGTCTATAATCAGCCAGCACTGAACAGCATTGTATGGAATGGCAGTGTGTAGAAGGACATTACTCTCCAGGAGGAACATTTTGGAATGTTTCCTAAAGAACACCTGGATGAGCCTGACGACTACAGGAATAATGTCAATAATACAGATTCCCAATTCTTGGCTATGGAATCATCTACAGCCCATGTGCATTACTGCCATTTACCTTTATGATGTCAGGAATCCTAAACAAGGTATGAATAATATTAACCTGATGGAATATATAATAACAAACTTTTTGTACTATTTACTATATGAACCGCATCTTAGAAACATCTGGGCGTGTAATGTATGGAATCAGACATATTCAGACGCTCCTGAATAGGAATAATGTTGTAACAGGCAAAAATGGACCTCCATGGCTTAAATGAGAAAGCTGTGAAACATGGTGATGGCAGTATCATGGCTTGGGTAGGTTTTGCTGCTATTAAACCAGGACAGCTTGAATTGCCCTGGACTGCATTGGGAAGTTCTAACAAAGACTTTTGGGGCATCCTTCCATGAACTAAATACCAACAGTAGATGTGTTCTGCAGAAAGACAACGATCCTAAAAAAACACCAGTTAGTCTACAAAGAATGGTTGAAGCAAAAGAAATTCTGGAGTGATGAAGTCCAGAGTTGAAGAGTGATGAAGTCCAGACCTTCATGTTCCACTAGAAATGTTCAGGAATAATCTAAAGACGAACTTAGCTACTTACGTAGAGTAACCAATTACATTTACTTCCTTACAGCCTGCCACGGGTAGATTCTGATATTTACTAATTGTTCTGCTATTCACCAACTGGCATTGTTGAGAAATGAACCTAGGCTAGAAGGAGCAAACAATTTAGAACGTCATGTATCTGAAGTTTCCTCAGGACCTTCCTAAGGAACATATTGAAAGACAATGATCCAAAAATGCTGAAACACTATTCACATACATGTTTCAGATTTGCTTAGTTATTTTTCTTCTTTTTTAAGTTAATTATTTTTATAATCCATTTATATTAAAAATTTTATATATGCTGTTTATCCTTTTATGTAGCGATCCTATGAATTACTTTATTATATATATATTTTTTATTATATATATATATATATATATTTTTTTTTTTTCCCCTTTTTTTTTTAGAACTGGAATTGTCCTTCTAATTTTTTTTTTTTGCCTTTTCGTCTTTTTGAATTTGATGGTTTGTTTTTTTCTATGGAGTTTTTCTTTAGCTTTAGCTTAGATTAAAATCTACTTTAATTTCTTTTCTTAATCCCATTAACTGTAAATCATTAGCCACACTAAAAGATTAAAGGGTATTTCTGATTCAGGGGTGACTTATTGACTTGTTGATTGAGTGGTGGGCAGTAACTTTACTTTTACTAAATTTATTCATTTCAGATTTTTTTTTGTCAGGAACTTCATTCTCAATAATACAGATTCCCAATTCTTGGCTATGGAATCATCTACAGCCCATGTGCATTACTGCGATTTACCTTGATGATGTCAGGAATCCTAAACAGGATATGAATAAAATTAACCTGATGGAATATATAATAACATATCCTGAATACTATTTTCCTATATGAACCGCATCTTAGAAACATCTGGGCGTGTAATGTATGGAATCAGACATATTCAGACGCTCCTGATTGTTGATTGCTTCGGGAGAGAAATGGGCCTTCATTCATAACTATCTCTGCTTGTCTCTCGGCAGTGGGGTGATAAAGTGGAACCATGTGCTGCGCGAGTGTGGATGCTCTCTGTTAATGCGAAGACTGTCAGAGCCTGAAGTGGAGCCCTGCAACCCCAGCATATGCTAATCAAATCAGGATTGCTTATCATTAATTAGTGGTGATGACTATAAATAGCGGAAGCAGTGATACTGGTCTGATAGGGCAGCGGAGTCTCTGATGGATACACGGTGTCCTGCTCCTCCTGAAACACGGCCTCCAGCAAAAACATATTTGTTCCAGTCGACATTAGTGACGGACATTTTAACCGTTCAGCTGACTGTGTCCTGGCGCTTCCCGCTGTTTGGTGTATTGGTGTATGGTTTCACAGCGATCTCCTCAATGTCGTATTTTTATTATCCTTCATTTCAATTGTTTACATAATTTACATTCAATCATTTTAAATCTGTAGTTTCTAACCACCTCCACTCTGAAAGTGTTTTTATATATTCTTCTCAATTTATCTGTTTATCTATCATCATTCTTAATATCCTTATTTACATTTTTACTTTTACTGAATTATTTGAATATTTCTTATTTATATTATTTTCAGAAAATGTTTTATTTGATCTCACCTTCTTTAAAGCCTCAGTATTTAAACTTGTAATTTCTAACCACCTCCACTTATAACTGTTTTATATGTATATATACACATGTTTGTATTTATTTCTTTTTTATATATGTATTTATATACTTATTTTTATTCTTAGATATTTTCTTTATTTATTATCATTCATAATATCCGTGCAATGATTGACGAATCTAGAATGCTGCATGCTGAGCTAAAACCAGAGCAAGGTTAAATAACAGGTAAGTGGTCAGGCTTCACAACAGGATCCAAGCAAACACAACAATAGAGACAGGCAAAGTCAGAACCAGAGGGGCAAGCAAGAGTCAAGAACCAGGCGGAAAACAATCCACGATTCAAACCACGATAGCAAACAGAGAACCCTAAGGATTGCACTTGGTAATGCAGCAGAGTTGGCAAAACTTCGCAATGGGTGTGGAAACCAGGGGGATATAAGCAAACAGCCCATATTACAAACAGGTGGGTATGGTTAGTTCTCTGGGGAAACTGGATGTGGTTGGGTACTGGCAGACATGTGAGAATGAGTTCATCGGGTGGTGGATTCTGGGAGATGGAGATGCGAAACCCGTAAGCGTGACAATCCATATTTAAATTTTTCCCTTTTTTTAATCTAATATTACTATTTCTTATTATTGTTATTTTACCAAATCTCATTTATTTTATTACTTTTTTATAATCCTTTCATTTTAACTTAAATTTATGCTTAAATAATTTTATTTTGTCTGCCTATGAATTACTTTATTATATTGGTTCTAATCATTTTACCTTGCTATCATTTTGTCTTTATCTAGTTTATTGCTTAATTTTTTCCTATGTAATTTATTAATTTTTTTTTTTCAATTTAGTTTTCCAGATTGAAATCCAAAATCCATTGTGATAGATTATTCACACGTAACATGGTGTGCAGTGGTGGCCAGTAAATAAAATTTTGATGTCTAATGTTTAAAGTCTACTGTTTACTTCACTACATTATGGCCTTTTGGTTTATGTGTGTATATAAATGTAACATGCCTAAATGAGAGAACTGTAAAGCGAGGGCACCAATCAGGGTACAGCGGACAGTTTGTTCTGAGCTTGTTTTGAGCTGTTGAAGAGAGGGTGGTTCTAGCTAATGGAAATGTTCCCCTTCAGTGTTCTGTGCCTATGATCATTTGAATAGACGTTAGTGTCAGACTAATGAATGAGCTTCTATTAAAGACTGGTGGACTGAGAGACACTAGAGTCTCTTCACCTACACTGAGCTGAAGAAGAGTCTTGTTCCAGAAATGATAATGGGACATTAGAGCCATAATAAATCATACTCCTGTTACTCTCCATACTTAAGTACATTTGAGTCACCTTCCATGTTTAAGGTGGCAGTAACTTTAGGCTCCTGGAAGTAGCTAAATTTGCCGGTGTATCTAAGCGTATGGACATATGGGTCTACCAGCAGTGGCTAAAATCCCAGTCTACAAGTAGTACTTCCCGATATTGTGCCAGGGAAGGCATCCACCAAATCTGGCCCAAATGACCAATTCTTTGATGCAAGAGTGTCTGCACACTGATGTGGCCTACATCCGGAAACTGTATTAGGAGTTCTTGTTAGAGTTTTATCCAGGTCTTGTTAGGAGTCACAGTCAACTCCGTTTCGTACATCCATCCCAACCCTTTGACTCCTGCGCACTCTTTCACTCCTCACACTGATAGTTCTGATGTCTTTGCATTAGATGAACCACGTCCATCTCTATTCTCTGTTCATGTGGCTCTTTTGTCCTCAGCTTGTCCTGAAAGTGTCGTCCTTTAGCGTTTATCTCCAGCCGGCTTTCCCAGCCTAAATCCTGGAATTAACTGCAATAAAGCGGGTCTGGGATCAGTATAAAGCACCTACCAACACCAGCCAGATCCCTCAGCTTTGTCAGTTTGGCTGGATTCATCTTCTTTTCCCGCGCTCTTCTGCTCTAATCTGGCTACACATTGTCAGCAGTGTTTGTGTGTGTGTGTGTGTGTGTGTGTAATCGGGTATTGCATTGTGGGCTGTAATGTGGAGTGTTGGACCACGGCTGCATCTGCGCTGTAATAAAGGATTACATACGCAGCATGAAGTACGTGTGTGGAGCTCTGCTCAGTGCGGAGTCAGTACTGTAGGGTCAATGTTATGTAAAAATGTGTTCAGGTTAGTGTTCTGATTTGGGCGGAGGTCTAGTGTAGTGTATGTGTGTGTGTCTGAAAGTATAATCCTGTCTGTCTGCTGCACGAGTGTGTGTGTGTTAATCTTTTCCACAGGTCCAGCATCTGCAGAGCCATAATCTGGCTCAAAGGTTCTCTCTCTCTCTCTCTCTCTCTCTCTCTCTCTCACACACACAAAAGCTGCTCTTAAACCCACATCAGCAAAACAAACCAAAACCTGCGAACTGTACCTGAAATCTGAACACTGTGCCCTCAGTGATTCCATCAATGGAGTTCTACAAAACAGTTGCGTCTGTCAAACTTGCTGGTCTTCCTCCCACAGTGCGTTAGAACTCCCCCAGGTGCCTGTACTGGTGACCCTCTATTGCTTGCTTGAGAGTTGGCATGGGCACCCCGATTGGTCTGCAGCTACGCAGCCCCAGTAGCAGGATGCGCTGTGTTGGGACACATTCATACCACTGTCGGTACTGCTGACTGAGCGCACCACACAAGTCTTGACATCTTAGAGATGCTCTGACCCAATCGTTCAGTCACATCACATCTTCACATCTGCCCATTTCTCCTGCAACACAGTAGCTGTATAAAAATCAGCGTACTACGTACTACTCACATACATGATCTACCTAAAAGTAGTATGCAGTATGTGACCAAACTGAAGATCTATGGTGTACTGGAGATACCCCGATGGTGTTCTACTCCAGTCAGATGTTCTAGTATACAGAAGGAGCTATCTTCATGGTGCACTGCATCCCATCATGCCTCACGGCTTCACCAGCTCTCTGCCTGCTTCATCCAGAGAAAATGGCGGCGGGTAACACTGGGGAGCAAAATGCAGCCCACTCTGAATATAAATGTGGGTGTAGTGATCGTAGTGAGGCATGTTTTCATCAGAACGACCCTCAAAAAGCTAAAATATACAGGTCTGAAGATTAATAAAAGATGAACTCGCTTTAGATAATCAGTTTTAGAGTGAAATAGCCGAGGGTAGCTAACAGCTAGGCTAACCATATTTCAGGTAAGCAGCGTTAGCAGCAGCTAGCTCTAAACAGTGCACAGTAATACAGTAATAACAGCCCTGAGGTAATTGTGAGGTAACTGGTCATGTGACTGTATTAGTATACTACACTGTAGGTCAGAACTTGTTATTGTATTGTATACCACACACAGCAGGGGCATATACAGTATACAGTACATACTACTGTACCTTCTACTTCTACACTTTATTGCAATACTGTCTATGTGTAAATAACAGTGCATATTTAATTGTCCTTCAGAGCAAACAGCACAACAGGTCCTACAACCACAGTGAGCCTCACAGTGATAGCTTAAATGTGAGGAACTAAAAGACGTTTGTTATTGGAGCAGCTCTCAGGGGACTGAATGGCTTTCAGCTCCTACCGATCAAGATAACGAGAACTCTGAATACACAGCTTTAATTTTCAGGTCCACAGCAACAGCTTATTGGGCACTGCTGCATTTCTGAGGGCACCACAGAGAGCCATCAGCTTGCAAGGGAAAGCCACAGTAGATGATCTTTTACATAAACAAGTCTAAGCTAGTGTTACAGTACAGTCTTTCTCAGATCACTAACAGAGAGCTGTCAGAAACGTGGTAGACTGATGCCAAGCATGAACAATGATGGTCAAAGAATCTTCACCAGCAAATAAACTCCTGAGACGGACAGAACCTTTGTATCTGTGAATGTAATGATGATATATGTAAGTGATTACAGTATTAAAGTGAAAGGAGAAGCTTATTTGGAGTAGACTGTACAACTGAAAGTAGGCTCTAGTAGCCTATTGGGCCGTCTCTAGCCTGGATACAACATGAGGTATGGTTGGGCATGAAGGCATACAGGTTCTGTAGATGTTGCAGTTTGTCTATAGATTGTGGACCCACACTTGTGTACTTGTGTAGACCAGCTGGTCTCATAAACGCTCGATTGGAGACAAATCTGGTAACCGGGCAGGACAAGGAAGTGTCGTAGCCTGGCCTTGCCATGTGTGGGCGAGCATTATCCTGCTGAGAAATGCTGGTTGCAAGTCCTCCCTTGAGAGGTAACATGTGGCTGGAGGACGTCCTGCAAATATTGCTGAGCTGTTAGTGTCTGTCATATTACTACACTGTGGTAACGATGGGAGCTGCTCGTGCTTTTCGGCAGATCAAACCATCTACTGTATTGGTGGTCCGTCTGGGAGCCCAAATTGAGCTTCAGTAAAGAACAGAATAGAGCCTTTGCCTTAAACTAGCATTACATCAAGGCATGCATGCACGTGAATACACACATACTGTCTCTGTCTCTCTCTGTGCATATGTCTGCATCCTCCTTAAAGAAACACAACCCCTTATTTTACAACAATGGACAATACCACAGCCAGCGTGGAGTGTGGCGCCCTCTGTAAATGCAGACCAGTCCACACCAGTATGAAAACCCTGCTGTATCTGTGCCAGAAGTGGATTAGGTCTGTTTTGGGGTGGGCCAAATGCATTTTGTAGATATGTGGGCCTTTTTTGGTTCACAGCAGATTGCCAGTGCCGACAGTATGCCAGCAGTACATATCTTTACCAGATGTGGCCCACATCCGCTTGCTGTTAATGTTGATTTCTTATTGCATCGATAGGTAGACTAAGGAGACTGGGTTATGATTTTGAGGTGGTTTATTTTAAGGTGATCTCAGCTCTACAGTATCTGGACACACAAGTTTTATAGGCCATTTCATCCCCACCTCATTGTATGAAGAGGGTGTTTGTATTGTTTTACCAGATGGTCAACTCTCCTCCAAAAGGGGTTTGACCCATAACCTGTAGAACCCTGATGACAAAACTTTCCTGGGAAAGGATTCCCAGATGGTAAACTTATACATTACTTAACAAACATTGATATCCGACACTATCTAGGATTTGCCCTATTTAATATATACAGTGATGAAAAATTGGCTAAATTAAGGACAAACCGAAAAAACGTGCCAAATGTTTCATTTTGTTCGGCTTTGGCCAAAAATATTCCTTTCTGTGCATCCCTAATGTATTCCCATATTTAATTATCCGCCGAGTTAAAGAGTAAAAATGGGTGGGAAGAATCTGTATAAAGAAAACCAGTTAGTGGACGTACATAGCGCCCATTCCATTATTGGGTGAACATTGGGATACAGGGGCAGTATTTGGTAGACAGTGGATAATTGCTCAGATTAGTGGGAATCTGAATGTAGCTACAGATCAACGGCAGATGACGTCAAACGTGCTGTCCCTGTAAATACAGGTATCTGAATAGGCTGGCCTCTGATTAATGATTCTGTTCTTGCACCACCATTAAAACCCGGGCAGTCCAGCTTGTACCAAACGCCTAAGAATGGATAAAGAGCCAAGGTTAGCCTTCAATACAATTCTGCATCTTTCCCCGACATCTGACATGCAATTCACATCTCTCTCTCTCTCTCTCTCTCTCTCTCTCTCTCTCTCTCTCCCTCTCCCTCTCCCTCTCTTTCATTTCCATGTTCTCCTCTGGAGACCAGCTTGAGTAATAGTGTCAATGCATAAAACAGCAGTGAAGCTTCAGTAGACTCTTCTGCAAGGACACGAGCGTCAACATTAGTGTTTAATGTTACTCATGAAAGATTACCTTCCAGGTTCGCAAAAAAAGGCCTGGATCTGTGTGCTTAAGTAGGCACACTAGCAAAAATGAAAACCACTGCAGGTATTATCTGGGTGGTGGGTGATTCTCAGTACTGCAGTGACACTGACATGGTGGTGGTGTGTTAGTGTGTGTTGTGCTGGTGTAAGTGGATCAGACACAGCAGTGCCGCTGGACACTCCACATCAGACAATGAAACAAAGATTTTGCACCTGACTTTCTGCTGTTCAGATTTCTGTTCTCAAAGTGTATGCACATTAGCACATGCCTCATTTGCATATCTACACATAACATATCAGAAAACTGTTTAAGAAAAATTGTTTTGGTGTAAGCAACCAACTGGAGAAGTTTTATAGTGATCACTAGTAGTGCCCCATTAACCTGCAGTGCCTCACTTTAAACAATACTACATGGTGAAAGTCCCGTATTGGCACTAATAGCATGTACTACCTGAACAAGCCTGAACAGCTGTGATTGGATGTGGCCTGGATTTTTGGGTGTACCTGACTGACCCAACAGCTACGACTGCGGCCATTCAGTGAGCAGTGATGCCTCCATGAGTCATCCTGTTGGTGCCAGCACCATTGGCAGACGGCTGCACCACATAGGACTACATGCACGCAGACCGTTACGACAACGTCACCAAAGATGCCATGCTGCCGTACCAGACTGTCATAGAGTGACTCAGAATGGCAGTGGGCCATCTTCAGTGACGAGTCCCACTTTTGTCTTGGTGGAGATGACCAACGAATCCGTGTGTGGAGGCACCGTGGTCAGAGCCAAGATGAACGGTTTGTTGTCATGCGTCACATGTCCAGAAGGCCTGGTGTCACCCCACCTCCACCCCCTACCGCACAGTCTGCAGGAACTGTGTGAGAATATTCAAGCTGCATGGGATGGATTATTACAGGAAACCAGTAGGAACCTCCGTGCTGAAACGTCTGGCATGTTGTGTTAGCCAAGATGTCCGACGCCATACTGGGAGACACTACTTCTGTATGTGTAGCTCAATAAATATTGACCATATCAGTCTAAATGTATCATCATTTATTGTTCCTGTAACCTTTATCTTCCTTCCCAACAGCACTGCAACCCCACACTTCCTTCTGGGTGGAGCTGTTCTTTTGATGATGAGTGTATGTTACTAATCATGACATATAGTCTTTACAGTACAATATATCGAATCGTAACTCCTGTGGCATGGTACCATCACAAGGTTCTTGCTAATACACATATAACAAGCACACATTCGCAAGAAATGCCGAGAGCCCTTCTCCATCAGCTACACTGCAATTAAGAAGAAAATCAGTTTCAATTACAGCCCCGTGCCCACTGCAGTGTGTCAATCGCATGTTCCCTACCACCAAGAAAACAGCAAGACCTTCCCACCACCAAAGACTCTGAAGATACTGTGCATGCAGGAAATTAGCAAATCGATTTTACATCAATTCTGCATCACGCTGCCTAATAAGACTCTGCATACACTTAGATATACACGCTGAAAGGGGAAATCTAAAGGATTATCGGCTGCGTGGAGAGAACCAAAAATTGGTTATGAGGAAAAAATAAAAAAGTGCCTGGAGGAGGAAAAAAAGTGCCGCAATCAAATCAACAATAAAGGCCTGGCCAATAGCCTTGTGTCTAAACGGCGCAGGGAAATTGGACGGCCCAGGCAATTCTGCTGTTCTTTAATGGGCCGGATGACAGTCCAGATGAACTGTGCGCCTGATTTCCAGCGTGTTTAAGAGCAAAACAGTTTTGAAAGTGAAAAGGCTTAAGACCTTGAGAGCTAGCGCCGTGGAAAGCAGGGGACCTGCAGCATATTAATCCAGTCCGAGCGTGTGTGCGCCGCTCCTCTTAGTGGGAAGTTGTTGAATTAATTAGGGGCGATACTCAGGAAGGCAGGGGGAGGTCAGAGTATCCAGGCCTGCAGCCCAGTGGTTTCCCACTGTTTTAAGTGGGCTTTGCTTTCGCCCCGAGAGGAGGTTAGCGGTGGACGATGTGAACATTACTATGATAAACCATGTCCCAATATACTTTTCTGAGCATATCGATAATACAGTCAGTACTTATAGGACAACACCATATTGCCAAAAGTATTTATTCACCCATCCAAATAACTGGATTCAGGTGTTCCAGTCACTTCCATGGCCACAGGTGTGTAAAACCAATCACCTAGACATGCAGACTGCTCCTACACACTCTCAGGAGCTCAGTGAATTCCAGCATGATACCGTGATGGGATGCCACCTGTGCTAAAAGTGGAGTTGTGAAATTTCCTCCCTACTAAATATTTCACAGTCAACTGCGAGAGACTGTGAGCCAGGCCTTCTCGTCCAACATCAGTGTCTGACCTCACAAATGCGCTTCTAGAAGAACGGTCAGAAATTCCCATAGACACATTCCTAAACGTTGTGGAAAGCCTTTCTAGAAGTGTTGAAGCTGTTATCGCTGCAAAGGGTGGGCCGACATCGTATTACACCCTATGGATTAAGAAAGGGGTGTCACTGAAGTTCATGTGTGTGTGTAAAGACAGACTTTTGGCAATTTGGTGTATCACTATGAAGACCAATCATAGAGAGCCTGTAAACCCTAACAACTGATGGCGTACAGGACATGTAGAACTGCACAAGCTGACTCTAAATTGGTGTACAGCGCTAGGTAACGGTAGTATGGTTATTTATTAGCTATGCAAATCTTTATTATGCTTTAGCATGTATGCTAGCAGATTTAGCGTTCTTTGCTAGCAAGAAAGGTGGCTAATTGATAGGGATAGAAATTGACCAAGGCCTCACGATATAGGATTATCACGATTCCTAGAACACAAATGATATAAACACTAGACGATAAAAAAACGAGTCCCCTGAGACTGAAATGTACCTAATAGCGTGTAGTACCTCAAAGAGACCCAACAACAGCTGACTGGATTTGGAATGGACTGGACTGGTTTTTGGATGTAGGCCACATCAATGTTCAGGCACTCTTGCAACAAAAGTCGTGCCGTAGGACATCTAGATGACCACCAGGTACACTGTCTGCGAACATAAGCTTCTGGGAGCATCCAATTAAGAGTATATGGTCATATATGGGGCAAGTCTTATGCCATGTATGCGGCCATGTTCAAACGACTGGGCTGTTTTCCTGAAGGTGCTAATACACTTTAGGGACTGTAGACTTTTTAATGTCAGATACAAATATTAGAAAATGAATACGAGACGTCAAGGTTAAAAATCCACTTAATAAGTACAGCCAGCACAGCATGGTTGCAAACATTCTGATATGGTCTATAACAGCAGCAACCCACTGCAAACTTTTCCCCTAATATTAAAATTTAATTGCTGTTTTTATGAACATTTCAATCGCCGAAAAACACAAATCACATTACGTGTTTCATGGAACAGTCTATTGTTAGGACAAATCTTTTGCCATTCACCCTTAGGCCAGGTTGTCCTAATCCACTCGGGGTGGTCTAGAGCATGGCAGTGTGTGTGTGTGTGTGTGTGTGTGGTTTAAGCATCTGTACTGTGTACTGTTTCACAGTTTTGCATCCAAATCCAATGTTGCAGTCCGGTCCTTCAATATGTCAGAGCTTTGCCCACTGCTGCTATGATCCGCCATGCTCCATTTGCCAAGGTAAAAGGGTGATGTGTGTGTGTGTGTGTGTGTGTGTGTGTGTGTGTGTGTGCCTCTGCATAGCCTTGGCAGTGCTTCAGAACATAATCCTCTAATATCCATGTACCGATGTAATAAGCCTATATCTAATACATCATAAGACTAATAATTCATAGTAAATAGGGTCACGCCTATATGTGTGATTTTTTATCTGCCAAACAGTCTCTAGAATATACACTCCCAGACGGAATCGGCCGTCCCAGGATTGAAACTTGGTGGGTAGGTTTGACATTCAAGTTTCACAGTTGCCTGGGCATGTGACGTAAGCGAGGACATGCCTTAACGCTGTACCTGACTGACGACATGAGGTCGTCCTGTTGTGCATGTTTTCCATTCTGACTTCTTATCGATGTATTGCACACCATACCGGTCATGCAGATACTACCATGGGAGACCTACACAAACCGTTGAGAGAGGGAATCCATGGACTGTTCGACATGCACAGAGTGACCCAACAGCGAGCAGTTATGCCCTCCATGAGTCATCCAGTTAGAGCCAGCATCATTGGCAGACGGCTGCTACAGGCAAGACTACATGCAGGCAGATTGTTAACGACTGTCCTTAACACCACGTCAACGTCACCAAAGACTGCAATGGTGTTGTGCCAGACTGTCATGGAGTGTTTAGAATGGCAGCGGGTCCTCTTTAGTGATGAGTCCAGCTTTTGTCTTCGGGGAGACCACCAACAAATCTGTGTGTGGAGGCACTGTGGTTAGTTCCAGGATGAAGAGGTTATGGTCACATGTCCAGAAGGTCACTCCACTTCCATCCCTCTGCAGGAACTGTTTGACAATATTCAAGCTGCATGGGATGGATTATCACAGGACACCATTAGGAACCTCTACAACTCCATGCAGAGACGTCTGGCATGTTGGGTTAGCCATACTGAGAGACTCCACTTCTGTATGTGTAGCTCAATAGATATTGATCATATCAGTCTAAATGTATCATCATTTATTGTTCCTGGTAACATGTATCTTCCTTCAGATTTTGTTCCTTCCAACAGCCCTGCAATCCCATACTTCCTTCTGGGTGAGCTATTACTTTGATGATGCGTACATAAGAGTCCAGTAAACAAGTCTCTCTCCATCTATGAGAATGTACTCTGATAAGATGCAGCCAGATACATAGTTTGATCACTGATATTGTACTGGGAGGTCATCTCGGTGTCCTATGGTATCGCTTCTTTCATACCTTATACCAGTGTGCACCATATAACAACTCTCAGCGCAATGTACAGCCAATGTACAGACAAAACATAAGCTTTCATCCCGCTCAGCCGAATGACTGAGTCAGGGATGTTTCAGTCGCACTTCAAGTGTTCAAGTGACAATGAAACGAGGCACTTCTCATCTCCCGCTGTGCAGTCAGCTGTAGCCTGGGGTAGTCCAGTCTGTTGTCGAGGCAGTGTTGGACACTGGGCACTAGACAGTTCACAAACCTCCGTTTCCTGCGGGACCATGTCACTCATCAAATGGCGCCTGAACACAAACCAACTGGTAGAGTGAATGACCAACATGTACCCAGTTCCAGCACTCACTGACCCAGGGTGGACATAAGCACGTGTGTGGGACATCTTCTAGACAGGAAACACATTTAGCATCATTTCACTAAAGCCACTTGGAACGAGACATTCACTGCACTGTACCACCTCTTCTCAGTCTATGAATCGCTCACAGCTCCCAGGTATTTATAGCCCCATCACCCTTGTGCAGCGCCATCTGCAGCAGCCTGAGGTCACTACAACCTCTCACACACACACAGGGAAGGACTCCAGCACCTGCCACCCAGAGGGATAAGCGACTCAAGACGATGAATAAATTAACAAATGAAGCAAATTCCACAACTTTAGCATTCCTTATTTTAATTAGCAATAAAATTCAACAGATTAATTATTAAATATGAAACTATCAGAAAGTTGCAGCACTAAATTCCATGATTAAATGTGGCTGCGTTCACGTGTCTAAGCGCATGATCTGTGTCTCTCTGTGTGTGTGACTGTGTGCACACATCTTGGGTGTGTATCTGTGCTCTGGTGAAAGTCTTTCCTGCGTTGGCATGAGCCACTATGCCCTACTGACAGCCAGCTGTCACATACAGAGAGAGAGATAGAGAGAGGGGGGTGGGGGGGACGAGGGGTTGATGGGAACGGAAGAGGAAAAGGGGAGGCGTTTGTGTGTATGTGGGGGGGTGTGTGTGTGTCAGTGTGCGGACACACACCCTAAGGCTCCGTGTCTCTCTCCTCTTCGTCTGCTCTCCCTTATGACACAAGCAACATGGCTGCCCGGCAGAGGCTGACAAAAGAGAGGGATGCGGTGGGAGAGACGAAATGAGCATCAGCATTCGTACAGCAGAAAGAGCGAGTAGATTGTGTGTGTGTTGGGGTGGGGGTGTCTATGAGCTTGAGGAGGAGATTTATTTCCTGCTCCACTGTCCTCAATATAAAACCACCAGAGAGATTTCTTTTTGCAAAAAAAAGTTTCCCAAGTACAGAACAACTCCCCACTGTAGTGAGACACAAAAGAAAATACATCCTCTGCCCTGTTTAATTCCTCATCTGGTGCAACTGCGCTTAGAAACATTCCACATCAAGTAAATATTAAATATTCCATTCAAATCCATGTCACTCCTGTTCCTTTCCCTGTTCCGATTCCTTCATTAGCATCACTTGTTAAAGTGGCCCTTTCGTGGAAAACCAACTTCAAACCCAGCCAGTTCAATTCAGTTCAACTTTGTGGTGATTACACCAGGACAAGGTTATACAGTCTAATGAAACACCATCAGCTACGTCTCCAGAGCCGCTAGATCAGTAAGCGATAGAGCAAATACAGAAAGACAAAAGCACAATACAGTATGTGCACAGATAGTAAATACACAGATGTGCACGAGCACAGCTCTAGGTCAGAATGTTCCGGGAACTGAGGTACAAACAGCAGTGAGCATATATAGCAGAGCGAAATATAGCTGAAGTGTTTAGTGTGCATATTGGAGGAGTACAGTATGTTAATGTAGCCAGGTGTGCAAATTAAGCAGTGAAAGCAGCATATACATATGTATATATGCAAATGATGCAAAGGACAACCCTTATTCCTGCACCTGACTGAGCAGTGATGCCCCCCAAGAGTCATCTTGGTGCCAGCACCATTGGCAGATGGCTACACAACACAGGATCACATGCATGCGGACTGTTACAACTACTGACCACGTCAACGTTCCCAAAGACTGCAGTGGTGTCGTGCCAGACTGTCATGGAGTGACTCAGATTGGCAGCGGGTTATCTTCAGTAACGAGTCCCATTTTTGTCTTGGTGGAGACGACCAACGAATCTGTGTGTGGAGGCACCGTGGTCAGCGTCAAGGTGAACGGTTTGCTGTCACACGTCCCGAAGGCCTGGTGACACTCCACCTCCAACCCTACCGCCCACTCAGCAGGAACTGTGTGAAGCTGCATGGGACGGCTTATAACAGGACACCAGTAGGAACCTCTACACCTCCATGCTGAGATGTCTGGCATGTTGGGTTAGCAAACATGGCGGCCTGACGCCATACTAAGAGACACTACTGCTGTATGTGTAGCTCAATAAATATTAATCATATCAGTCTAAATTTATCATCATTTATTGTTCCTGGTAACTTTATCTTCCTTCCCAACAGCACTGCAGTCCCACACTTCCTTCTGGGTGCAGCTACTCAGTTGATAATGAATGTAATTATTTTGTGGGGATTATTTTAGCCAGCCAGTTTCCAAACTGTATAATGGCAGCATTCCATAATGATCCTAAGATTTACTGTCATTAAATGGAAAGAGCGAGTTAAAGAAAGACCAAGAGAGAGAGGGAGAATTAGTTGGTGCCAAGACGCTGATGAAAGAGCGAGAGATATGAATTCAGGCAGGGGGAATTTGCATGTGTCCTATATGTTCACAAACCCACACAGCTGTGTTTAACTTTCAGAGCCGCGCCGCGAGACGAGGTAATTAGGCCCGCACATTTGTAGCTCTGTCTTTACAAAGAGCCTGCTGATTGACCCTTAGTCTTTCGGCGTCAGCCGTTCTGAACGTTCCCAGCTATAATTAGGATAGACTGTTGGCACGAGGACGAGGAGTCACTATTTAAACGTCGTCCTGTGCTTCGCTATTTGCCTTTCGGATGATGGCAGCCGAGAGAGAGAGAGAAAGAGAGAGGTGGGGGCGGGGGCAAATGATTGGCTGTATATAACTAAGGTGGCATCTCCAAATTTAATATTACAATGCAAAGCTGTGACAAAGTATCTTAGAGAATGGGCATGCCATCTAATGCACCTGCACTGGTTAAACACCAACATCCGTAAATGATCAGCACCAATCAGAGCCTTGCTCCTGCTCTCCTCTTGCCTCCCAGCTCTAGGGTGGCCACATGTCCGGTTACTTGTCAAAGGTCTGTGTCAAAGGACATGCCTTGCATTTCATTGGTTTACCAAGGTCATGTGATGTCACGACTTGCCTACCGGCTAACTGCAGATCAGCCCTCTAAATGCTAGTCAATTAGTAAGCTCCTGTCTGACTCAGGAATGCCATCCATTCCACCCAATTATGTGAGTAAAGCATCGCGTATGTGTTATATGATCTTAATTCAGTTCTAGTATCGCCCTCCTTTTGAGGGTTATGAAAGTGGTCACCCTACTTAGTAACAGTGTCATTAGAAAGCTGAGCAACGCCAGGGTTATAGTCATAATTTTGTAAAATATAAGAGTGTTGAATTGTAGACCCAGGATCATGTATAAACTCAAACTGTCACAAACTACAAGTGGGCCTGCACAATACTGCACATGGCCAAGCTGGTTGATCCTGGACTAATCAAGGCTTACATACAGTATAAGGTATACAGTGTGTGGGCTAGCCCGAATAGTTTTTTCTGGGCTCCAGAGAGTCATGATCAATCAGAAACGAGTATTCGAGGCTTCGTTTGGGGGATGTGGTGTTGTATTTAATATGTAAAACACTCTTCTGGGAAGGCTTTCTATGGGATGTGTCTATGGGAATTTTTGAGCATTCTTCCAGAAGCGCGTTTGTGAGGTCAGACACTGATGTTGGACCAGAAGGCCTGGCTCGCAGTCTCCGCTCTAATTCATCCCAAAGGTGTTCTATAGGGTTGAGGTCAGGACTCTGTGCAGGCCAGTCAAGTTCTTCCACACCAAACTCGCTCACCCATGTCTTTATGGTTCTTGCTTTGTGCACTGGTGCGCAGTCATGTTGGAACAGGAAGGAGCCATCCCCAAACTGTTCCCACCAAGTTGGGAGCATGAAATGGTCCAGAATCTCTTGGTCTGCTGAAGCATTAAGAGTTCCTCTTACTGGAACTAAGGGGCCTAGCCCAACTCCTGAATGACCCACTCCATAATCCCCCCTCCACCAAACTTTACACTCAGCACAATGCAGTCAGACATGTACCGTTCTCCTGGCATCCACCTTATCAGCTGCAGCTGTTTTATTTTTCTCAGCACAGAGAAAGATCTAGAACGATAAAGGAGTAGTTTTCTGGACTTGATTTAAACTACAGTGGACACAGAACTGCAGCATGGTGAACAGACCAACCTCAGCCGGACAGTAGCGAGTGTGTATGTGGGGTATAGAAGAAAACAAGACATGTGAGTGTAAACGGAAAACAAGGCAGAGAGCTGGACCGTGTGTGCTTTGAAAGTAGAAATACAGGATCACAGAGAAATGGAAAGAACAAAGAAGAGAGAGAGAGAGAGAGAGAGCACATATACAGACTGTATCGGTAAAAGAAAGGTTCTGTGCTGAGAGAGAGAGAGAGAGAAAAAGAGAGAGAGAGAGAGAGAAAGAGAGAGAGAGAGGAGAGAGAAGGGAAGGAGAGAGGAGAAGAGAGAAAAGGATAAGCAAATAGCTAAGAGAGTGTGAGGGAGAGGGAGAGAGAAAGAAGAAAGAAAGAAGAGTGAACAAAAAAAGGAAAAGAGAGAAGCAGAGTGAGCGAGAGAGAATACGGAGACACAGAAGAGAGAAAGATAGAGGGGGGGGCAGAGAAGGGAGAATAAGGGAGTCACAGTGAGAGAAAGGGAATAAAAGAAAGAGAGTGGGGGAGAGAGAGGGGAGAGAAAAGTAGAAAGGGGAGTAAAGAGAGAGAGAGAGAAGGGGAAAGAGAAAAGTAGAGAATAAGGGGAGAACGTGAGAGGTAGATGGACAAAAATAGTATATATGGGATAGACAGGTACAATGAAAGATTCGTGCTGAGAGAGAGAGAGAGAGAGAGAGAGAGAGAGAGAGAGAGAGAGAGAGAGAGAGAGAGAAGCAAGAGAGGCAAAGAGAGAAGGAGAGGCGCAGAGAAAGAAGGAGAGAGAAAGACGGAGAGAGAGAGAGAGAGAGAGAGACGGAGAGCAAGCGAGCACGTGCAGTCATGTTGCATGTTTACAGCTCGGAGAGTGAGTGTCCCTTGGTGTTAGAGGAGCTGAAAACATGATGCAGTCTTCCGGGAGGAGAGCTAAAGGGAGATGTGGAGAGAAAGGACATACGCAGGTGAAGAACAACAAGCTGGAACAGAGAGATTATTCCATCAGGAGAAACAGCCACTAGCACACTCCCTGCTAGGAGAAAAACAGAAGGGCGAGAGAAGAAAGAGCTGCAGAGAGAGAGAGAGAGAGAGAGAGAGAGAGAGAGACACCATGTACAGGAATAACAAACCCATCCCTGACTAACAGCACAAAAAGCCCATATCCAGCCATCGGAGAGGAGCAGGTGCTCTTTCCACGTTCTGCCGTTCAATTAGTGACAGGGCCCGATTGGGTCATTTCCATCTGAATAAATACTCATAATGCAAATATGACACAGCAATTCAAGTCTATCTGCTTCTGCAGAGCCTGTGTGCTAAAGAGAGGGGGAATGGCACAAACAGAGTCCAGACACATGTTAGGGATAGACACCCACAGCCCAGTACTGAACACTAGTCTCCACTGCAGCAGAAGAAACAGATCTGTTTCAGTTCAGTCCTTTCTGACCAAATTTAAAGATGTCAGGAGCACCTCACACCGAAGGGCATGGCGTCCTGGCAAGTAACATGATCCTATGTCTAGGTGACATAACTTATAATTCTCTTTGCTTTTTGTTATTTATTTTGAGACAATTTGTACTCGCCTTAAGACAATAAGCCAAATGTTCTCTCAACAGTGGCAGATAATCAATCTCTGGAAATTTCTTTAAAGAAAACAAAATTATCTGCCACTATAGTGAGAATATTAGGCTTATTAAAATCACTTAAAACATGTAAAAGAAATCCGCAAATAAGATAAATCATCTTACCATTGGCTTTCAATCTAACAATGTGAATATTGATATAAGAATGTTTTTTGTATTCTGTAAAAATTCCAGAATAAATGGACTAACACACTACAAAAAAAAAAAAAATGAAAAGATATACTGGCAAGTACAATTATCTTTTGTGATTGATATATCTTGCTTGATTTACAATTTTTAAAAGACAGTTTTAAGATTATAAAAAGTACCTCACTTTTAGAGATCTTTTTACTTATTTTAAGTGATTGGTGAATGAAAAATTGATTACTGTATTGGCAAATAATGTAACTCATTTCCAGAAAAAATCTTAACAAGCTAAATTAAGTGCCAATATAGTGATTTCCAAAAAAAGCATTTTAAACACGTAAAAAGAAAACCTGCAAAAAGATGAATCTTAAATTCTTACATGTTTTAAACACTTTAAAAATGGGAATTTTAAAGTGCATCAACTAGAACAATTTTACTTGCCAAGATCTCATTTTCGCAGTGTATTGTGGGAATATTTTTCATGATGAATGGACCAATGCACAGCAAAATATATATATACTGGCAAGTAAACTCATCTTACATTTAGATTGTTGAAAGATTTTATTTTTAGAGATGTTTGACTTGTTTTAAGTGATTTATGTAAGAAATTGTTATTACTATATTGGCAGACAAGTTGACTTTTTTCAAGCGAATTTCTTAAAATAAGACAAATTAACTGTCAATAAAATTTGGCTTACTGAAATTACTCGAAACTTGTAAAACATCTGAAAATATATTAAATAATCTGTGCATTCTTAAAAAGGTTAAAAAAAAAACAAAAAAAACAACCACTGTATAATTTTTATACAGTGTAAAAGAGTAACAAAACGTCCAGGAATTCAAGCTGTGTGCACGGATCCACACTGGAGATTCCTTCTTCTGTAAAGTTGATATAATAAAATGTATATCTTGGTAAGTAAATATCTAGTTGGTATATTAAGATTTACGTTTTAACATTGTTGTAAGCTCATTGAGAGACCTTTTAACTTATTTCCAGATCAATCTTTACGTGTTTTAAGTAATTTTTAGTAAGCTAGACTTTCAGATAATAATGTTAGAAATCAGGTCATATTATCTGACAGTGTAGTGACTAAATGTGACCAATGAAATTTAAAAACAAATATCTGGAAATAAATTCAATCATCTAAAACTAGAACGCCGAACTAGAACTTAAATATAAATAAAAAATATAATTTTAGATATCCTGGCGTTAGGCTTAAGATGCTTAAAATTAGATTTACACCTACATATTTATACACGACCAATATTTTAAACTGATATTTGATTATCCAATTCCAGTTTAATGTATTTTGTCCATGATGTACTGCTGTACTGTACAGTGGTGAAGAACGACTGATTAAACTGGGTGAGTAATATTGTAAACCGGGTCAGAAAATAGAGGTAAATACATATATAAAAGATAATCTGAGATTTATATTTCTTGTTTTTCCCCCTCACAAGATTAGTCTCTCAGTGATGTTTTAGACGTAAAGTCACTGAGTAAAAAGCGTCTCAGAAGTCTGGAGGCTCAGGCTGGGATGAGGCAGGGATACGTTTACCACAAACAGTGGCTGTATCAGCCCATAAATCACATTCATGGGTGTGGAAAAGACCCATAACTACAAAACACAGCTGTGGCTATGGCCTAAATGTCAGACCCCAAGCACACCCGTGGGCTAGCTCCAGTTCTGGCGAGACAGAGATGCTGCTATCAACACATGACACATGTCATATATGGGTCCTGCAAAGATGGTATGGTAGCTACATTTTAGCCAACTGTATACCTACACAAAAGCCCACCTAGCCTGTCAGCAGGTAGTACAATTCAAGCCCCATAAGCCCACCCCTGCTTTCAATCCCTGGACTCACTTGACACCTGCTAGCTTCTGGTGGAGATTTGCACAGCAGTGTTTTGTAAAACTGGGTCAGCAAGTGTAGTCAGCAGATAGCAGGTGTCCACTCTGTTGGACAGAACACGCACAACGCGAGACGTATGCTCTGTGGCAGGTCTTTCTTAGGACTTTCCGGTGTGATGTTTCCAGGGACAGAAAACTGGGACATCTGTTTAGCCGATTGTAAGCATGTTATAGGTCTCCTATTCATTCCTCCATAATACTAATCCAGTCTCATTTCTACATCTTGTGTATCGCAAACAGCAGCAACGCACATTAGACACACTGTATAGCAGCATCAGCCCACGATTCCCATATAGGTGCTTCTACCATTTGGGTCCCGGTGTGTCCTGTATACAACACTGCAATAGAAATGACATAATGGTAAACTTATATGAAATATATCTGATCAATCTTACAGTTCTCATTTTTATGTTGTTCAAGATTATTTTAAGATTACTGAACGTATTTCCTGGTGTTTTTATGGTTTCAAGTCATTCTATTAAGGCAGCATGTCTCATTATATTGGCAAATACAATATACTGTTTCAAACTAATGTCTTAAAATAAGATATATTATCTGCCCATATAGTGAGAAACCTATACGAATCTTACTAAAATCACTTACAGCCATACAAATTATGTGACCTTAACAAGTAATCCTAAAATGAGCATACAACAATTAACAAAAAAATAAATAAAAATTACAGGTACAGGTACATCCCAATACCGCAGACGTTAAGCTTGGCAAGTACTATGATCTTATGTCTACTTGCTATATCTCAAAAGTCCCATACAGTTATTAAGAGCACATTCTAGGATTATTTGACTTATTTCCAGATGTGTTTTTTTGTTTTTTGTTTTTTGCCTGAATAAATTTTAGTATGCAAGAGTGTCACACTACATTGGCCTCAATCCGTTCCTTAAAATAAGCAAAGCTATCAGCCAAGTTAATAAAATCTGGCTTACTAAAATTAATCTGGATTTAAGAGACGTCACCTAAAAAATGAGTTTACAACAACCTAAAAATGATAACTTTAATTAGTCTACAGTCACATCACTACACTGCAAAAGCTGTAGCTTGTCAAGTAAAGTGATCTTATATCTAGTCACTTTATCTCAAAATCTCATTTTAAGGCTAATTTAAGCTTATTTCCAGGTGTCTGTTGTTGAAACAAGACTTTCCCACTACATTGGCTGGTAATTTGGCCTGGTTTAAGCACGTCTCCTAAAATAAGCTACATGCTAATTCGCCAATATAGAGAGAAATGTTATAAGTATTATTTATAAATAAGTTAAATAAGCTTAAAACTATAAAAAAAGAATAAAATATTTAAGATAAATAAACCACACACATAAGATGATTTCACTTGCCGGGATATTGTTTGTGTGCAGGGTACCTATACGGAAACGCTGGCTTTGTTAGAACAGCAAGTCACCTTGGTAGACAGACATCTGCCTGAACACCTGAGTTATGGCATAGAGGCACCCATGCTGGAGAAGGCTAAACGTGTGTCATAACTCAGTTTTTTCAGACACATATTGGAGAAAAATGGCTCCGGAGCTCGGCGATAGTCATTTGTTAGCTAACCGCATATCTACTACACAGCAGTCTGTTCCCAGAACTGCACACGCTCACACAACAATGACCATCCTCAACATCCTCAAAACTCAAGGCCGAGCCACAGGCATTAGTCACTCAGAAACAAACTGCCTTGTCACCCCTCAAGGTTTAACTCCCAGCAGCTAACAGTTAGCTAACTCCTCCCGTGCAGCCCTCAGGTGACGCTGTACGTAGCCGTTACACTGTGGCTCGGCCTGTAGCTCCATGTCCAGCTAAAATCGACCAGACTTCCCCTATTGACCACACTTTGTCCATGGCCTCTGGACAGCTCAGATAAGGGGATAAAGGCAACGGAGAGTGAAAGGGAATGCCAGACGCCTCTGGATTCAGGATGAATCAGGTGTAGGGATGTAAATAATGGCATTTTGAGCATTTTGAAGTGCAGCGTTGTTGTAGAGAGTGGTTGGGTGATGGTGGTTGTGATGTCTACAAACATTTATTATTTGCCGTATATTATTATTTAATCTACAGTAAACTAGTCAAATGTTTAGACACGGCAAAGCAGGTTCTCCTTATGCTTATCTTAATGCTCTACTTTAGAATAAGCTCTCACGGAACTATGCAGTCCACCTTAAAAAAAAAAAAAAAAAATTATATATATATATATATATATATATATATATATATATATATATATATATATATATATATATATTCATTTTATATATTCCTATTTAACATCACACACACAGTATAAACATATATACTAGCACACATACATGGATAGGTATTAACAACCACCTGGATACTATAGCATTAGCTCAGTCACACATTAGCATACACCTGGAATAGCACGGCAAAAATGACTACCTACTAGCAGCTACTAACTAAAAACTGGGGCATTTTAATCAGCTGACATCAGCTCACTGACATACAGTTAAGGGCTCTACAAAAGCTGTAAGCTGACCCCAGATCAGCATTCACACTGTGATAAACACAGGCCAATGTCTGGATCAGAACTTTTCTGTGAGGGACTTTCTAGAGGTGTTCAGACGTCTATAGAGTTTTTTGAATTATGTTTTGTGTTAATAGGAACTGGGGTTGCCATGTCTACTACACGCATGTAGACATTATACTTACTAACCAAAACCACCCAAAAGCACCCCCATCCAGTATCCCTCTTTCATGAACGTATTACATTTCGTTTCAGCACTTCCTACGAATGAGCTTTGAAAGGCATACGGATGTCTGGTTCCCATCACCACAATTGTAAAGAATTCTGAATCCTGTTTTGTGATGGGGTCTGCCATGTCTACTGCACAAATATAGACATTTTATTTACTAACCAAACCACCGGTGAAATGAAATGTTGGTGATGGTGAAATAGTGGTAAATCTAAGAAAACAGGGTCTTCCTAAGGTGCTATTTTGCCTTAGCACACACTTCCTGTATCCCTCCTACATGAATGGATTACATTTCGTGTCAGGAGTTTCTGTGAAGGAGCTTTTAAAGACATTCGGACGTCTGGTTACCATCACCACCAATTCTGTAAATTGCTGTGCACTGACACATCTCACGTCAAACTGCTCTGTATGGCGATGCATGCTTCCTTTAAAGGGAAACTCCACCAATTTAAAAAAAACAGTAATTGAGATGTGAACTGACTCACTCAGAGTGGAGTTCGGACCTCTGGTTACCATTACCACCACTGTAAAGAATTCTCAATTCTGGATATTTCTCTAAAATGAGACATTTCACATTAAAACGACTCTGTATGGGATAGCGTACATCACACCCACTTCATAACCCACAGATGTTGACAAAAGGTGGACTTTATCTTTAAGTCATCAGCCCCCTCTAAACCTGACCACCAACCAATACAGCCGTGTAAGCTGTTCAGCTGCACACTGAGCTGCTCCCTCTCCACAGCAGAGCACAGCGACCAGCATTCAGCTCCACTCAGAGAAATAGACTCAACATCGAGCATACTTTCCTCATGCTTAGGTTCTATGCCACGTCCATAACTTGTGCATATGTTGAATGTCCCCCTGTCCATTGCATTGAGGGGTGGGCATAAATGTTCACCTGCACAACATCAGTCCTAAAAACAAGCATGAAAGAAGAGCAAGGGGGAGTGGTGGTGGTGGTAGGTGCTTTACATGCCACACTTGTTTCCTTATCATTAAAGCTGTGGGGTGGGCTACATCAGCCCCTTCCACTCACTCCGAAGCCCTGACGTGAACACACAGGCGGAACATGGAGCACAGAGGCAGCAGCACACACGTTAATTCGACGGTTAAACTGAACCAGCCTAAAGGAGCTGAATGATCCGGGTCCACCTTAAATGATGCAGCAGTGCACAGTTAGGCGTTTGCACACACGGTAGAGTGGAACGCTGCGCTATTTAAGGTGGAACGGACGGAAAGAAGCTGCAAGTTGAGCATCTTCTAAGAGCTGGCCGTGCTCGCGCTGTCTTACCTTTCCGGCACTGAGCCCTCTCATCTTCCCAGAGCCGAGCCGCGCTGAGCCGCCGGTCCTGTCCTCCGCGCTGGGAGTAAGTTCCACAGCTCGATTCCGTCAGTCCGCGGATAAAGGAGGCGCAGCTGTAACTGGATTGTAGTCCCAAATTAAGTCGCCCGTCCAGTGCAGCCCCGTCAGTCAGTCAGCCTCCAGCCTCAGTCATCATCATTACAATCATGTGCCAGCCCAGCGCTCTCTCTCTCTCTCTCTCTCACTCTCTCTCTTTCTCTCTCTCTCTCTCTCTCTCTCTCTCTCTCTCTCTCTCTCTCCTCCTGGCATCCAATAGCCTGTCTGCTCGGAGGAAGGAAAGCCCACTGCTGCGCAGCGCTGTAACTCTACGGTGAATTAATGATGGGCGCGTGCTGGTTAAACCGTGATTAGAACGTGGCTCGCATAACTCCGCCGTTCACGCGCTTATACCGAGTCCCGTTTCCTTTATTCCTCTCTCTCTCTCTCTCTCTCTCTCTCTCTCTCTCTCTCTCTCTCTCTCTCTCTCTCTCTCTATCTCTCTCTTTCTCTCTCTCTCTCTCTCTCTCTCTCTCTCTCTCTCTCTCTCTCTCACTCTCCAATTCATTCCCTCTTTGTATGCCTCTTCCCCGTCCTCCTTTGCCATACTCTCTCTCTCCTCTCATTTTTTTCTCTCCTCTTTTATTTGTTTCTCTCTCTCTCTCTCTGGTTCGTTCTCTATCTTACTCTCCAAATCCATTCTCCACTCTCGTTACATCTCTCTCTACCTCATTCTCTCTATTTCCCTTTCTCTTTCTCTCCCCATTTCCTCTCTTTCTATCCCATTCTTTCTCTTCAGATCAACTCTTATATATATCCATCTCTCTCTTCCTCTTTCACTATCATTCTCTTTCTCTCTTTCTCTGCCTCATTCTTTCTCTTCCTCATTCCTTCTCTCATTATCTCCCTCATTCTCTCTCCCCTTCATTCTCTCTTATTCTCTCTTTCTATTTCTTCCTCATTCTCTCTCTATCTACCTCATTCTTTCGCTTCTCTTTCTCTCCCTCATTCCCTCTCTTTCCCTCATTCCCTCTCTATCTACCTCATTATCTCTCCTCTCTTTCTCTCCCTAATTCCCTCTCTCCCTTATTCCCTCTCTTTCCCTCATTCCCTCTCTCTTCCTCATTCTCTCTCTCTATCTCTCTTTTTCTTCCCCTTATTCTCTATCCCTAGTATAAGAAAGGCATGATTTAAACATGGGGGTGGTAAATGAAGGCTGGGCAAGAGGGGAGTGTGGTGTGTGTGTGTGTGTGTGTGTGTGTGGTGTTGGGGTGTGGTGTGGGGATTTGAAGGGGGGGGGGTCTCCCTGAGAGAAAGCCTTTGTTAGCCTGTGTGTCAGAGCTTTAACCAAGATAAAGACGATACGCGTGTAACTCTGACATACCCTCACCTCCATTGTGTTCTCTCTCTCTCTCTTCCTCTCTCTCTCTCTCTCTGAATGGAGGGAACAGTGAGGTAAATAGTGGGACCCATCCATCAGACCTCAGCGTTTCTCTATACTGTAAGTGGTAAGGGATGATTATCCTCAGTGTAGTCTCAGTTTAATCATTTACTGTAATTCTGCTCCGTCCGTCTCGATGCCTACCTGCAGGTCTGCTAGCCATTACTGCAGCCCCGGACAAATGAACAGCACAGCCCATAAACTCATCTGCAATCATTACATCCAACGACGAGCTCATTAATTCTGTTAATGTGGAAATGATATAGTCCGTCCACATAAACGCTCTGACACAGGCAAACTGAAGTTAGCGGGGTCTTTTAACCAGACCACCTAAACACCTAATGCTCTCTCTACAGCATGGGTGACAGAAACCGGGTGTCGCGACATCTAGTACAGCCACAATGCATGTTTAAGGAGGTTCAGGCTCCTGCAGATGGCACTACATGAGGATGATGAGCCTATAAATACCTGCAGGGTGCGAGTGGCGGGATCTATAGATTGAGAAGAGGTGGTACAGTGCAGAGAATGTCTCGTCCCATTTGTGGAACATGGCTCCAAAGCAGATGTAAGTGATTGGCTAAAAGGAGCAACTGCATTTGGGTGTCAAAGGTGTGAAAGACCATAGTGTTAGTAAGTAGCTGAATCTGCAGGTGTATGGAAGCATACAGCCATGCGGGTCTACCAGCAGTGGCTAAAATCCCAGTCTACAGGGAGTTGTCCTTGGAATTGTGCCAGGGAAGGCATCCACCAAATCTGGCCTGACTGCACAACTCTTTGATTCAAGAGTTTCGGAACATCGATGTGCACTACATCCAGAAACCTATCCAGTACATGCCAAACCGAATCCCAGCTGTTGCTATGGCAGGAATATATATGTGTGGATTAGAGTTTGGGGATCTGCCCTGTGTGAGTACATGGAAATTGGTGGTTGTAGGTTAAAGAAAACCATATGGTTTGAAAGATAGGTGGACCTTGGAAGGAGGAACCATATTACTACTAGTGATACCAAGTTGCACTTATAAAATAAGCTTTCACACACCGAAGGACGCTCTACAGTTTAGGTGAAACGATGTCAGAGAGAATGAAGATATTCGGAGAAAAGAAAGGTTCATAGCTGGGCTTGAAGATAGAAAAAGAGAGAAGAAGGAAGGATTCTCCGGAGGGTAAAGGCAGCAACACTAAAGGACCTACCACCCATAGAGGAAAGCCTGAACCTTGGAAAAGCCGGGATACCGCAGTTACAGGATGCTAGCTTGTGCAATGGAGCATGAGGATGTAGGAGAGCAGACAGTAGGTACATGCAGGCCTTAAAGGTCAACAGTAGGACGTTATAGCAGATGCCTTCTGTATTCTGCCTGTATAGCTGATGAAGGACTGGAGTGATATGAGCAGACTTAGTGGGTACCGAGACTCTGGCAGCAGAGTTTTGAATTAACTAGATGGATGGATGGATGGATGGATGGATGGATGGATGGATGGATGGAAAGATGGAAAGATAGATAGATAGATAGATAGATAGATAGATAGATAGATAGATAGATAGATAGATAGATAGATAGATCTATATCTCACTTCGCAAGGAGGCAAGAAATATATACAAGAAATACAAGACCTACAGATATAACTGTAGACCTGTAGAAAGGCAGTGCAATAAAAAATAAATAAATGTGCATAAATGTGCATAAAAGGGTACTGAAGAGGGGGAAGAGTTTTGGAAGGTAAATCATCAAACAGAAGGTGAGCGGTAATTTAACGTGTATGTAAAATATTACATATGTATTTAATTCTCATTTTTAGATATTTATAAGCTCATTTTAAGATTATTTAACTTCTAGCCAATTAAAAAAAAATGTTTTTAAGTGCAGTTTAGTATGCCACAATTACTTACTATATCAGCAGATCATTTTGCTTGTTTTAAGAAATGGGCCAAATTATCTGCATAACAAGAAAATAAAAATTATAATTGCTTATATATTGCATATATACAAATATATGTAAATATTAAAATCATATTAAAATAGGATTATAACGATCTTAAAAAAAAGGAGAATTTAAAGATTTGTAAACTAAACAAGATAACTGTAAAAAAAATTCAATCTAAATCAAATCTAAACCATTAGATAAATGTACAATTAAAATAACTGGAAATAAAAAACATAATTTTAAAAATAAGTAATATATTTAAAAATGGACATTACTAAACTAAATATAAGATAACCGTACAATAAAAATCTGGAAATAAGTTGATCTTAAAACTCAAAATAAGATTTTTAAGATATATCTACTAGATATAATATATATATACAAACCAGATTCCAAAAAAGTTGGGACACTAAACAAATTGTGAATAAAAACTGAATGCAATGATGTGGAGGTAACCCAAGTTGTTATCAACGCTCCGTTCAGAAGCCTGCATCACTGATGTTATGGGGTTGCATGAGTGCTTGTGGCATGGGCAGCTTGCATGTCTGGAAAGACACCATTAATGCAGAGAACTATGTATCCGCGTTGCCAGTTCTCTAACAGTGGAAAAAGGAAGCCATTTCTAAGCAAGCTCCACAAGGTTCTAGAACAACACATGCTCCCATCTAGACGTCATCTCTTTCAGGGAAGACCCTGCATTTTTCAACAAGATAATGCCAGACCACATTCTGCAGCAATCACAACATCATGGCTACGTAGGAGAAGGATCCGGGTACTGAAATGGCCAGCCTGCAGTCCAGATCTTTCACCTATAGAGAACATTCGGCGCATCATAAAGTGGAAGGTGCGACAAAGAAGGCCCAAGACGATTGAACAGTTAGAGGCCTGTATTAGACATGAATGGGAGAGCATTCCTATTTCTAAACTTGAGAAACTGGTCTCCTCTGTCCCCAGACGTCTGTTGAGTGTTGTAAGAAGAAGGGGGGATGCCACACAGTGGTAAAAATGGCCTTGTCCCAACTGTTTTGGGATTTGTTGACGCCATGAAATATTGGAACAATATATTTTTCCCTTAAAATGATACATTCTCTCTGTTTAAACTTTCGATCTGTGATTTGTGTTCTATTCTGAATAAAATATTAGATGTTGGCACCTCCACATCATTGCATTCAGAATTTGTTTAGTGTCCCAACATTTTTTGGAATCCGGTTTGTATATATATATATAGATTTGAAGTGCAAGGAGTTTAGCAATAGTGTGAAGATAGAAAAGCATAGATTTAAGCCCTATAGGAGCAGGATTAGTTTTATCAGAGGAGATCCAGTAATCCGGTAAAGTGCATAATCTGACTGGCCAGTTTGTACAGGTTAGATGAGCTCTGTAATTTCCCCACATTATTTTTACATTGTGCAGTCATTTATGTCAGGAGCTGCACTTCTCTATAATAACAACACACTGTGCAGCTAACTGGCATATAGACTATCATTACACTGGTAAAGTGGGTTCATTCTGCTTACCGAACGTCGCCTAATAAGACGGTAAGCATGCTCCCTGCAGGAGGTACGTTCAGGATATATCACAGCATCAAAAGTGCTGTGGGTTTATTGTGATTAGTATATAGATTAGGGGTCAAATCAAGCCTAGTTTTAGCCTCTAGCTTCGTCATCTGGTCACAAAAGCTGAGGTCAGTTTCTCAGTCGCCAGCTTCTTGTTTAAATTTCTTGTTCCACCTTAAATTATGCTTATGTTCCCCAGAATGTAACTTCTGCACCATGTACGGTGGAATGAAGCTGAACAAGAAGCTGGCGAATGGGGGGGTAAATCTTCAGCCTTGTCTGTTTCCTTTTACCTGGTTTTGTTATCAGGGTAGTGAAGTTAAACTTGATGGGTAGGTTTGACATCATGAGACGTGATTGGTTCAAGTTTCATGCTCGGCCACGCATGTGACATAAGCATGATGGGGTCTCATCTCTGTACCTGACTGACCCAACAGCCACGATTTAAGACATTTAGCGAGCATCGATGCCTCTATGAGTCATCCTGTTAGTTCCAGCACCATTGGCAGACAGCTGCATCATGCAGGACTACATGCACACAGACAACATGTTACAACGACTGCCCTTAACACCTCTTCAACGTCACCAAAGACTGCAATGGTATCGTGCCCAATGAACCTGTGTGTGGAGGCACCCTGGTCGGTTTGTTGTCACACATCCAGAAGGCCACTCCACCTCCACCCCTACTGCACCAATGGATGGATTATCACAGGACACCAGTAGGAACCTCTACAACTCCATGCCGAGACGTCTGGCATGTTGGGTTGGCAAACACGGCAGCCCGACACCATACTGAGAGACACTACTTCTGTATGTGTAGCTCAGTAAATATTCTCCATATCAGTTTAAATGGATCATCATTTATTGTCCCTGGTAACCTTTATCTTCCTTCCCAGCAGCACTGCAATCCCACACCTCCTTCTGGGTGCAGCTACTGTTTTGATGATAGGAGGATGTGAAGCAAGGCTAAGATATTGGTCACCAAGCAGCATTGAACCACAACTTCTATAACTGCATATGCATGTATGCAAGTATTACAGAGAGGCCATTAATCAGTTGGTAAAGGATACCTACAGGTTGCATTATCATTGATAGCTTGGTCCCATATCGTCTCAAGCATGAACTACAACCAGATGCCTTTGACCATGAGGCTGACCCACGGTCATCACTCTCACCACTTAATTAAAACACAAGACGAACTGCATCCTTGTATACGTTGTTTGCATACTGATGATGAATTGAATGTGATTTATGTAGGCTTTACGTCCACACTCGCGATAACTGCACCCAAAGCTCAATGTGACTTTCTAATTACAGCCCTATTGACAGTAGGAGGTATATATTGACCAAAGGGCATGGTCTGTCTGCTCACGGAATGAGCTATGCAGCAGCCTCTTTCCCATTTGCCACTGGCGTGATGGGTAGCGAAGCTGAAAGCCTGAGCTAAATCATTGGCAAAACACTGATAAGAGTTCTCCCATAAGCTGTGTTGTATTAGTATCAGTATGTGAAGGAGCAGAACTAGTGGTGAACACGGAAATGTAGCATTGAGCTTCTATCAAACTTCTACCTACCTATCTCCCTATCTATCTACCTATCTACCTACCTTCCTACCTATCTACTCACCTCCCTACCGTCCTACCTACCTCCTTCCCCAACTACCTACTAATACATCTACCTACCTCCCTACCTACATCCCTAAATACCCACTAATGCATCTAACTACTGCCCTACCTACCTCACTAACTACATCCCTACCTATCTACATACTTACCTTCCTACCTCCCTATCTATCTACCCATCTACCTACCGTCCTACCTACCTCCTTCCCCAACTACCTACTAATACATCTACCTACCTCCCTACCTACATCCCTACCTATCTACATACTTACCTTCCTACCTCCCTATCTATCTACCTACCTCTCTAACAATCCTACCTACCTCGCTACAACCTACAACCTACTTCTCTACCCACCTACCTTCCTGTCTACTTACCTCTCTACCTACCTTCCTACCCACTTTTTAACCAACCTACCTGCTTACCTACTTCCCTATCTATCTACCCACCTAGCCACCTTCCTACCAGTCCATCTACCTACCTAACCACCACCCTACCTATCTACCTCTCTACCTATGTACTTACCTTCCTACCTCTCTATCTATCTACCTACATCTTTAGCAACCTACCTACCTCCGTACCCACCTACCAACCAACATACCTATCTCCCTACTTACCCCCTTTTTTTCTACCCACCTACCTTCCTATATTTTTACCTACCTACGTCCGTACCCACCTACCAATCAACATAACTTTCTCCCTACTTACCTCCCCTTTTTTCTACCCACCTACCTTCCTATATTTTTACCTACCTACCTCTCTAACTGCCCTATTTACCTCCATACCTACCTCCCTACCCACCTTTCAACCAACATACCTGCTTAGCTACTTCCCTATTTATCTACCTACCTAGCTACCTTCCTACCAATTCATCTACGTACCTAACTACCACCCTACCTAACTATCTACCTCTCTACCTACGTACTTACCTTCCTACCTCCCTATTATCTATCCACCTAGCTACCTTCCTACCAATCCATCCACCTACCTAACTACCACCCCCCCAACTACCTCCCTACCTACCTACGTACTTCTCTGCCTACCTCCCTATCTATCTACCCACCTACCTTCCTGTCTATGTACCTACCTACCTACCTCTCTAACTGCCCTACTTACCTCTGTACCTAACTCCCTACCCACTTTTCAACCAACCTACCTGCTTACCTACTTCTCTATCAACCCACCTAGCTACCTTCCTACCAATCCATCTACCTACCTAACTACCACCCTACCTAACTATCTAACTCTCTACCTACCTACGTACTTACCTCCCTATCTATATAGCTACATCTTTAGCAACCTTAACTACCTCCATACCCACCTACCAACCAACCTACCTATTTCCCTACTTACCTTCCTTTTTTCTACCTACCTACCTTCCTATCTATGTACCTACCTACCTCTCTAACTGCCCTACTTACCTTCATACCTACCTCCCTACCCACCTTTCAACCAACCTACCTGCTTACCTACTTCACTATCTATCTACCCACCTAGCTACCATCCTACAATCCATCTACCTACCTAACTTCCACCCTACCTAACTATCTACTTCTCTACCTACGTACTTACCTTCCTACCTCCCTATTATCTATCCACCTAGCTACCTTCCTACCAATCCATCCACCTACCTAACTACCACCCCCCCAACTACCTCCCTACCTACCTACGTACTTACCTTCCTACCTCCCTGTCTATCTACCTACCTCTCTAACAATCCTACCTACCTCGCTACAACCTACCTACTTCTCTGCCTACCTCCCTATCTATCTACCCACCTACCTTCCTGTCTATCTACCTACCTACCTACCTACCTACCTCTCTAACTGCCCTACTTACCTCTGTACCTACCTCCCTACCCACCTTTCAACCAACCAACCTGCTTACCTACTTCCCTATCTATCTACCCACCTACCTACCTTCCTACCAGTCCATCTACCTACCACCCTACCTAACTACCTACCTCTCTACCTACCTACTTACTTACTTTCCTACCTCCCTATCTATCTACCCACCTAGCTACCTTGCTACCAATCCATCTACCTACCTGACTACCTTGCTACCTAACTACCTACCTCTCTACCTACCTACGTACTTACCTTCCTATCTCTCTATCTATCTACCTACCTCTCTAGCAACCCTACCTACCTCCGTACCCACCTACCAACCAACCTACCTATTTCCTTACCTACCTCCCTATCTGCCCACCTACTTACCTACCATCATTCTGGCTCTTCTAAATTAAGAATTATAGTGCTTCTGCTATAATGGCTGTGTTTGTGTCTTGTTAGCACTGGCTTTGTTGTGAAGTTTATGTGTAGAAGTGGTAAGAGTAAGAGTAATACCTGATGAGCTTTGATCAGAGTGACATGTTGGTGCTCAGTAAATATCTCTCAGCCAATCACATCGCAAGGTTGGTATGTTGTCATGAGGTACAGGGTCTGCTTCCGATGGCAGGTCTCTCCTAAGAAGCTAAGGAAGTGGGGGATAAATCTCAGTCTATAAAAGGTTATAATAACACAAACTATTTCCTGTCATTTAATAAAGTGGGAGGGATGTTCCCACACACCCTGTTCCCCCCTCCACACCACACCCCACCATTTTCTGTCAGTGCACGAAGGAAAAACAAATAATGTCACCTGAAGGCAAAGTAACATTACCCTTTCTATACTGTGTGTATGTTCCTCATTAAATGCCTTTACAAAATAAGGTATCTTTAGATTCAGTGACCTTTTCAAGGAGGAACCAAATGTATGTTTGGACATCTCTGCTGTTAGGAAAGTAAGTGGTGTGTGTGTGTGTGTGTGTGTGTGTGTGTGTGTGTGTGTGTGTGTGTGTGCATGTGCATGTGTGTGTGACGGCATTCACGTTTGAGAATGATAAATGCCTTGTCATTTTAACCATTAGCGTATTTCCATTAGGCTAGGCTAGTGCGCTTGTCAGTGATGTATGGCTGGATGTTGAGGCAGAGGCTGCATAGTATTGGACATTAGTGGAAGTTGCCCTTTACGCTGATCTGATATCAGTTTTGCTGTTTCTCTTCCAACACCCAGTGATGGGCTGAAGCTGTTACCTCACACTTGTTTATGTTTGTACCTCGTATTGCACTACACAAATTTTACAATGTTAATATGAAGTACGATGAATAATTTATTGTGTTAATGAGCTCCTGGACCAATAAACAAGACCCCTCTGTAATATTTTGGTGTTGTTTTTATTACATGGAAATGGGTTCTTTGGTTGAAGCGACAGTAAATGTGAATCACCGTGCCTACATTGAGATGCCGGACAACCAGAATTGGCCTTCTGGTCATCATCTTACAGAGGAAATTAAAATTCCCAGTATTACAAGATGGCAGTTGCCACAATGTGACTGACTAGCATGATGAACATTCAAGAGCATGCACACATCTGGACTGGCCTGCAAAATCCCCCGGCTTGAAAGTCTTTGGGAGCTACCTGGAGCAATCGGTAAAACCATGCCAGGAAGGGCATCCACCAAATCTGGCCCAACTGACCAATTCTTTGATGTAAGAGTGTCTGAACATTGACGTGGCCTATATCCAGAAACTTGACAGTCCATGTCAAATCCAATCACAGCTGTTATTGGTGCTGGTGTGGGTATTACGCGCTATTAGGTAGATTTCAGTCACAGGGGGCTTTTTTTGTCTTATGAGCTTATCTATCTATCTATCTATCTATCTATATATATATATATACATATATATACTCACATTTTTGTCTGTGCCCTCAAAATAACTCACACAGCCATTAATGTCTAAATGAAACAAAAATGGTCAAATTGTGCCCAATTAGCCTTTTTCCCACTCTGGTGTCATGTGACTCGTTAGTGTCTCATGACAAAGAACTCTCTGAGGATCTGAAAAAAGAAAGTGTTGCTCTACATAAAGATGGCCTAGTCTATAAGAAAACTGCCAATACCCTAAAACTGAGCTGCAGCATGGTGGCCAAGACCATACGGCGGTTTAACAGGACGGGTTCCACTCAGCACATGCCTCACCATGGTCCACCAAAGAAGCTGAGTACACATGCTCTGCGCTGTATCCAGAGGTTGTCTTTTTGAAAATAGACGTAGGAGTGCTGCCAGCATTGCTGCAGAGGTTAAAGGGGTGGGGCGTCAGCCTGTCAGTGCTCAGACTATACGTCGCACACTGTATCAAATTGGTCTGCATGGCTGTCATCCTAGAAGGAAGTCTCTTCTAAAGATGATGCAGAAGAAAGCCCACACACTGTTTGCTGAAGACAAGCAGACTAAGGACGTAGACTCATGGAACCATGTCAGGTGGTCCGATGAGACCAAGATAAACTTATTTGGTTCATATGGTGTCAAGCGTGTGTGGCGGCAACCAGGTGAGGAGTACAAAGACAAGTGTGTCTTGCCTACAGGGAAGCATGGTGGTGGGAGTGTCATGCTTTGGGCCTGCATGAGTGCTGCCGGCTGTGGGGAGCTACGGTACATTAAGGGGACCATAAATGCCAACATGTACTGAGACACCCTGGTCAGCACCAAGATGAACAGTTTGTTATCATGTGTCACTCATTCAGAAGGCCTGGTGTCACTAAACCTCTACCCCTGCTGCACAATCTGCAGGAATGGTGTGATAATATTTAAGATGCATGGGATGGAATATCACGGGACGCCATTAGGAACCTCTACAATTCAATGCCGAGACGTCTGGCATGTGGCGTTACTTAATAGGTGTTGACTTGCTATCTGCTATACAGCTTGTGTGTCTGTACCTAACGCAAGTTCAAGGCATATATGCAAAAAGTCCGGTTTCACCACTAGTGCACCACCATTGCGCTCACTTAGCAAGTAGTCGTCATTGATGAATTGCTGGCTCTTCGGATGGAGGCCAGGCCTCTATTCCCCACAGAGAGACATACTTAGTATTATCCCTCCTTAAGAGCCCATCTGGGTGTGAGTGGGGATGCAAACTAGGTTTACTCCCAAAGCACATTAATGATTTAGTGCAGGTACTTAATATGTCACACTGATACACGAACCGCAAACAAAACGTCCATTGAGAAGAACACGCACTCAAGGCTTTCATCCGCACGCCCTTCTCCTCAATCCGTCTGTCCCCTTCGCATCTATCCCGTTAAGAGCTCTGGAGTTCTGTTTGTTTCCAACAAAGGACAGATAATGTGGTGAGCACCTTAAAAACGTCTGCTCCGTGCTGAAATAATTAGGAGGTGGAAAAGACAATCAGAAGTAATTATAGGTACATAAATTACAGAGCTGCACAGATGATGGAGTGCTGAGAGGGAGAACGTGGGGATACAGAGAGAGAGATAGAGAGAGAAGAGGGGCGGAAGAGAGAGAGAACAATAAATAGCTGGATTTTCGAATATTACATCACATGTTTTTGACAGTCTCAAAGGGGAGAGCATTCTGGAGGGAAGGGGGAGAGAGAGAGAGAGAGAGGCAGACGGTGCTGTAAGAGTGCGGGGCGTTCAAGCTGTGAGAAGGCTCAGTGGGACTGTATTCCTGGCATAAACACAAAAAGCTGGGATGTTTTCTACTTTAAATCCACACATGTTAACAGGAGCATTCCCAAACAGACCAATGCAAATTCCAAACACTTGTTTTCCTAACTGGTACCAGAATGCACTGTGCTCATTCATCATCTCCCAATGTTAATCATGTGCTCAACAACAGACTCTGTATGTCGTCCTTTATATGGCATGAATATTATTTCATTATACATCCAGTCAGGCTTTATTTACACCCATCAGCCGTAACATTAAAACCACCTCCTCGTATCTAAACTCTCTGTTCATGTTATCAGATCTGCTGACCATATAAGACACTCTGTAGTTGTACAGTTACAGACTGTAGTCCATCTGTTTCTCTGTATACTTTATTACCCTGTTCCTCAATGGTCAAGACCCCCACAGGACCACTACAGAGCAGGTATTACAACGAAAGTTTGGGCAGCCTTGTTAATTTTTTTCTGATTTACCTTTATAAAGTATTGATTGTTTGGATAAAAAAGAATTCCGTTAAATATATCATGTAGGGGACAAACACAGTGATATTTGAGAAGTGAAATGAAGTTTATTAGATTTACAGAAAGTGTGCAATAATTGTCTAAACAAAAGTAGGCAGATGCATAAATTTGGGCACCAAAAAAAACCTTAACTCAATATTTAGTAGAAATAACAGCCTCTAAACGCTTCCTATAGCTTCTAATGAGAGTCTGGATTGTGACTGAAGGTATTTTAGACCATTCTTCTTTACAAAACATCTCTAGTTCATTCAGGTTTGATGGTCTCAAAGAGCATGGACAGCTCTCTTTAAGTGACACCACAGATTTTCAATAATATTCAGGTCTGGGGACTGAGATGGCCATTCCAGAGCGTTGTACTTGTTCCTCTGCATGAATGCATTAGTAGATTTTGAGCAGTGTTTAGGGTCATTGTCTTGTTGGAAGATCCAGCCCCGGCGATCTGATTCCTGGACATTGGTCTCTGTATGTAGGTGGTGGATCATTCTCAGCACTGCAGTGACTAGCACACCACTGACGTGGTGGTGGTGTGTTAGTGTGTGTTGTGCTGGTGTGAGTGGATCAGACACAGCAGTGCTGCTGGAGTGTTTAAACCCCCAGCTGTTGTGCTGGATAGTTTTGGTTGGTGGACAATTCTCCGTCCAGCAGTGACACTGAGGTGTCAAGCAGCTCTTCTCTCTGTGTCTGGGTAGGTTTCCTCTTCCATGTACTCCAATTTCCTCCCACAATCCAAAGACATGCAGTCGGGTGAACTGGAGATGCTGAATGTGTATGTCTGGGAGTGTTGGCAGTGTGATAGCCTGACAACCTGTCCAGGGTGTTTCCTGACTTCCACCCTATGTGCTAGGCTAAAGCACCCTCCACTGCAAGGTAGAAGGATTAGAAGTGACTTAGAAAATCAATAAAGGAAAACATGAATGGAGGAATGATCCTCAATCAATTCAGTTATTAAAACAATTGTTATTTTATGAACGCCGTATCACCATATCGGCACTTCAGCAACGTCTAAAACATCTCTGACTTGAATGGGAAGGCAAACATCCTGTCATGTTGCACTGGAACTGTAATTGTAAAAAAAATATAATATTGCTAGTCAGTGCCAGTAATTGCATGAGGTTATAGTAAACACTTCTGGTGACTAAGAGCGGTCAATCAATCAATCAATCAATCAATCAATCAATCAATCAATCATCACTGATGTATATATATATATATATATATATATATATATATATATATATATATATATATATATATATATATATATATATATAGTACAGTATATTTTACATTTATTTCTAGATGCTTCTTTTAAGTGATTCAGTAAGTTACATTTTCTCATTATATAGGAAGATAAATGTAGATTATTCTTATTTTAATAAACATGCTTGAAACAAGTCAAATTCTATCAATATAATAAGTTATATAAGTGGAATTAAATTATATAATCTTTAAATTAACTGTAAATATATTTTTTTAAATATATAAGCTAAAATGAAGATCAATTTACTTTTTAATATATAATTTTTGCAAATTTCCTCCCTACTAAATATTCCACAGTCAATTGTCAGTGGGATTATAACAAAGTGGAAGTGATTGGGAATGACAACAACTCAGCCACGAAGTGGTAGAACATGTAAAAGCAAGGGGCGGGGTCAGTGGATGCTGAGGGGCATAGTGCACAGAGGTCGGTGACTTTCTACAGAGTCAATTACTATAGAACTTCATGTGGCCTTCAGGTTAATTTAAGAACAGAGTGTAGAGCGCTTCATGGAATGGGTTTCCATGGCCGAGCAGCTGCATCCAAGCCTCACATCACCAAGTGCAGTGCAAAGTGTCAAATGCAGTGGTGTGCAGCCCTGCCACTGGACTCTAGAGCAGTGGAGACGTGTTCTCCAGGGTGACCAATCACGCTTCTCCGTCTGGCAATCTGATTGAGGAGTCTAGGTTTGGCGGTTGGCAGGACAAGGGTACTTGTCTGCATTGTGTCGAGTGTAAAGTTTGGCGGAGGGGGGATTATTTGGGGGAGTTGTGCTCGCCCTCTTCTTTCCAGTGAAAGGAACTCCTAATGCTTCAGCAGACCAGGAGATTCTGGACCCTTTCGTGCTCCCAACTTTGTGGGATTCCTCATTCCTCATTCCTGTTCCAACATGACTGCACACCAGTGCACAAAGCAAGGTCCATAAAGACATGGATGAGTGAATTTGGTGTGGAGTCCTGACCTCAACCCGATAGAACACCTTTGGGATGAATTAGAGGGGAGCCAACCCTTCCCATTCAACATCAGTGTCTGACTTCACAAACGCACTTCTTAAAGAATGCTCAAAAATTCCCATAGACACATTCCTAAACCTTGTGGAAAGCCTTCCCAGAAGAGCTGAAGCTGTTATACCTATAAAGGGTGGGGCGATATCATATTACACCCTATGGATTAAGAATGGGATGTCACTCAAGTTCATATGCGTGTAAAGAAAGACAAGTAAATACTTTTGGCAATATAGTGTATTTAATTAATGGCTACAGTCTATTTAAAACCCACTTAGACTGGCCTTTCTTATAAACACATTCAAAACAAACCAGCAGCAGGAAGAAAACGCTGCCCGGTGCTGACTGACACAGCCGGGATTCAGGCAGGTCACCCACAGTCATGCATTTCCTGTACACGGTAGACACAAGCACTGCCAGCCAAACCCACAGCCCAGCACAGAATGACACAACCAGCCCTGCCGCACACATTCTGTCCAAGTCTCTCTGACTGCGAGTCCAATCGAGCTACAATGTTATACAGAATAAGTCATCACTGTCACATCAGAACCACGCATCTCCATTTTTAGGTGCGTATTTTTCTACATCATTTCAGCTCAGCAGTCGCCATGTATACGCAGTGACTACTTTATGATAAATGAGGCCATAGAAATGATCAAAATCTAATAAAAGTACACAGTCAAACATCACACACTCATCTAAGTAGTTGGTGATCTTAAAGACTCTACAGTCCTACAATTAACAGCTCCAACTGATAAGAGTCTGAAACAGTACATATCCTGATCATCAATAGTAACAGCAGCACCCAGAAAGAGGTGTGGGATTGCAGTGCTATTGGGAAGGGAGATAAAGGTTACCAGGATCAATAACTGATGATAAATTTAGACTGATATGATCAATATTTATGGAGCTACACATACAGAAGTCTGTCTCTCAGTATGGCGTCTGACATCTTGGCTAACACAACATTCCAGACGTCTCAGCATGGAGCTACAGAGGTTCCTACTGGTGTCCTGAGATAATCCATCGCAACTTGAACATTCTCACAGTTCCTGCAGATGGTGCGGTAGGCGTGGAGGTGGAGTGACACCAGGCCTTCTGGACATGTGACGCATGACAACACACCGTTCATCTTGGTGCTGACCACAGCTCTCTACACATAGATTCATTGGTCGTCTCCACCAAGACAAAAGCGGGACTCATCACTGAAGATGACCTGCTGCCATGCTGAGTTACACTATTAAAGTCTGGCACGACACCAGTGCAGCCTTTGGTCACGTTGACGTGGTGTTGAGGTCCGTGCATGTCGGAAATCTTGTAGTCTCCAAAGGATCCACACGACCAGTATGGCCCGGAATACATCGATAAGACCTTCCTGCTTCCTGGAGCCCTATGATGCGACCGCCCTTCAACTTTTTTAACTGCTCAAACTGCTGTCGCACTCATCTCTGAGGTACATACTTCACTAGCAAAGGATGCTACCAAAACAACAGCACAAGTCAGCATGACCTTACATAGTCAGTCAGAGACGGCGATAAAACCCATCCGTGCCTGCATCATGTCTCAAACCTGCAAAGCATTTAGTGAATATTCATGATGGACAGGCCAATAGAATTGCTCCACATCTGCTTAGAGATAAACCCTGTTCTATCACTGCAGGTTAAGAAAGCTGCTCCATCCTCCTGTAAAGCTCCATTCTGGAGGGTTTAAAGGTGGGCTGTATAATTCCATGAGGGCTATTTTATAGTTTGATGTCTTCTCTTTAATTCTACAGTAAAGCATTAAGATAAACAGAAGGAGAACCTGCTATGAAGATCCACATTTGAAAATTTGACCGGCAGCATACTTGATTTAATACATATGTAAATTTAAGCATGTTTTTGTCTGTCTGTAGTTTTGGAGTGAAATCAATTGGTATATTTTTTGTTTTTAAAGCAATTTTAAAATGAGAATTTTAAGATACAGTATATCAACTAGTTATACGATATATTAATGATATCTTGGCAAGTAAAATTGTTATATGCCGTTCATAGATCTTAAATTTGAGATAGGTTTAAGCTCAATTTTAAGATTCTTTAATGTATTTAAAGACCTTGTTACTTGTTTTTAATTATTTTCATATGGCAGATATTCTCAAGTTTGCTTATTTCAAGAAACATGCTCAAAAAATAGATCATATCATTAATCATATCATTTTACATATTGCTCCTTTAATTAAGTTAAGAGCAACTTTCCTCTGCTCCATTGAGGAGACATGAGCATTTGTTGGTATGAATAACAACAAACTCTGCACACTGACACACTGATATTAAACTCAGAGTGCTTCAGAGTGAACGCATTAGCAGGTTCTCCAAATGAAGTCTGCTCGGCTCACAGTGCAAGAAGGAGATTGAATTCCTTCGCCTGAGGTACCTTAACACACACCCATGTCCCTCTCTCTCTCTCTCATACACACACACACACACACACACATCACACACACAACACACAAACATACACAACACACACACAAACATACACAACACACACACACCTCTCACACACACACCTCTCACATACACATTACACACACACAAACATACACAACACACACACACACAAACACATCTCACAAACACACACAAATCTCAGAAACACACACACAAACATGTCTCACACACACAAACATACACAACACACACACCTCTCACACACACAACACACACACATCACACACACACAAACATATACATCTCACAAACACAAACACACACAAACACACCTCACAAACACATACACCCACAAACACACACACATCTCACAAACACAAACACACAAACACTTACATGTCCCACAAACACACACCTCATACACATACTTCACAAACACACATACATCTCAAAACACACACCTCAGAAACACATCCACACACAACTTACAAACACACCCCCCACACACACACACGTCTCACAAACACACCTCACAAACACACACACACACACACACAAACATCTCAGAAACACACACACAAACACATCTCACACACACAAACACGTCTCACAAACATCTCACACACACAAACACGTCTCACAAACATCTCACACACACAAACATCTCATAAACATTTACACGTCCCACAAACACACAAACCTCACAAACACACACACCCCTTACAAACACACACACATACTTCACAAACACACATACATCTCAAAACACACACCTCAGAAACACATCCACACACACACACACAAACACACCCCACATACAGACACACACAACCTACAAACACACCCACATTCACACATATCTTACAAACACACACACATACACAGTGTGAAGTGTGGGGACATCACATAGACTTCCATTCATTACCCAGTACTACTACTAGCCTAAAGGCATGTTTACACTGAGAACAGTTATTTTGAATGATGGATGCGATTCGTATTGTAGTGGTACCTTCACACCAAGTCTGAGTGTCTAAACAGACTGAAAACCGTTTATCTGCAGTGCTTTACTCCTAACCATTGCAAGCAAATAGTACATAAACTGAGTACAGCCCAACCTACAAAACAGTCAAACAGACAGGAAACACCGCCTCCTACAGGAGCTGGAGCTGAATTTGAGTGATTACTGTATTCTAGTCACTGTCCTGTTACTCACCGTCATTCACAGCCATTCCGCTCTGCCTCCTCATACACTCATCCTCATGAAGCAGAAGCAGTCATCCTACTAGTGCCAGCACCATTGGCAGACTACATGAACACAGACCGTAGCGACGACTGTCCTTAACACCACGTCACCATCAACAAAGACTGCAATGACTGTCTCCCTTTTTTCTCTCTCCCTCTCTCTTCTTTCTCTATTTCTCACCCTTTATCTCTTTTTTCTCTCTCTCCCTGTCTGTCCCTCTCTCTCTCTCTCTCTCTCTCTCTCTCTCTCTCTCTCTCTCTCACATTATCTCCCATTTTCACTCCATTCACTTTTCTTCTTCGCCACCTTTCGCCACCATTCATGCCTGCTTCTCTCCGTGGACAGGTGGGTGAGGTGGGAGAGGGGAGCGAGGGGTGCCACAGGAGAGAGATAAAGCTCTCGCTCGCCCCCTCATAATTAACTGGGTTTCGATAACTAGCCTTTGGGCCTGCCGTTGCCATGGCGACCTCCTGTCCACAAGTTTCTCCTGCGCCGGAGTCTCTGACAGCGTGTGTGCTTGGACACAGTCCAGCTCGCCTTCTCGCTCCCGTTTGATTTCTGCTCTCCCTCCTTCTGACCTCCTCCTCCCTCTCCCTCTCTCTCTGGGTAATTCTCCTCCTCTGCCTGACTCCTCATCTCTCCCTGTCAAGCCCTCTCTTCATACCTCTCCCTTTCTATCCTTCTCTCCGGCTCGTTCTCATCCCCCTGCCTCGCTCTTCATCTCTCTCTGTCAAGCTCACACCGTTGACGTCCATGTAGGCCCTCCGAGCGCCTTCATAACAATGCTACACACATCAGATCTGGGACTCGGCCTTGCGTTGGCGCCCACAGTGGCGCTTCTGATATCCCTCCAAAGCACCGGCGGGTCAGTGCGAATCAAGCACGCTCACTCACATGCGGACAGCGCACTCTCTAGTGCGCAGTGAGCTTTCCCAACCCTGCACAAGCACAACTTCAAACCACCACACACACCTTTATCATCATCTTCACAGAAGCTGCAGGAGCAAACAGCAGCACGCCAGAGCCACTTACTGCAGGAGCTGTGAGGAAGGAGGGGCCACGTTTACACAGTCAAAGAGGTGAATGTCTGTCCTACAGTCTACAACTGTCTGGAAATTAGTTGAGGCTTTGTAGCAGCATTTTTGGTCAATATCCATTAGCCAGCCAATGATTACTGTTCAAGGGACTGGAGCCAAGGGCAGACATGGCCTGAGGGCTAGTGGACTGCGGATGAGAAGTACAGCTTGGGCTAAATTAGCCCTTAGAAGTAAGAGGTTATGGCTTTCATTGTGGCTTGGCTATTCAAACGAGTTGTGTAGGTTAGCAGCAGACGCTTTTACGCGTTTACGCTGAATGCACATTAGCAGGAACAATAAACGATGATAAATTTAGACTGACATGGACAGTATTTATTGAGATGCACCTCAAGTAGTGTCTCTCCGCCATGTTGGCTAACTATCATACCAGATGTCTAGCTATGGAGTTGTAGAGTTTCCTAATGGATAATAACCCATCCCATTCAGCTTGAATATTCTGTTCCTGTCAGATTGTGTGGTAGGGGTGGAGATGGAGTGACACCAGGTCTTCGGTATGTGTGCTGCCTGACAACCGCTTATCTTAAAAGCAGGACTCAAAAGCGGGACTCGTCACTGAAGATGACACTCCATGACAGTCTGGCACGACACCATTGGAGTCTTTGGTGACGCTGACATGGTGTTAAGGGCAGTCATTGAAAGAGTTCATGGCGTCCTGCATGGTGCAGCCATCTGCCAATGGTGCTGCACTGACAGGATGACTCATGAAGGGCATCACTGCTCGCTGAATGTCCGCAATTGGTGGGTGTTGGGTCAGTCAGGTGCAGCGATAAGGTATGTCCTTGCTTACATTACATGCACGGCCCAGCGTGAAACTTGAACCGTTCACATGTCTCATGATGTCAGACCTGCCCACCAGGTTTCATTCCTGTCAGTTGATTCCTTCTGGGTGCAACAACTTGTGCAACTATACTTTTGTTGTTTAGTGTATAGTGAGAACTTAAATGTGTTGCATGCAACTTTTCTGGTTTAAGCGTTTCGTGAAACCTGTTGCAGGCAACTCAAGACATGCAACTAGTTGCATGAAAGTTTCCCCATATAAACCCAGGCTAATGTACTGTTCTGAACAGGTGCCACTTCTTGTCTTATCTTTCAGACGTACTGGCATTGACAGAGCATTGCCAAACAAAACCTTCCAGAGAAGCCTCCACCGTTGTTTCAGTTTTCGGAAGTAGTGTAAGTGGTCATTCCTCTTTTTATCAAATGAAACAGCTTCATAATCCATCAGAGGCGGACGAAAGACAATACTCGCTGTGGTGGAGAAGCCAGCGGCAAAGTCATATACCATGACAGCTCTTGCATTTCTGGATGGTAATATGAGGCTAAGCCGTCGTGTCTCACCCATAGGCTTCCAGAAACGTTATTACACTAACAGTAATAGACTGTATTACTTATCCCAGTCTGCAGTCTATATGATCTAATCAGTGACCCTGTCTGCTTTATTAACATCATCTATTCCAGGAGAGAAGAAACGAGGGGAGGAAACAGGAGAAGACACGGGAAAAGGACAGGTGTTGAGACAAACAGAACCCAGACAAAAGGACATTCCAGGGATTTTTCCCTTTTTTTCCTCATGCTGCTTACCTTTGAAAGGGGGACAGCTTTTCTCCCATGTGGTGGGGCAAGATGCATCACACGGCTTTTATTCCTGTGCTACAAAACCAAAGCTGGCTGCTGGATGCATCGGCCACTCCACCTTGTCTTTACCGGCTAATAGAATTTGTTCAATTACGGTCAAACTGGCTGTAAAGGAAATGCAATAGGCCAAATCCACACCTACTTCTCAACACGCTTGTTTATTTATCTCTCTATCTCTCTCTCTGTGTCTCTCTCTCCCCTGCTGTCTGGGCTCTGGTCCCCCCATGCAGACAGCAGTAGCAGCTGAAGGCCCGTTCAGCAGGTCTCCAGGGGGCTTTCTGTTGAGAGAGAGAGCGAGCGAGCCGTAATCAGGCTGCGGCATCAAACAGGGCCATGGCGCTCGTCCTAATGGATGCTGTCAGGAAGCCGTGACTTTCCGTCAGCGCCAGTCGCCCGCTCCACACGTCAACCCCAAGAGGGCTTTATGCAGATCATCTGTCAGCATGGGGGCGGTTTTGGATCTTGGTTGAGGAGTTTAGAATAATCACACTTATGTGTGCGTGAGAGAGAGAGATATAGAGAGAGAGAGGGAGAGAGGGAGAGGGAGAGGGAGAGAGAAAGGGAGTGCATCTGCATGTGCTGACTATGAAGAAGGGACCATGTGGCAGGGAGCAAGCGGCGCCCGGCGGAAAGAACCGGAAAAGTGCCAGGGCATCATCTTTTATGTCTGTGCATCGGCATGTTTTATGTGCTTGTGTGGGTAGTTATGGATGCATTTGCATCCGTGTATGTGCATGGATGGCTGAGTAAATGCATCAGCAAGTTCTATTGCTTTTATTATGTACGCTGGTGTAAATTGTGGCCATGTGTGTGTGCGTGTGTGTGTGTGTGTGTGTGTGTGTACATATTCATTCCTCTTGGAGTTGACTCGGTGCTTGATGGGGGATGCTAAGAGCGTCTCCGTGTGATAATCTATACAAGTGATGAATCTTCCTGCTAATTCCAACTCGTCTTTTTCTTTGACTTTTCCGTCTTTCTCACTATGTGAGCGTCTCGTTTTTCCTGGCCTGTCACGGAAGAGCATTTGTATTCCTTCAGAGTGCCTTGTTTGCCAATACGCACACACGGCTTGTCACACCAAATTTAACAGATATGCTGAGAGCAGCGGCAACTCCTTCAGTCGACCTCTCTCGCGCTCCAGCAGACCCACCTCTGAGGAGAAAAACAAGCGCCTTCCCGTTTGTCAGCCTGACAAAGAAATCCACTAAATCTCTGATATTTTTGACCATTTTAAAATTCTAATATTTCCCACTTGGATAATCCATGTATCCATCTGCCATTGTGGTGCAACCACCCAAGGTGAAACCTCCTCAAGCTGTGCAGACAACCCCAAAACACCCCCACCACTCCCCACCCCCCCAGGTTGAATTAAAACATTACATATATGCAAAGATGTCAGGATTGTTGTGCGAGAGGGGTGGAGATGAAGTGACACCAGGCCTACTGGCCGTGTGACGCATGACAACAAGCTGTTCACCTGAACAAAAGCAGGACTCATCACTGAAGATGACCTGCTGCCATTCTGAGTCACTCCATGACAGTCTGGCACGACACCACTGCAGTGTTTGTGTGCATGTATGTCCTGCATGGTGTAGCCGTCTGCTAATGGTGCTGCACTAACAGGGTGACTCATGGAGCATCACTACTCACTGAATGTCCACAATCGTGGCGGTTGGGTCAGTCAGGTACAGAGATTAGGCCCGTCCTTGCTTACGTCACATGCACGGCCGAGTATGAAACTTCAATCATTCGCATGTCTCATGATGTCAAACCTACTGACCAGTAACACTCTTATGAAGCACCAAAAGCTGTTTGAGTGTGGTTGTCCTATTGTGGAGAGTCTTTAGCCTGCTAAATGTGAGTGAGTGAGTGAGTGAGTGAGTGAGTGAGTGAGTAAATAAATACAATTTTAGTAAAAGAAAATAAAAAACAGTAATAAAATTTTAAGTGTTTTTTAGCTAATTTTGAAAAATATTTGCTTATGTTAAAAACATGTTCACTTGTTTGAAGAGATTTTGGTAAGTCAAAAGTTCTCATACAGATGGTTACACAGCAAGATTTTTAATTATTATTAAAAGATTATTAATTATTTCAAGATGTTTTTGTGTTTTTAAGTGAGTTTAAATGGCCATATTTGTCACAATGTTGGCAGATCCTTTTTCTTATTTAATAAAATGTATATCTACTAAAATGGTTCACTAAAATTAGATAAAAACAGAAAATATAATAAATAATCTTAAATTAATCTAATATAAGCTTAAAATAAGACTTTCAAGATGTGTCAAATAGACTTAAGATCAGTGTAGAGACCAGACAGCCCCACAGACTGTTATCAAGGGGATAAATAATAAAACACAGTAAACAGAAATGATAGAATAATAAAGTGCTAAACATGAATGCCAAACATCTCATTGCGGGATTTCAGACAAAACTAGTATTATGCAACAAAATAAACAATACCACCTTAAATTTCTGATAATCATGACGTTTTGCTCATTGTTTTTCAGTGGCTTTATTCCCACCAAGCTGTTTCTCCAGTCAGATGGGCTGTGTTGTGTTGCAAGGCACCACTTACCGAACTTAGCCCTTAATGTTGGACCATGCTGGATGCAGAGGTTCTCATCGAAGTACAAGAAAGCCCATCTCCAGTGGGGGAGTTTATCAAACCTGGAGCATTAAGCAGATAAAACCAGGATCTAAAAGCTTTAGTGCAAGTCCTGCCAGGAAGACTCCGAGGCTGTCTCACTCATTCATTCATTCCTCTGGCTAATCGTAGTCCACCATCGGGGTGCTCCAGGTCCTGTCATCCAGGGAGTAGGCTCCGCCCCTGCTGTTCATATCCAGCAGGATCTGTGAGGGTCCGAATGCTTCAAGACCTGGGCCCAAGACTCTGTATTCCTTAAACACTGTCGCTCTTCAAACTGTACACCTTATAGAAGATTGAATACCGTTTTCCACCACTTTGTGTCTTCCTGGCAGACTTGCACTGGCTGGTGGAGGATGGTGGCATTAGGGCTCCTGATGTCTGCTGAAGAACGGGTATGGCACGTAGGCATCACATAACTGAACATCGTCACCCACCACACCATCCTTACACAGAATCAGGTTATTTACACGTGGACGGACTCTTCCAGCATAACCGTGCATCATGTCACAAGGCACATATCAGCACCGAATGACTCCAGTAACATGACACTGAGTTTCCATTGCTTCACTGGCGTGCATAGTCTCCTGCTCTCAACCTTATCCAGCAGCTTTGGGAAGAAGTGGAAAGGGCTGTCTGCTGTCAGACTGTGCAGCTGTTCAATTTGCAACAACTGCACAGTGCATCCAGAAAGTTGTAGGACCCATCCCCGGACGATTCTGTGCTGTTCGGAATGCCAAAGGAGGCAAAAGACATTCCTGGATGCTACTAGAGAAGTGAACCTAATACACTGCAAAAAATTGTATCTTGGCAAGTACAAGTCTCATGACCATTCTCATTTGTGATTTTCAAAAAGTGATTTTTGTAAGCCATATTTCAAGATTAATGTCTTACGATAAGTAAAATGATCTCCCAATATAGTGAGACTACTTTAATTACATGTAAAGTAACACACATCTTCAAATAAGACAAATCAATTTGCTTGTCAAGATTGTTTGAAGTGCAAGCTGACAATTGAATTTAAAAGAATTACACTGCAAGAATATATTCTGGCAAGTAAAATTATTATACAGTATCTAGTTGATCTATCCTCACATTGTAATTTTGGGACTTAAGTTAATTTCCTAGAAAAAGAAAATGTGCAGGAACAGGGTTACAAAAACAACAGACATGGAGACACCAAGCAAGCACAAAGGGAACAGCAGGGAGTATAAAGGACAAGAACTAACAAGGAACACCTGGGAAGGGGCGGAGCTACAAACTACAGACAGGTGAGGGCCCTGAAAAGAGGGAGGAGCAAAAAACCAAAACAAACAGAAGCACATGGAACAGGACAACAAAAGGCACATGGAAGTGACAAGAAACAGAAACCCAGAGAAAACCGGCAAACAGGGGCAAGACAAGACGGGATGTGACAGGTATCCTGGCAAATAAAATTATTATAGTTTTTTTTACTTGTTTCAACTGATTTTAGTAAGCCAAATCTTCATCATATCGGCAGAAAAATGTGCCAATTTAAGGAATTTGGCTAAATGATCTGCCATTATAGAGAACAATAACTGCACAAAAATCAGCTAAAACAAGTACAAACGTCTGGAAACGGTCTTAAAATGAACTTTTTAACTAAATTTTTTAAAAAATGTGTTAGATTTCATATAATTTTATTTGCCAAGACGTCATTTTCTGCAGTGGAAACTGGCAACTTGATGTAACTATATGTAATACACACTGCAAAAAGGTGATATATTGGCAAATAAAATGAACTCACATTTAGCTGATCTATTTTATAATTGTCATTTTGAGATTGCTGTAAGCCTATTTTAAGAGTAATTTTTTTCAAAGATGTTGTACGTAGAATTTGAAGAAATTAGCTTAAAACGTTGGGGGTAAATGTGACTTAAAAAAAAATACAAGTAATAACAACAACTAGATAACAATAATATTACAATTAAAATTAAAAAATCTTTTTTAAGCTATAGCAACTCAATATGAGATAATGTCACTTGCTAAGGTCTCATTTTCTGCAGTGTAAACTGGCAGCTTGGCGTAAGTATATGTAATACACACTGCAAACATACACCTAGTTGCCATCTCGGAAGTTACATTATCTACCAGATGGTTTTTTGTTATATTTTAGTTTACAACAATCTTACAATGATCATTTTAAGATTAATCAACTAGTCATAAGATATACATTTTATTTGCTAAAAGTGAAATTTTATGCAGCGTAGGTTATTTTCCAGACCAGAGTCATATTTCATATTTGTGGTTTACTGCTGAATCTTTGGCCTACTATGAAGCATGTCTTTGAGTCATGTATGCAGGAAAAGGTTAAATAAATGTTTTCCAGAAAATCTGAAAATGCAGTTGTTGCCGTAAAATCCCTAATCAGCATACAGGAATTATTCTGTGTTCTTAATGAGCCCAGTGGATTGGAAAGGAGCGAATGTCGGGGGGGCTCTTGTTTGGGTTGGGGGTGCAGGAGCGGACTGAAGAGAGAGATAAACTGGAGCCTGGCACAGTTTCAGCTGTCTCCGGGGAAGCTCTGGTGCTTCCACACACTGCAGACGTAAGGACTGGAAGAGCTAAATACAGTGTTCTCCTACATGGTCCAGATTCATGGGGCGGACTATTCGAGCCGCAGGCCCAGACTGGCACTAACCGGTTTGGGCTGGTGTGCACAGCATGTACTGCTCATGTGCCTTCCCATCACTCTTCCATCCATCTATCCATCCCTTGGCTGGGAGTGTTTATTTACTTCTTTATTTATCTTCTAACCATACATCCATTCATCCCTCCTTCTTCTAACTAGCCTTCCATACATGTTTATCTTCTCATCCCGTCATCATCTGACCATCCTTCCATACAACCTCCTGTATATGGTTGTCTTACCATCCATCCATCTACCACTAATCCCTCCAACTGATCATCAAAACATCCAAACATCCATTCCTATATATATATATTCATCCTGTCATTCTTTCAACTGATGATCCACATATACATCTACCCCTGTATCTTCATCTTCTCATCGCTTCATCATTTGACAATATATCCATTCATCCCTCCTTCATCTAATCTTCATCCTATCTTCCATTCATGGATGCATTCATCTATTCACCACTCATCCTTTCATCTGACCACCCCACTTTCCATCTAAACATCCATTCTTGTATATGTTTATTCTGTCATTTCTATCACTATATCTTCTCATCCCTTTTTCATTTGACCATACATCCTTTCATCCCTCTGTCATCTAAGTAACCATCCATGCGTCCTGCCTGTATGTTTATCTTCTCATCTCTTAATCATCTGACCATCCTTCCATACAACCTCCTGTATATGGTTGTCTTACCATCCATCCATCTACCTAATCCCTCCATCTGATCATCAATTCATCCAAACATCCATTCCTGTAAACACCAACTTGTATCTACTCATTCATCCATACCTCCTTCTTCTGACTATCCATCCATGAATTCAAGCATCTATCCCTTTTTTGTTCATCTGACTGACCTTGTATCCACATGCCTATTCATCCCTTGATCATAAGGTCTTAAATGCATCCCTCTACACACCACTGATCCAGCTGTATGAATGGGGAGCAGTTCAAGTGTTTCGGATTGCGTACTGAAAGGGCTAGAAGAGGGCTTGACACATGGTTGCCAAAACATTGACATTAAAATGCAATAACAATGGGCAGGAGACGCGTTCAAGGTGGCTTCGTTTAAAGATACGCATTCAAGGGCATTTTCATTTCATCGCTAAAAAGGTCCATTAAGCGCACTGTAATATGGGAATTACTGTCTGTGCATATGCTGGTAGTACTTAAACCTCGATGACTCACCTCTCTTCCCCTCTGTCCTTTTTTCCCTCTCACTGCGTTTGCTTCTCTCTTGCCTGCGTCCTCAAGAGAGTTTTGGAGAACAGACAAGCAAAGAACCTTGGCGTTAATTATTGAGGAACTGCGAGAGAGCGAGAGCAGGAGAAAGAGAGGAAGAGAGAGAGAGAGACAAAGTAAAGGAACCAGCTTCAAGGTCAAACTAACACTTATAGCAATGAACAGAAGACTTCCATCCACTTCTCTCTCTTAGCGAGCTGACTAAGTCTGACATCTTCCTTTCAGATCCTTCCTGAGAGTACGACAAAAAACTTAGAAGATATTAAAAGGACAGCGTCTCTCACCCGATGATGCATTTAGTCTTATTTGTTCTACCAGTGTCAAGATAAGCCGTCACTTAACTACTCTCACCATCAATGAAACAGTAGCACAAATAGCTGCACCCAGAAGGAATCAGCCCACAGGAATTTAACTTGGTGGGTAGGTTTGACATCATTAGACATACCAATGATTTAAGTTCACACTCGGCCGCACATGTGACGTAAGCAAGAGCAGGTCTTATCGCTGTACCTGACTGACCCAACAGCCACGACAGCAGACATTCTGCGAGCAGTGATGCCTCCATGAGTCATGAGACAGACGGCTTCACCACTCAGGATGGTAATAACAAGTCCTGTCCTTAACACCACATCAAAGTCAACAAAGACTGCAATGGTGACTGTCACGGAGTGACTCAGAATGGCAGCGGGTCATCTTCAGTGATGAGTCCCACTTTTGACTTGGTGAAGATGACCAACGAACCCATGTGTGTGGCGTTCTGAGTGCAGCTGCTCTTTTGACGGCGAGTGTATATCAAGATTACTGTAGACAGGGCTGGCTTTGAGGTTATTATGCGGTGTAGTGTTTCAGAGATGTCAGTTGAGTTTAGCACTGTCAAAACAAGAAAGAGATGTTTGCTGGACCTGGCAACTCTGAACACCAAAGAGAACAGTAAATAACAATATGGCCTAAAAAAAAAAACAAATAATGCCACAGAGCAGGTATGATGTAGGTTGTGGATAATTATTAGCACTGCAGTGACACTGACATGGTGGTGGTGTGTTAGTGTGTGTTGTGCTGGGCATCTTAGTGTCACTGCTGAACTGCGAATCGTCCACCAACCACAACTATCCAGATAACAGCATGCTGTGGGCAGCACCCTGTGCGCACTGATGAAGGACTACAGGATGACCAACACTGTACTGTGCAGCAGCAGATGAGCTATTGTCTCTGACTGTACATCTACAAGGTGGAGCAGCAAGGTAGGAGTGTCTAATAGAGTGGACAGTGAGTGGACACAGTGTTTAAACACTCCAGCAGCACTGCTGTGTCTGATCCACTCACACCAGCACCACACACACTAACACACCACCACATCTGTGTCACTGCAGTGCTGAGAATGATCCACCATTCACATCATACCTGCTCTGTGGTGGTCCTGTGGGGGTCCTAACCATTGAAGAACAGGGTAACAAAGTACACAGAGAAACAGATGGACTACAGTCTGGAACTGTAGAGGTACAGAGTGCTACTGTGTGGTCAGTGGACAGTGAGTGTAGATACAGAATGGCAGGTTAACCACTATATGTCTTATTTATGTCTACATTTATTACACATCTGAACAGGATCCAACTCAGCAACTGGATGAATTTTGACCACTGGCTGCAGATTAGCATCAATATTTTCAGCATGCACAGCTGAATATTCAAATGGGTTTTCGGAAAATGGAGTGGTCATCAAAAACCCTCAATTGATTTGGTCCCCGGAACAGCGACATTAACCATTAACCTCTGATGAGCACTTCTCAAATTTCACAGTGAGACTAAATACTGGACTATAAAAATGACTTGAGCATCTGCACTTGGGCCGAGCAAAATGGAGCCATTTCTCGCTGTAATGAGATTGATATTAATGAGCGTGGCTCCTGTCCAGGGACTTCCTACCTACCAAACAGATGTGCCATAATTGTTTTGACTGATAGCATAGTATAGAGGGCTTCCTGTTTTCTCTTCCAATCACAAGCTAGTAATTGGGCAAGGTGGCCAATCGGAGAAGCACGTTGTTTGGGTGAAGCCAATCGACTAATTGAGTGTTCTTACAGTAATTAATATGCCAATCTGTTGTGTGTCTTTCTTCTTTGCATGCTTCTCGTAATATAGAGACTGTTGATATGCCAGTTACTTTGCAGGATTAAATCTAATAAATTCATTTCCATGTGCCTTAGCTCCTCCCTGAGGTCCACTTATAAAAAGTGTACTTTTACATGATTTTATGTCCCAAAAAAGTCACTGTTAATTAGTGACTGTGCATGTGTAACACTAGTGTTATCATATTTATATATATTATCACTTTTTCTTTGCTTTCTTCATTTTGGTAAAGAGATTTTCTGCCCAGTAACTAGTCCCACAGTTTAAAATATCAACATCATTCCAATTCCCAAAATATTCAGTCTGATCGGGAATGGTGTGCTTCTATGCAGCTTTTTGATCCAATACGCTTTTTTCCTAAAGCTTCATTAAATTCTGAATTTTTTCACATTAAGACTGAATGGGGTGGAAAAGTACATGCCCATCTATTGTACCTCTGCTGGACCAACAGATGCCACTTCACATACACTATCTCAGGGCAGGATCCCGAACACGAATTTAATGTTGGTTTGACTCGCCCTAGCCTGTTTGTTGTTTTTTCCCTATTGCTCGTTTCTCCCATAGAGTTCTATGCATTTTTACCCTGTTCAAACTCTGTTGTTTCATCAAACCTACTGACATCACACTGCATGTACTTATTCAGGGCAGATACCCCGCGACAGGTTAGCAACAAGCTTAAGCTGTGCAATCTGCCTGCGTTTTCTTCACAGATCTGGTCCACTTCTGGTACAGATACAGCAGTATTGCCAACTGTCAAACTACACGCGAGTCCAAAGTGGCCCACCTGTTCCAAAACAGATCTGATCCACTTCTGACACAGATACAGTAGTGCTGAGTCCTGAGCCAAAAGTTGCCTACATGTTTCAAAACAGATTAACGTCTGCCCCAGATATAGCAGTGCTGCCTACTAGCAAGCTGACCTGAGCCAAAAGTGGCCCACATATCTAAAAACTCATGCGGTCCACATGTTCCAAAACAGATCTGCTCCACTTCTGGCACAGATATAATAGTGCTGCCTACTGGCAAACTGTCCTGAGCCAAAAGTGGCCCACATGTTCCAAAACAGATCTACGTCTGCCCCAGATATAGCAGTGCTGCCTACTGGCATGCTGACCTGAGCCAAAAGTGGCCCACATATCTAAAAACTCATGTGGTCCACATGTTCCAAAACAGATCTGCTCCACTTCTGGCACAGATACAGCAGTACTGCCTACTGGCAAACGGCCCTTAGCCAAAAGTGGCCCACATGTTCCAAAACAGATCTGATCCACGTCTGGCACAGATACAGCAGTACTGCCTACTGGCAAACGGCCCTAAGCCAAAAGTGGCCCACATGTTCCAAAACAGATCTGATCCACGTCTGGCGCAGATACAGCATTGCTACTGGTGAATTGCACGTGAGTCAAAAGTGCCCTACATGTTTAGCAACATTGATGTGTCTGATCCACTTACACTGCCGTTATGCTGGTGTGTTAGAGGGTGTTGTTCTGGGGTGAGTGGATCAGACACAGCAGTGTTGCTGGAGTGTTTACACATTGTGTCCACTCACTGTCCATTCTATTAGACAGTCCTACCTTGCTGCTCCACCTTGTCATATTCGATAGCTCATCTGCAGTGCAGTGCAGTGTTATTCTCAGTCCAGCAGTGATGAGGTGTTTCAAAACCCTTTTAAAGGACAGGATGAAAGGGGGTTGCCACAGAATATCACACAGAAGCTGTGTGATACAACACTTTATTGATTATATGAGCAGAGGGTTTAACTGCTTACAGACTACATCAAACTTCAAACCAAAGTGAGGAAAAATCGAGACCATGTGATACATGACCTACAAGTTGGACCACATATTCAAAACATTCATTTGGTCCACATGTTTCAAAACAGGCCTGGTCTACTTCTGGCACAGACACACCAGTGCTGCCTACAGGCAAACTGCGCATAAGCCAAAAGTGGCCCACCTGACCCAAAACAGATCTGGTCTACTTTTGGCACAGTGCTGCAAACTGGACAGGAGTCAAAAGTGGTCCACTTGCTCAAAACCTAAATCTGGGGTGTGTGGCCCGCATCTTGTAAGGCCTCCAAATGGGCCAGATGAAAATGGGTAATGTAGACCAGATCTGGCCCGGGAAATGTTGCTATCTGGGAATGCTGGCTTGCAGATGCAGGAAGCTGTTATATAGGGTTGATATAATTTGACTTCTTGATAGGACTGTTTAGGTGTGAAGCCACGTGTTCACCCCATCATATGCCTTCCTGTATCTCTGAGTTGTTGCGAGGCCTCCGAGTCTTGTTAGCGTGTTAGCGCTGGGGCTGTTTGCACCTGCTAGCGAGAGGTGTATGAGTGTGAGTGAGGAAGAAGGAGGAGGTGTGGGCCATGACACCAACAGAAAGCTGACGCTCCCCCAAGGCCAGCATTTTTCTCTCTCCTTCTCACTCACTCTCGTTCTCGGCTCTGTAACTCACTGCATAGTTCTCAATCAGGCAAGCTCTAATGTATCTACTTAGCACCTCTAATATCTCTCTCTCTCCCCCTCGGTTCTCCCTCTGTCAACCCTTTCACCCTCCTCCTTCATTTATCCCTTCTTCTCTCATCAAGTCTTCCAACAAGGTTTCCATCATTTCAATCAGCTCACTAAATGCCATCACTACCGTCCACAGTCCGCAGACGTTTGATTGATGCATGAAGACTTCAGGGAGACTCACGGTAAAGAAGAGTTCTCTCTCGCTCGCTCTCTTTTTCTCTCTCTCCCTCCTCCAGCTGATTCTCCCTCGCTTTCAGTTGAGCTCCCCGGCTCTAAGCTGATTGCTGATTGGGCAGTCTGAGTCTGATTGTGTTCTTTCTCTGATTGCTTTGATGTTCTTGAACTCGAGAGGCCGCGGATATTGACCCAGAATAACGGCACTAACCATGAGCCCAATGGCAGAACTTCATTCCTCCCTTCACTAACCTACTGTAAATGGCTGCACATTACATCCCGTCTCAGATCATATGAAACACATACGCAGATATTCTCCGTATCAGGTGTGTTTATTTTTACCCTGAGGAACCGTGTCAGGAATCAGGACTGCAGCATGCTGATTGGAGCTGCACTATGCAAGTATCTGCTTAATACTGAAAGAAGCAGCATCACTGAGTCATATGATGACAAAATTAAATATGCGGCGCATGGGTTGGATTTCATGGAGGTTTTTTTAAGGCAGCAGGAGCTGTTAACCTCAGGTAAAAAAATATATATTAAGTATTAAATATATTTTAATGTACTACTTAAATATCTACCTTCCCAGTAGCATTGCAATCTGGTTCCTTCACGCTCTGGAGCATTCACATTCTCTCTCTCTCTCTCTCTCTCTCTCTCTCTCTCTCTCTCTCTCTCTCTCTCTCTCTCATATGACATACAGGGGTTGGACAATGAAACTGAAACGCCTGTCATTTTAGTGTGGGAGGTCTCATGGCTAAATTGGACCAGCCTGGTGACCAATCTTCATTAATTGCACATTGCACCAGTAAGAGCAGAGTGTGAAGGTTCAGTTAGCAGGTAAGAGCACAGTCCTGCTCAAAATACTGCAATGCACACAACATTATGGGTGACATACCAGAGTTCAAAAGAGGACAAAGTGTTGGTGCACGTCTTGCTGGCGCATCTGTGACCAAGACAGCAAGTCTTTGTGATGTATCAAGAGCCACGGTATCCAGGGTAATGTCAGCATACCACCAAGAAGGACGAACCTCCACCAGCATCACGTAGTGACCTGGCCACTATCCTGCAAGCAGAATGGCTTAAACTCCCTCTGACCACTGTGCAGGACTTGTATATGTCATTCCCAAGACGAACTGACGCTGTATTGGCCGCAAAAGGAGGCCCTACACCATACTAATAAATGATTGTGGTCTAAAACCAGGTGTTTCAGTTTCATTGTCCAACACCTGTACGTCATATATATAAATATATATGTAAAATCTATATCTGAACTAAACTACAGTATATTATTTTGAGACAAATATATATGGAGAGAGAGAGAGAGAGAGAGACACAGACAGAGAGGGAGAGCGAGAGACTATTATTAATGTCAATAGGGGATCATTCACACCCATCCTAAGACGACACATCCTTCACCTTGGTAAAAAAGTCTGTGTAAAAAGGCCCTCCACACAACTGCCCAATTTGACCAGAGAGGCCGCCAAATCCCTATAATTTACATAGTGCAGCTTTAACTAAACGCTATGGACTATATTCTCACTATGTCTCGAATGCTGGCAAACCAAACATATTTAGCTTGCCCAGCAGAAAAAGCCAAATCACCCACATGATAAAGGACACAAACTCCAAAACTCAACACTGAAATTAAACATGCAAGTTCCTATGCTAGTTTAGTGTTTTCATTAAGGTGTGAACTATACACAGTAGATACAACAGATACCTTCGTTACATGATAACAGGATTTAAATTAGCAAGATTTTGGTTTCATTTTCATTCCTAGGAAAATGCGATTCTGCGTACAAGCTAGTACAGTTCATTCATTTTAACCCCTTCTAGGATGTGCTTGATCCAGGGACCAGTTGCTTTGTTTTTGAGAATGGTGTATCCAGGTGAACTACATCAGTTCGCAATCTTTGGAAGAATGAGACAATGGGACGGAAAGACTTTCAAACTGCATGTATTCACTCAGAGCAGATCCCCAAACTCTAATCCACAGCCATACTGACCCTCACTCTTTTATTCATCCCTCAGTCCTCCCATAGGCTCCCATTTATTTTACGCAACATCTTAGCTAGCAGCTAGCAACAAGCTAAAGCTGTGCAATCACTCTTCCTTCTTTCCTCCAGGAGATCCACATTTATAGGTGATGTGTGTCATTTGATGGGCATTTTGGATACAACTGAATCTACACATTATGGGCCCATAAACTCTCTTTCTCTTGACACCCCCCGTCCCAACAGACACACACACACACACACTCCCATCTGTCTCCCCTTGGCTCCTCGAATCTTTTATTGTTCTTTTAACACTTCAGTTCTTCAGTCTGCTCTCATTCTCTGTCATCATACCCATGTTTATAGCTACCTCATTTCTCCCCCCCACCCCCCCTCTCTCTCACTCGCAGTGGGAGTGTGCAGTAATTAGGCAGTCAGACTGTGTTTACAGATGCAAAAGCACTCTAATTTATTCCAACAGTTAGCAGTAATTCCCCGCTTTAATTTATGGCTCCCCCACCCCACCGAGCAAGAACGGGAGAGTGGAGGAAGGAGAGAAACACAGACTGAGTAGTTAGGGTGGCTGGTGGAGGTGGAGAGAGAGAGAGAGAGCGAGAAAGAGAGAAGGAAGAAAAGGTTGCACTCTGTTATCGACCCAGGGCGGCACAGCCTGACCCTTCAAATCCTCACGCAAACTCTCCGCGATTCACTCTGCTTTATTCTGCCTTTGGATGGCCATTGATCCGGCCGGCCTGTTCCGCTGAGAGGATTTGACGTGCTGGAAATTGGTACAGATGTGACCTTTGTTTTGGTTAGGCCAAAGGGGAGTATTGAAACGATTCTGTGTCTGAAGCAGTGGGTGTACTGTGAGCAGCCTAGGCTACCCTTGTGAAAATGAAGCACACCAAAGGCCTCTCTGTACAGCCCAGGGTGCTGGCGCGGGCTCGGGAGACTAGTTAGGGTTTCTCCTTTCATCTGCTGTGCTACTAAATCAGAAGCAGGAAATGCAGAAAAGCCTGTATTGTGGTGGGTGGCACTTATAGTCATGCTATCTGTGCTAGCATTAGGTTTGCACCACAGCTCATTTTAACCCAAGATATTCAATGTTTCCCCTTAAATATGATATGAGTCGTATGGGTGCATCAGCTGAGCAGCATCCTGGGGCGTCGTCGTGTGGGCAGCGTCCTGTGGGCAGTGTCTTGTGGGTAGGGTCCTGTGACCACTGATGAAGGACTTGAGGATGACCAACACTGCACTGTGCAGCAGCAGATGAGCTATCGTCTCTGACTGTACATCTACAAGATGGACCAGCAAGGTAGGAGTGTCTAATAGAGTGGACAGTGAGTGGACACAGTGTTTAAACACTCCAGCAGCACTGCGGTGTCTGATCTGCTCACACCAGCACAACACCACAGCGTCAGGGTCACTGCAGTGCTGAGAATGATCCACCACCCCATAATACCTGCTCTATGGGAGTCCTAACCATTATAGATTGTTCCCATTCTACTTTAGTGTCTTATGGAGCTTTATGTGCATGTTAACATGCCTTACAAGTTCTAAAGTCCAAAGTACACAGCAGAGGGAGACACTCTTCTCCACAGAAACCACGTTTCCCAGCTGCCTGAATAGCCTCGTTGGAATATCAGCCCTTTTCTCTGTTAACTGGTGATGTCATCTACTAACACAGTCCTTATTGCCCGCCTACCCTCAGCACGTCCTCACACAACACACAGAGAGCTTAACCAGTATAAACTGACCACTCTAAAACCAGCCCACTCCAGTCTAGCTCCAGTCTAACCAAAGGTGGATCTATAAGCTTGTTGTACCGGATTTTAAAGATCAGACGCTGGATGAAACTGCTACTGCACAAGTAACACCGTAGTAAGAACAGCCGCAGCAGTGTGAGGGCAGAACTTGTAATAGGATAGTGTTTGGGTGGCTAACCAGTCATAACATAGAAGGCGAGCTAAACCAATCAGAGCACACTGGGCTCCTGAGGAGGCAGAGCTTAAAGACACAAAACTCTAACAGAGAGATTAAGACTAAGGGTGAGTACAGATGCACAGTATGACTAAAATACTGTGTGACTGTTCTAGTAAATTTATCGTAGGGAATTTTAAATCAGTGACCTAACTGGTACACTGACATATACACACATTTAAAGCATAAAATATTAAATATAATATAGATCTATCTATGTATATCTATAGAAATCTATTGTCTATTATAATAAAGTACTAGGGTAGAGGCAACATGAGTTGTTCTAATATACTTGAAGACATAGAACATGCATTTCAACATTACTTATGTAACAACGAACATGATGAGGAAACAGGATGCAAGTGCAAGTCTTTGATGGAAACCAATAAGAAAAAACAAAACCCAAAGACACTAGGAAAAATTAGAAACAACACACTACCATGGAGCAGGGTTACAAAAACAACTGACATAGAGATAAAACACCAAGCGAAAAGAAGGGAACAACAGGGTGTATAAAACAACAAGGACTAACGAGGAACACCAGGGAAGGGGCAGAGCTACAAACTAGGGACAGGTGAGGGGCCTGACAAGGGGGCGGAGACAGGAGGAGCAATAACCAAAACAAACAGAAGCACACGGAACAGGACAACAAAAAGGCACATGGAAATGACAAGAGAATGTAACTGTATATAAGCTGTGGTTAGATATTCCTGATCATGGCTGTCAGTATTTATGATATTAATTACATGTAAATACACATTTTAATTGTTGAATGTTTATATTGTCAAGTCAGTTTAAAACGCTTCACAGGTTGAAGCCGTTTTTGATAGCTCATTTGCTGTGAGGCTAAAATGCTGCCATGGTGTTCTAGCTTGATGTTAGGAAATTGCTGAGCGCAGATATGTTAGCCAAGGGGTGGCCAGAGATGGTCAGTCCCACCCTGGAATGAAACATGATCACCCTTGTGGCCAGCAGACTTATGGAAAGTGAAACAGTCAGCCATCATCAATAAAGCATCAGTTATGCAGGAAATCTGCTACAGGGTCGTTCCCAATCACGTAAGAAATAGGAATCTGATGATGCTGCAGTTAATAATTAGCGTGTTATGCTGGGATGGGCTAACTAACTCAGCAAAGCGGTGAGTGAATGTATGCTGCGTCCCTACAGCACTGCTGCAGTCCTGTGAGTACGTCAGATCATCGTGAATAACCTACATAAGCTTGTCTAATAGTGTGTAATACCTCCACGAGCACCAATAACAGCTGTGAGTGGATTTGGCATGGACTGGACAAGAGTCTGGACCTAGGCCACATTAGTGGTTAGACACTTTTGCATCAAAGAAATTGCAGTTGGGCCAGATTTGGTAGAAGCTTTCCCTGGTACAATTTCTGAGGAGAATTCCCTGTAGACTGGGATTTTAGCCACTGCTGACAGACCTGTATGGCCATACACCTGCAGATTCCATACACCGCTTGGCACACCCAAATGCAATCACTCCAGAAGGAATCAACCGACAGGGATGAAACTTGGTGGGGAGGTTTGACTTTGTGAGACATGCAAATAATTCTAGTTTCACGCTCTGCCTCACATGTAACATAAGCAAGGACAGGTCTTATTGCTGTACCTGACTGACCCAACAGCCATGATGGCGGACACTCAGCAAGCAGTGATGCCTTCTATGAGTTATCCTGTTAGTGCCAGCATCATTGACAGACAGCTGCACAACGCAAGACTACATGGACACATAGTTAAGACATTTGTCCTTAACACCACGTCAACATCACCAAAGACTGCAATGGTATCGTGCCAGACTGTCATGGAGTGATTTAGAACGGCAGTGATGAGTGCCGGTTTGGTCCTGGTGGAGACGATCAACGAATCCGTGTGTGGAGGCATCGTGGTCAGCACCAAGATGAATGGTTTGTTGTCACGCGTCCAGAAGGCCTGGTGTCACTCCACCTCCACCCCTACCACACAATCTGCAGGAACTGTGTGGGAATATTTCATTTTTAGGTGCATCTTTTTCTACATCATGTCAGCTCAGCAGTCGCCATGTATACAGAGTGCCCATAAAAATAATCCAAAATCATCTTAATGTACATCAAATATAAGTACATCAGCTGTCAATCATCACACACTCATCTAAATGGTTGTAGTTGGTAATCTTAAAGACTCTACAGTCTTACACTGAACAGCTCCAACTGATGACAGTCTGAAACCGTACATATCCTGATATACCACATATACTCTTAAAGTAGTGTGGCTGAGGTATTATTACTTTGTTTATTATTTTCCCAGTTTTATTTGTTTTGCTGCTATAATTTAGGAATAGGAAGTGAACTTCACAAAACTTTATTTTGGATTTTTAATTGATGTTCTAATGTGTTCGAAACTAATAGTTGAATGGCCAGATTTTTGTTCTCATGGCTTTGGTTCCTCCCATATGTTGTAGCTGGGACCTTAATTAATGTAACACCCAAAGTAAGCGCATGTGGTGGTTTTGCCCGGTTTTGTCAGAAGCATTGTGGATGCTTTACGGGGAGTGGGAGAGAGCTGTTTCGGCTGCATGTGCTTACTACTGTTCCCATGCTACTTTTGTGCAGGATAAACTTTCAGACCTCCAGTTCCCATGCACGTGCTTGGTTTCAACCATCTCAAGTCTGCTACAGTAGCACAGTATGATATTTCTCCACCGCTAATATACACTCATCATCAAAATAATCTCTGCCCAACTCCATACTGAGACACTGCTTCTGTATGTGTAGCTCAATAAATATTCTCCATATCAGTCTAAATTTATCATCATTTATTGCTCCTGGTCACCTTTATCTTCCTTCCCAACAGCACTGCAATCCCAGATATCTGGCTTTTTTTTATTCTAGCATATCATATTTTTTTTTTGACACGTTAGAATTTGATACAAAGACAAAGTGTGCATGTCTGGACACACCTATACGTACACCCAAGCATACAGCTACGATCTGCAGAGCCTGTAATGGTTTGTCGTCTAGCTTTTATTCCTGAGGCTGTCCAGAGCTGGGTTCCGGTGACCAGTGAAATCATTAATTATCTTGTCATAATTTCATGCACAATAGCAGTAATAGCCATCAGTATAAATTTCCACCTGGATACAATCATAGCAGATCCCTAGTACCCCATACCTGCACACACCCCTGGTTTGAACCCTAGCCCCAAATGTGCTCTCACCTCCTCATTCTGCTTGAGGTCACAGAGTAGGAGGGATCATTTGATGATGCTGATAATGACTGTTCCAGAAGCCCGGATCGGATGGAAATGGAGCGCTAGTTTACCGCCATTATGACTCTCTACAATTACCAATGTATTCACGAAATTACTATCATTTACTGTACGCCTCTCTCTCTCTCCCTCTCTCTCCCTCTATCTCCCTCAGATAAATGAGCCCGGCCCAGATAGAGTAATACAGCCGCTTCTATGTCCGCAGTACTATCATTTAGGCCACTCACAAAGCAGAGCCTAATGGCTTATCGATACCAAACAGCATAATCTTCCGGAGCGACAAGAACGACCGGACCCAGGATGACATTTCAAAACATCTCGAGGGGTGACGTCAACAAAACCACATTTACACAAGATCAATGGCGGGCGTGTGGGCAGTAGCAGGGCAACACAAGCCCACAGAACCTAAAGCAGCAGTGCAGTCAGAAAGTTTCACACACACACACACACACACACACACACGCACACACACACGCGCACACACACTGGGACTATATACACAGACCAAACAATAAAGTGGTGAGTAAGATGCACTCATGGTCAACAGAATAAAAAAGTGTGGGACTGCAGTGCTGTTTTTTACACTGTGCAGCTCCAACTGATGAGGGTCTGAAACAGTACATATCCTGATATACCACATATACTCTTGATGTAGCACAGTATGTTCCTCCACCTCTAACATACACTCATCATCAAAAGAATCTCTGCCCCCAGAAGGAAGTGTGGTTTTCCTCACTATATCGGCAGATAATTTGGCTGATTTTAGGAAATCTGACGCAGCATGGATGAAAGCTGTCACGATTTTGACCCATTCGCTGTTAGCTGCATTAGCCTTGTAGCTAGTAGCAGGACTAAACTTATTTTAGGCACCAGAAGGTAGAAACTATCTCCTCTGGCTGAGCCATCACTTTACCCTGCACAGCAAAACCGCACTGTCAGCCACACGCTCTTGCTAGGCGCTCCAGAACAACACCTTTCAGGACGTGTGCTCTCTGAGTGAACGGTGCAGTGGGCTGGAGGCTTTAGGGCCCAGGAGGCTGATGAAGACATGGTAGGATATCGACATGCTGGTGGTGATCAATATGACCCCAAAATAATCCATCTTGCTCTAAAGCTGCTGCAAAGCTTCCGCCGTGTTCTCCATCTCTCTCTCTTTACCTCTTTCTGTCTATCACTCATCTTCTCTCTCATTCGCCTTGGCTATCTCTTTCCATCAGTCTCTCTCTCGAACACTCACTCACATCCTCTTTCTGGCTTTTTCTCTCACTCTCTCTCTCTCTTTCTCTCCCTCTCTCTCTCTCTTTCTCTCCCTCTCTCTCTCTATCTCTCTCTCTCTCTGACCCTTTTCATCTCTCTCTCACTATCTCTCTGTCTTACACACAGTCATTCTCTTTCTCTCAAACTCTTTCTGTCTAGCGTTCATCTCTTTCTCTGAAACTTTCCATCTTTCTTTCTCTCTCTCTCTCTCTCTCTCTATCTTTCTCTCTTACATACACAGTCATTCTCTCTCTCTCATCCTCTTTTTGTCTCTCTTATCTTCTTTCTCATTTTCCCTGGCTATCCCTCTCTTTCTCTTATACATACACACTCACTCTCTCTCTCTTTTTCTCTCTCTTCCTCTTTCTGTCTGTCTGTCTATCTCTGTCTACCTCTTTTCTTGCTCATCTTCTCGCTCATACTCCCTGGCTATCTCTCTCTCTCTATATATATCCTCCTTGTTTTTTCCCCCGTCTCTTCTTCTAACCCTGTCCATCCCTCTCCTGCTTTCTCTTATCCTCACTCCTCTCTCTGCCTCTCTCCCCTCTCTTCATTTTATCCCTGCCTTTCTCTTTTTCAAACTCTGTCCATCCCTCTCCCCCTCTCTTAGTCTTTCTCCTCCTGTCCTATGTCTCCATTAGCGTTTCTCATTTTTTACCCTACCCTATCTGCCTATACCTACCTCAGTCAATCTCTCTCTCTCTCTCTGTCTCTCTCGCTGTCTCTCTCTCTGTCTGTCTCTCTCACCCCCGACCCCCCTCTGGTCTGTCTGTCTGAGCTCTAAGTGAAGTGGAGCATGCTAAGCACAGGCTTTTTAGCATGTTGTTGATTCTCTCCTACAGTGGACAGGGATTTCAGAGTGACTGCATGAGTGTGCATGTGTATGGGTGTGTAAGCGTGTGCGTGTGTGTGTGTGAACGTGCATATATGTGTGTGTGTGTGTGTTTGTCTACTCTGTAAGTGTTTTTCCATTAAACTTAGATCAAGCTGCGTGGGGTCTGTGTGTGCGTGTGTACGAGTGTGCTGCATTAGCAGTAAACAAACAAATCGACTCCTGATCCACCTCCACTGTTCCATCTCCATCACATCAAACCAATCCTGCTGTCCATGAACTCAACTCGTCTCTCGGTACACGCCCTCCTCACATACACACTCTACCATACTCCCATCTCCCATCTCGCAGCCTTTCCACATCACCTCTGCAGTGCACTTCATTTCCCACCTGACAGAATACCTCACTGGCACTAACAGGGTGACTATTGGAGGACATCACTGCATGCTGAATGTTGGGTCAGTCATGTACAGCGATAAGACCCGGCCTTGCTTGCGCCACATGTGCACTCGAGCGTGAAACTTGAATCATTAGCATGTCTCACAATGTCAAACCCACCCACAGAGTTTAACTCCTGTGGGTTGATTCCTTCTGGGTGCAGCTATTTGTGCAGCTATTCTTTTGATGATGAGTGTACTCTATAATCCAGGATATGTGAGATATGGATAGATGATTTACAATATGTTAATCTATGTGATGTGCAGGTATAGACTTGTTAGATCTGAAGTGTCAGTAGCTCAGAGTGAGTCTGTATTGAGGTGTGACTGTGGTGTGGACTGTTAATGGAGACCGTTGTGATAATGATTCAGATAGGGTGTGTAGTGACAGTCCCATTGACCGATACCCCAGCACTACTGCCTGTTCAGCAGCCTGATGGCCCCAGGGAAGAGGCTGTCTCAGAACCGGCTGGTTCTAGACTTTACGCTTCTCCTGTCACTCGACAGCTGTGAGAATTAATCTCTGTAACTGTGCGGATGAAGGTGGGGGGAATGTATTCACCAACACAGGTGTTTTACAACTACATGAGCACCTGGCGGTTCAAGATGTTTACAAGCCCCATAATACTCAGAATGTCCCATATACTGTAATTGGCAACACATAGTTTTGATCACTGACACTTGGCTTTAAAGGAGCAATATGTAAGATGAGGTGATCTGTCAGAGTCGTAGACTCCTCCTTCATCACTCCTCCCCTCGTTTACGTACCAGTCTAGAAGAAACAATGGGTTCAAAAAAGACTAAGGGAGTTCAGAATCAAACTTCCTCCTATTCCACTCCAAGAGCACCCCAGTGGTTAAAAGGGGCACCACAGTACATAAACCTGGTACATAAACCAGGCTAGCAGGTTAGAATGGTAACTTGAGCAGATATCTCTGACACGATACACAGGCACCTTTAACACTCCGTCACAACTGTTATTTCTTTATATTCTGTTAATAATTTTAGCTGATGTTGGAATGTCTTAAACTACAAATTACATATTGTTCCTTTAAAATCAAGTAAATCCTGTTACTCCTTTTACTGCTCAGTATTCCCTCACCAAACCTGTGTACCAGCGAGACGTCTCATGAGGATTTAGAGCGGGAGTCAGATAGACAAGTTCACCCCGGGCATGTGAATACACACAAACACACACACACACACACACACACACACACAGAGCTGAGAAGCCCTAAACAAACAGCAGCAGCAGCAGAGATTAGTCCTACAGTCCGCTCACCCTGCTCCGCCTCTCCCTGCTGTCCCCTGTCACCTAGGCACTGCGCCCTTGGTGTCTAATTAATATGAGTTAAACACACAGTCCAAAAAAAAGGAAAAGAAAAGAAAACATCAATCCCTATGAGCTCCGTCCTTCATCCACTGTCCTCTCTGTCTGTCTGTCTTTCACTCTCTCTCTCTCTATCCCTCTCTCTCTCCTGTCAATTACTCCCACCATCACCATATAACCACTACTACACTTTAGCTGTATGTTACATTGAGTGCATTAATTAGGAATAATAGTTATTAATTATTAGTTATTAGTTACAACAACAACAATTATTATTATTATTATTATTGTTATTATTATAAATGACAACGAATGGATTGTTAGAAATAATCAAAATTACTTGCTAAATGTTTTGACATTAAGTTTCCTGATAATTCCAGAAGATTTTTTGTAGTTATTCTTTCAGAAAATGATTTACTAAAATGCCTCCTTATATGGTAACATGTCGCCTCACAGCGAAAAGGTCTGGGTTTCATTCCCGTGTCTGTGTGGGTTTCCTCTTCTAGTGCACCAGTTTCCATACAAAGCTATGCAGTCAGGTGAACTGGAAAAAAACTGTCCCCCCTAGGTGTGAGTGTGTTTGTCTGTGCATCTGACTGACAGGTGACCTGTCCAGGGTGTGTCCTGCCTTCTGCCAAAAGAGTGCTCCTGCGCCCCAGAAGGATAAGCAGCTTAGAAGATGAAGGAATGAACACAGGAATCAGTCACAGCAGTCTTAACCACTTCTGAACACAGCTCGGCTTTGAACAGTTGATTTGTGAGGTGTTATCTTGTGAGTGAGGCTGAACACTCCCCAGTGTGCTCATAGCAAGGAGACTTGAATTATCAGAGTTCCAGTGAGGCATGATAGTGGGTGCCAGACAACATGCAACATTCTATTTCCGAAGTTGTTGGGGCATTTAGCATTCCTCAATCCACAGTGTTGTGTGTACTGGGAATACACCATAGAAGGCATTACCACCCACAGCACAGTGTACGCCTAGGGGTGCTAAATGATATTGACCGGCACTGTGGCCAGAACTCTCTGTGTGAACAGGCAAGCGACTCCACGATCACACCCACATTCAATACATAAGACCCCACATGCATATCTCGCAGGTCAGTGCAGCGCTCTTTAGCTTCCATGGGATACAGGAGCAGAAGACCCACCAGAGTGCCTCTGTTAACAGCACCACACTGAACACAGCACCTCACCAGGGCTTTTGAGGTTGCTTACTGGACCCTAAAAGACTGGTGACCTGTAGTGTGGTCCAATGAAACATGGCTCCCACACCAGGCTATGTTCCCTGTGAGGATGTGTTCAATGGCGCAAGTGTAGGAGTTCTGAAGCACCTTGGAGGGCAGCCTGAAGTCCCTTATGCATCTAAGGTGGTGGAGAAAATGACAGACCTTCACTAGTTGATGTGCTAAGGCCATGACAGGTCCTCCAAGACGTGAACTCAAAGGCAACTGAAAGGTCTACTGTTTTCACTGCAGCTCCATTGATCCAGACATGGTGGTAGCTCCTGTCCTGCTTTAACCTGCAATTCACTATCAGCTCCTTTGTCTTGTGGACATTGAGGGGGAGATTGTTATCCTGGCACCAGTTGTCCAGGTGTTCAATCTCCCCCAGGTAGGCTGCCTGGATGGTGTGGCTCGGTCCCACTGGTTTTAGTCCTGACCATCTGGAACTTGACCCTGGCTTGGAGGTCGTCAAGCTTGTTCTCCAGAGACTGGACGCCACCTAGCAGGATGTTAGGCAGACGTACTCGGTGTGCCCAAGCCCTCAGGCTGTTCCAGACACCGGCTCGCTTTCCTCAGGGTCCATGCTTCATGTCCCGTCGTTTGTTCTTCCTCAGGATCTCACTTGGCCATCTTTAATCCAGAGTTAAAAATTCCCAGGCAAAGTTTGAACTGCACAAGTTAGTGCTCCTTAGAAACACCTGACCTGAATCTTTACTTAATTGGAACACACTTTCTGAATGGAAGCAGGTGCAAGGAAACGCTGAACCGCTGGAGTCTCCTAGGACTAGCACTCAGAAGCACCAGCATAATCATATCGTTCATACTAGAGTAGGGCCACTGAACTCCATGGTGTCCGAAGGACTTTACTTCCTCTTCACGCAACTGATTTTACTAATTGGCTTTCGTTCTTTGTTAAAGGAGGTGGGAGAAGAGAGAAACAGCTCATTAGCAGAAGCAGGTGGCTGTAGACAAGCTCGCAACAAGTATCTGACCACAGCCGACCTTGTTATTGAACTCTCATTGGGTTCTTGAACTCAGCTTCGCTGAAGGTTGTATGGTTAACAGGGCGTTCTGTTCTAATATTAGAGTTTATTGTGTTGTTTGTCATGCTTTGAACAATGTAGTAGGTGTAGCACCCCCCTTAGCCATGATGTGTATCAGTGTTCTCCAACTAGAACCATGTAGAACCTTGACCTTGCGCACATAGAAATTTGTCTTCCACATTTATCACATCCGTGCACTGAAATACCCACACACATAATAATAGGAAGTAGACACATTTGCCCGGAGGGGTGGGAAGCCCTATCCCACCGCACCCAGGGAGCATTTGGGGGTCAGCTGCCTTGCTCAAGGGCACTTCAGTCATGTCCTGTTGGCTCAGGGGATCGAGCCAGTGACCTTCCAGTCACAAGGCTGGTTCCCCAACCCCCAGTCCATGACTGCCTCACACAATACTCAGCATACATTATGCAGATATATCATACAGCAATCCCTGTGGTGTCACTCAGTCGTGACTGCCAACTTAGCCAGAGAGCTAAAGGCTAATGAATACAACCAAGCAAGCATTAGTACAACTGTCGCCTCAGTCGCCAGACAGGACACAGTTCAACTAAGGAGTGCCTGACGAGTGTAGAATACCTGAATGTGGAAACCCAGCTAAAGGTAAGGTATCCATATAGCTTGCTACCTGCTAGTTTTTAGCTTCTCTACCTCATTTCATTCGAATGTGTGAGAAACCATGCACCCCAGTAAAAGGAAACAGTTGGGTTGGGTTACAATGGCGATGTTAAGTTTGACATATATAGCCATTTCTTGGACCAAATGTGTCTGCAGCCCCCCAAAACCTTTTCGCAGTTGGATCCATAGTGACTTAACATGGATCTAAATTCTTTCTACTCCAATCTGAAAATATCTGCACTTGATAAACTGGATTACAATTCTTAAATGAATGAAGAAAAGCAAAGTTTGCGGCCAGTAGGCTCTAAGGTTAGCTAGCTAGCGTACCTGGCTAACCTAGCTTCAGGCTATTTGCAGATCTTCTTGTTATAAAACTATTTATAAGGTGTTTCTTGCTATGAACCCACATTTTCATGTTCCAGTTGTCAACTGTTTTTATGTGCTGCTCAGCTAAAGCGAAGATAGCTAGCCTTGGCTGTCTAGCTCTGCCCTAGCTATCTTGCTAGCTGTCTTTGTCAGCTTGTCTAACTGGCAAGTCTGACAACCGAAATATGAAGATGTGGGTTCAAAGCTAGGAACACCTTATAAAACCCAAAGACTACATCAAGGATCTCCTCTAAAGGTCAGTTTGGCCTTTACCAATGGGTGCTTATGTTAGCTAGGTTAGCTTGCTAGCTAACATTAGAGCCTCCTGAAACCAAAATTGTTTGTTTTTCTTCAGTGGTATAAGAACTGTAACTCTATCTAAACTGTAAGATCTATCTATATAATAGAGTAGAGGTTACAACAATGGAGATATGCCATGGCTTAACAAGCACATAAGATATCTGGCATTAGCTCTGCTAGTATCTCAGCTCTGTAACCTCAGCCATTCAGAAAATAGCCTGCATGCAAACAAATACACCCCAAAGTAGCTGTAGCTTTTCAAGAGTTCCTCCCATCTTCAAAAGCTGTCATCAGAAGAGAGGTTTCCTAGTCTTCAAGCCGGATAATCTTACGGTAGAGACTACTGTGGCACTGCTGTAGGCTGCAAATAGCCACGATGTAGCCATGTTCCCTTTTTTTTTCCAGCCGGAATTTTCCACGTTAGCCGAATACTGCTCATTGCCAGAGACTGTCCACCACTTCCCCTAGCAGGCCCCTCACGGGCAACTCGGCAGTCCAGGACTGAAATCCTCAACATACATGCAGGTTCCCGAAATTCTAGTCCTAGTATGGTAATAAGAAACTGTTTCTAAGATAAATCATGGTGCAATTTTACTACTTGGTGGATCTATTTCAATTCAGCTAGACATGCAGCCTATAAACAAAAACGGAGCTTCCCGGCAGAAGCATGCTCATATTTCACGGCAACACAAAAATACAGTTTGTCAAACAAGACACGAATAAAAAGTTAGCGAGACAGTTGAGATATGGTGTCCCCTAGCCGAGCCCACAGACAACTAATCAGAAGAAACAATGTTATGTCCAGCAGAAGGTAGAAAAATAGACCCTTTCAGGACTACAGAGTTTCTTTCCGTAATGAGGGAACATGTTTCAAAGAGAGTATGAGTGCTTTGTTCAAAATGAATGACTGTTCTCAAACACAGCACCCTTAAGCCACTGGCCCTGCGACCCAGTGTTTTTTCGGCCAGAGTGGCCATCAGGAATTTTGTGAAGAACGTTGCTTTATAGAGTTCCACGTCTCAGCCTGATGTGCCCTCTGAGGAGCGTAAATCTCCAGCGCTGGCCAATCAGATTAAATTTTTAAGCTAAGCACGCCGTGTACCCCAGCAAATAAATCAGGTCTCAAATCAGATTCAGAGCCACAAGAACATGCGCATGGGTGCTTTGCGTCCTCCCTTTAATTTGAACGAATGCCTTGTTTTCGGGCCCGGCGCTGGCCAGCAACAACCATCCATTCGACTTTGTTTATTGAGTGTGCGACAGCCGTTGAAGGGGACGACTATTGATATTTTTGGCACACTCCGGTGGGTTTTCACATAGATAAAAAGTCCCCCCGTTCCTTCGGAGATGCATTACGATATTGAATTTCTCTCCATCGCCGCACGCTCTTTTGTCGGGCCTAATGCCTCGGAGCTAGAAAAATCTCAACCTAAACACATTAAAAACCCTCGCCGTCACAAAAGAGTCTGGCTTTGCATTCATTCAGACACCGCAAGGAGAAAAGATGGTGGTGGAGGAGGGGAGGGGGCTTATTTAGGCCTGCAGACAGACACGGAAAAGGCCAACCGACCCCTTTATCATTTTAATTACTGCCCTCCTGTTCATCCATCTATCCCGAGTGTCTTTTTTCCTGCAGAAATATATGTAGTCTTCCTTCACACTGGGCACCTTGAGGTGCCGATGGGAGGAGAGGAGAATGGAAGAGAAGAGGAAAATGAGGGGGGTGGGAGTAGAAGAGTAGAATAACGGGGGGACAGGAGATGGAAAAACAGCAGAAAGGGAAAAAAAGAGGCATCTGCGGCCTTGCGAGTCCTGGCCTGAGGGCAAGAGGGGATGCTGAGACTGCGCATGTGTATGTATCTGCCTCAGTAAGCATGACTGAGAGGAAGAGGGTGGAGGAGCTTTAGCCTTTTCCCAGCATGTGAAATGATCTCTAACCATGCTAGTAAAAGAAAGAGCCCGATAGATAGATAGATAGATAGATAGATAGATAGATAGATAGATAGATAGATAGATAGATAGATAGATAGAGAGATAGATAGATAGATATACACACAGAAGGAAGTGTGGGATTGCAGTGCTATTGGGAAGGGAGATAAAGGTTACTAGGAACAACAAATGATGATTAATATAGACTGATGTGGACAATATTTATTGAGTTACACATACTGTGTCTCCCAAGATGGTGTCACGCTAAGGCAACATTGGATTTGAAGAGGTTTCTAATCGTGTCCTGTGATAATCCATCCCATGCAGCTTGAATATTACATACATCTCCCAGATCCTTCATAATGCTGGTGCTTGTCTTCTTCTATCCACTGCTGCCAAAAGCATGCTATGGTAATATCAGCACTAACGGTATAGTGGGCAGTATGTCGATACCACTTTCTAGAACCCTATGATGTGACCCCCTTTTCCAACTCTTCCAACTACTTGAACTGTTTCCGATGCATACTTCGCTAGCAAAGGGTCCGAATGGAAAGTACACGCAACAGGACGGCAACCTTATATATTCAGTCAGGTACAACAATAAGGCCTGTCCTTGCTATATTATACAGTATATATACAGGGGTTGGACAATGAAACTGAAACACCTGGTTTTAGACCACAATCATTTATTAGTATGGTGTAGGGCCTCCTTTTGCGGCCAATACAGCTTCAGTTGGTCTTGGGAATGACATATACAAGTCCTGCACAGTGGTCAGAGGGATTTTAAGCCATTCTTCTTGCAGGATAGTGGCCAGGTCACTACGTGATGCTGGTGGAGGTCCGTCCTTCTTGGTGGTATGCTGACATTACCCTGGATACCGTGGCTCCTGATACATCACAAAGACTTGCTGTCTTGGTCACAGATGCGCCAGCAAGACATGCACCAACAGTTTGAACTCTGGTATGTCACCCATAATGTTGTGTGCATTGCAGTATTTTGAGCAGAACTGTGCTCTTACCTGCTAACTGAACCTTCACACTCTGCTCTTACTGGTGCAATGTGCAATTAATGAAGATTGGCCACCAGGCTGGTCCAATTTAGCCATGAGACCTCCCACACTAAAATTACATTTGTTTCAGTTTCATATATATATATACACATATACATATATATACATATATATACTGTATATGCCTTCACTTATGAGGCGTGAGGCTTCTATAGACCTTACAAACAGAAATATTCACATTCCCGTATGGGCATACATATTCAATATCACAATATTTAATCACAAAACACACCACATATACGCACTAACACATTGTGCTTGCAAAATTAATTTACCTTTGAGATTCTTTGATTAAAACTGGAGCAGGTAAATGCCTCAGGGGCTGAAGTAGTTTCTGTGAATAAAGAATCGAATTAATCAAACGGCTGACTAAATAACATTATCTCAACCCTTATCCTCTCTCTCTCTCTCTCTCTCTCTCTCTCTCTCTCTCTCTTTCTCTCTCTCTCTCTGTTTCACTCTCTCTCCTTCTGTGAGTTCCACTCTCTCTTGTTAGTATGCCTTTCTGAGCCCTGGCCCCACGGGGCGTGTGTGTGCTGACTCGAAATCACCATGGTCCCTATGTGACGTCTGTTCCACTCCCCCCCAGCACGATGAGGGACCAGAGAAATCCACAGAGAGTGGAGAGCATACTCGTAAGAGTGAGTTATCAGCCAGGATGCACTAAAATAATGTCCACCGCTTGATCTTATTTCCAACCCGAAATCCCCCCCGAGGAACTCCAGTGCCTTGGGAATTGCAGGCCGGAGCCCGAACCTGGTGGAGCTCTGAAATGCAGCTGCTTAAGCTGGGATGGTAAACAACATTCCGGTAATCTTGTGGATTATACACAAGGCCAGGGGCCTGCAGTGCTGATCTTCAAGAACATCCCATTTGGCCAACAGGATTTGATTGATTTCACAGGATGCATGATGCGCTAGAACAGCTTCTCTGGTGCGCTTTTAGATGTGAAGTATAACATGAACCTTCAACTCACTCACTCACATTTGGAAGGCGGGAGGAAGGGGGAGCTACCAACTCTACCAAGTACACATGCAGTCACAAATCGAGTGTATCTCAAGTAATTTAATTACAGTGATCAATGTGGTCCTAGATCAGATACATGAAAGATCTATCTCCATATTTCAATCCCACGCTAATAATGAGCAGCTGAGAGCTGATCAGAGGCAATTATCTTGGCAGAAAGGGCAGCTGAGGTGGCTACACTCACGTGAGCTGGGCCGTTTTCATCGGGTTTTGTCTTCACATTTAATGCAGATCTAGCTAATTATCTTTGGCAGAATAGGGCTCGGGATATGCTGATTAGCTTCCAAGCTGGACCTAGTTCATGACACACCTGGCTACATCACTCATCTCATCATCACCTGTGACGGGATTCCTGCTTTTTCTATTAGGAACTCTATCCGGGATAAAAGCTATACTTGTTATCACCCCATCCAAAATTTTTATCAAATTTTTATCAACTGATAACTGGGGTTCTGTGCTTGGACCCCCTTTGCTTTTTGGTTCATAGAACCTCTCTAGGGTCAGTCATGTCCTTGGTGACACCAAGGTTTACCTGTCCTTCAAGATCACATGATCTTAACTAGAATCTTAGCCAGGATGAAATTATATTGCCACTAACTCCCATCAACTTATGACTGGGTCCTCAAGGGATCCCTGATTTGACCCCTTTGCTTCTCAGTTCATAGGACCTCTTTAGGGCACTTGATGACACCAAGCTTTACCTGTCCTTTAAGATTCCATTATCTTTACTAGAATCTCAACAAAGATATTCCTGTCCTTCAAGGTCCCATGAGCCTGACTAGAATCTCATCCGGAATGAAACTACATCACCTCCAACTCTCATCAACTGATGGCTGGTGTCCTGTCCTGATGTTTGGCCACCTTTGGTTTTTAGTTCCTAGGACCCCTGTAGGGTGTCCCTAGGGTACTGATGACTGGGGTTCTGTGCCCGGACCCCCTTCACTTTTTAGTTCATAGGACCTATCTAGGGTCAGTCATGTCCTTGATGACACCAATGATGCGACGATCCTTGATGCTATTACTGGCGTCCAAAATCTGCATCAGTATGAGAGAAAACAGCAACTGGCCTCGGATCAGCACGAATGGGCAACATGTTCAGAGCAGTGGCACTTTATGGGCGGCGGTGACAGGTAAATGAGTTATTAGGGCGGGAAATGGAAGGATGAACTCTTTCTCTTCTCGCGTCTCCTTCTCCGCCCCTCTTCCGTGTGTCCTGCTCTCCTGCCACCGCCGCTTTATTTACTGCCTCATTCCACTGCTGTTTACAGCATCGATTGGCTCTCTGTTTGTTTTACCTGTCGCCGAGGCCATATATCAACACAACCAGAGAGAGAGTGTGGGGGAGCAGAGAGAGAAAGAGAGAGAGAGAGAAAGAGGAAGGAGAGAGAGAAGGGTGAGAGAATGTGGGAGATGTGATGCAGAAAAGAAATAAGGGATAGAGAAAGCAGGGTGGGAGATAGGCATGAAGGGAGGGAGGGTAAACGGAGATAGAGAGAGAGGAATGAGAATGTGGGAGATGTAAGATGAAAGTAAAATGATAAAAAGTGAGGGAGAAGAAGAAGAGACAAAGAGAAAATAAAATAGGGAGAAGGAGAGAGATATATGGAAGAGAAATGTAAAGGAGAAAAGAAGGGGAGAGAAAAAATGAGAGAGAGAGAGTGAGAGAGATGGGGAACATCAGAATGGAAGATAATGGGAGATAGAAGAAAGAATGAAGCATATTTAAAAGGAGTGTTGGGACACAGAGAGTGAGAGAAACAGGATGAGAGCGAGAAAGAGAAACAGAAATCGAAAGAAAAAGAAAGAGAACAGGGGAAAGAGAAGCAGAGCAAGAGAGAGAGAGAAAGAGAAAAAGAGGAAAGCAGAGCTTATAAAGAGAGAGACGAAAACAGAAAAAGTAAAGAGAGAAAGAGAGACAGAGAATAAGAAACAAGAAAAGAGAGAGAAAGAGAGAGAGAGAGAAAGCAAGAGAGGTTTGAGACTGTCCTGAGCTCATTACAGACTGTTTAACTCTAGTTCTGGAAATCCTGGAGTCCTCCCATTAAGAGTAAGAGCGAGAGAGCAAGAGAGCATAGGAGGAGAAGGAATGAAGGTAGGTATCAAGCAGGTATCATGGCTAGGTTCTGGCTGGGCCCAAACTCCACACTGAAGCAGAGGCAGCTACAGCTGCTGCACACATCCCTCTCCTCAGTCTGCCTAATCTCACAGTTCGTCTTTAAAACTTCCAATCACGCTGCTCATTTTCCCCCTGACTGCTTTACGCTCCCCCTCCTCCTCCTCCCCCCTTCGCTATTCCAGGCTCCGAGTGGAGGAAGAGTGGAAGAGGAGCATGCAGCAGCAGAGGAGAAGGCTCCTGGAGTTGCCATAGATACGTATGGCGGAAGGTGCAGGGCATCGGCTGGGTGGAATACATTACAGAAAGTGAGAGAGAAAGAGGGAGAGAGGGATAAGGAGAGAGAGAGAGAGAGAGAGAGGGATAAGGAGAGAGAGAGAGAGAGAGAGAGAGAGAGAGAGAGAGAGAGAGAGAGAGAGAGAGAGCGAGAAAGAGAGAGAGAAAGAGAGAGAGAGGGAGGGAGGGAGAGAGAGACAGGGAGGCAGCCTTTGCAGGATGACTCACTGAACCCTTGTGGCTCTCGCTGTAATAAACAGCACGCCGGTAATGAAACTGCCACACAATTACACATAAGCCGGCCTCCTTCCACAGGCACCCTCTTCCTCTCTAGGAAGCCTGTTAACCATGACTGGATTTGCAGCATCACTCGCCCCACCTCCTGAACATAAACACTTGGGCTCCATCACCACAGACGGGGCACATGAACCTGGACTAAAGGTTGAGTTAGCAATTCAAATCAAGCTTGCATTCATGCTAACATCGAAACCAGGGAGGTTGGTTGGTTGGTAGTGCTTAGTTGGCGATGCTGACAGTTACAGAAAGAGGAGCTGAGGAGAAGGAAACCAACCTGTCAATCAAATAAGCAACACTCCCTTGAAAGGCACTAGCTGAAGGCAGATGGCAAGTAGCCTGAAGGACAGAAGCATCTGCATTTGGAGATGCATAAGCTGTTAGTGCGGAGTTTCTCAGTTTCAGTCAGGGTTCCCTTACTTTGCACACCTGGGCTATGTATCAACTGTGTACTACACACATATACAACACACTATATACTATGTAGTAATCTTAATAGAGTTCAGCAGGCTAGTACACACAATACATTCATCCTCAACAGCGTAGTGATGTCCTCCATGGGTCATCCTGTTAGTACCGGCACCCCTTGCAGACGACTGCTGGACACAGGACTACAGGCACACAGACTGTAACAACGATTGTCCGTAACACCATGTCAACGTCTCCAAACACTGGAATGGTATCATGCCAAACTGCCAAGGAGTGACTCAGAATGGCAGCCGGTGACGAGTACCGCTTGTCTTGGCGGAGACCACCAACAAATTTGTGTGAGGAGGCACAGTGGTCAACGACCAAGATTAAGGGTTTGTTGTCACGGGTGTCACTCCACCTGCACCCCAACTGTGCACTTGCCCGGAGTGGTGGGCAGCCCTATCCAGGGATCCACAGATTTTGCTTCTTTGGTTCAGTGCTGGAGCTTGAATGCTAACGTTGCCAACAAACATTGAAATCCAATATATATTTATAATGTAAATAAACCAAACCTCTCTCAACCAGTTTAAACCACATCCAGGTGTCACTGCAGTGCTGAGAAAGATCCATCACCCACATAATACCTGCTCTGTCTACCATCGAAGAACTGGGTAATAAAGTATACAGAGGAACAGATGGACCTATATGATCAAAGGAGCTGATTAGATGGACACTGGGTGGAGATACAAGGAGGTGGTTTTGATGTTGTATGGTGTATTCAGTGAAGCCATTAGCTACATATACAGATAGGAGGAGACGTTTCATTCAAGTATTGGGCCACTCCTTAAGATTAAAACATTGTGTACCTTCTGTAGGGTTACACACAAGGTCTTCTAGATATGCATCTTAAGATATGCTATTAATTACTATCTAAACTGTATAGTTTAATAGGCTGTGTGTCACTTTTAAGAGCCTCCTAAATTTTTTGTTTTTACTTTGCTGGCAAAAAACATGGTACAAATCATTATTAGGAGAGTCAAACCAACTCAAAACTGCTATAATACTGTACATACCCCAACACCAGTACACTAAATGCAATACCTACCACTAGATAACACTTCCAACCTGCAGGTCTCACACTGCAGTACACTGTGCTAGCAGGGAAAGAGTTCAGACTTGTTTCTTATATTTAACAGCTTGTGGGTGGCAGCAGTGAACAGGAGCCAAACTGCCATTACTAACCTTAGCAAACAACTGTTTTCCAGAGATATCCAGCTTTGACTTTAATACCAAACTGATGCAGATTTTAACCCATAAGACCCCATACCTGTTCCCCTTTAAAGATGATGATGAGGCATCAGTTATAAGATCCTAACAGATCAGTCTTACTACGACAGAGACGTCACATGGCATCTTCTATAACTTTCATAAGTTATATATTTTAAGGCCATAATACCACTAAAACACTAAGTGTCTCAACAACCACTTAGTAACTGGTATTTTATCATTTAGAAATTCTAAAAAATGGGGTCAGAATGGGTTCTAGGTCATCAAGAACGTGTTTTCAAAGCATTAGAATTATTAAATAGGTTTATTACAGTCCTTATAAATACAGCTTATAGAAAGAGCTGGGCTTGGTCACATGCACTAACCAGGCACACTGCCATCTTGTAAATTATGCCACATAATACTGCCATGTGACTGCATCCAGGTTGTGCAATATTGGTCATTTAAGGACCCAATAGCTATACTCCAACACAGTAGTATGTACTGTATACTGTATCTGCCCCCTGTGTGTGGTATACAGTACAGTAACAAGTTCTGACCTGCAGTGTAGTATACTAATACAGTCACAGGACCAGTCATCTCACATTTACCTCAGAGCTGTTACTACTGTGTCCACTGTTTAGAGCTAGCTGCTGCTAACGCTGCTCAGTTCACCTGAAATACGTTTAGCCTAGCTGTTAGCTGCCCTCGGCTATTTCACTCTAAAACTGATCCTCTAAAGCGAGTTCATCTTTTATTAATCTTCAGACCTGTATATTTAACTTTCTGAGGCTCATTCTGATAAACAAACCCCCATTACAATCACTACACCCACATTTATACTCAGGTTGGCTGCGTTTTGCCCCCCAGTGTTGCCCACCGCTATTTTCTCTGACTGAAGCAGGCTGAGAGCTGGTGGGGCTGCGGTGCATGATGGGTTGTATATATAGCTCCTCCTGTATATTAGAACATCTGATTGGAGTAGAACACCATCCAGGTATCTCCAGTACACTACAGATCTACAGTTTGGTCACATACTACATACTACTTGTAGGTAGATTTAGTATGCGAGTAGTACGTAGTAAGCCATTTTAAATACAGCCTATGAGTGTAAGTAAAGGTGTGTAAGAAACTTTCCAGACTTTTTGTAGCAGTAGATTTCCTATGGGAATATATGATTTGTAGCCGTGATTTAATGACAAGCATCAAGTGGCGAATCAAGTTGAGGCTTCAACAAACTCTTCAGATGAATCATAGAGGTGGGGGTCCGAGGTCCCCCCAGCTTCTGATCCCTGTATTTGGTTCCAGTATTTATATGAACCAGTATTTGGTTCCAGTTCGTAGCAGTGTGGTGGTAAACATAACCACTGTTTCTACTTTTCCCAGTTTATATGATGTGTCTTAGTAGATATACATTAAGTATGAAAGAAAGCAGTGAATATTGTTAGTGTCTCTGGGGTGTCACTAGATAGCTAGCTGGGTTAGCCAGCATGAATATATGGAAGCAGTTAGATTTCCATATAAAGTCCAAACAAATATCTGCTATCAAAATATCTTGCTTTCCTGGACTCGTACATGCCCACATGCGAGTTTATCAGACTCTACTCAGCTCTGAAATCTGTGTTTCTTTCTTAATAGGTCGTACAGGCAAACGGTAGGCAAATACTAGTAATCCCTTCAAAATGTCCAGTGACCAATAAATGACCAACACATTTCAATGTATCCTCTCCTTTTTATGTATATTTGCAAGTTCTAATTTTGGGTAATGCCTTTGTAAGCATTTCCTGGCCAATCACAAGTCAGTTGTCTATGGCCCCGCCCACACAAAAAGCTAGCACTGGACTGTAGCTGCCTGCCAATTCTTTATCAATATGTTCATTTGTCTGTTCTTTCATCTGTCTGCAAGTCTGTTGCATCATCCAATCAGATAATGATGTAATACATACATACATATATACATACATACAAACCGGATTCCAAAAAAGTTGGGACACTAAACAAATTGTGAATGCAATGATGTGGAGGTGCCAACATCTAATATTTTATTCAGAATAGAACACAAATCACAGATCGAAAGTTTAAACTGAGAGAATGTATCATTTTAAGGGAAAAATACGTTGTTTCAAAATTTCATGGCGTCAACAAATCTCAAAAAAGTTGGGACAAGGCCATTTTTACCACTGTGTGGCATCCCCCCTTCTTCTTACAACACTCAACAGACGTCTGGGGACAGAGGAGACCAGTTTCTCAAGTTTAGAAATAGGAATGCTCTCCCATTCATGTCTAATACAGGCCTCTAACTGTTCAATCGTCTTGGCCCTTCTTTGTCGCACCTTCCTCTTTATGATGCGCCAAATGTTCTCTATAGGTGAAAGATCTGGACTGCAGGCTGGCCATTTCAGTACCCGGATCCTTCTCCTACGTAGCCATGATGTTGTGATTGCTGCAGAATGTGGTCTGGCATTATCTTGTTGAAAAATGCAGGGTCTTCCCTGAAAGAGATGACGTCTAGATTGGAGCATATGTTGTTCTAGAACCTGAACATAGTTCTCTGCATTAATGGTGCCTTTCCAGACATGCAAGCTGCCCATGCCACAAGCACTCAAGCAACCCCATATCATCAGTGATGCAGGCTTCTGAACGGAGCGTTGATAACAACTTGGGTTATCCCTGTCCTCTCTGGTCCGGATGACATGGCGTCCCAGTGTTCCATAAAGAACTTCAAATCGTGACTCATCTGACCACAGAACAGTCTTCCATTTTGCCACACTCCATTTTAAAAGACCCCTGGCCCAGTGCAAACGTCTGAGCTTGTGGAGCTTGCTTAGAAATGGCTTCCTTTTTCCACTGTAGAGTTTCAGCTGGCAACGACGGATGGCACGGTGGATGGTGTTCACTGACAATGCTTTCTGGAAGTATTCCCAAGCCCATTCTGTTATTTCCTTGACAGTGGCATTCCTGTTTGTAGTGCAGTGACGTTTAAGGGCCTGGAGATCACGAGCATCCAGTAGAGTTTTACAGCCTTGACCCTTACGCACAGCGATTGTTCCAGATTCTCTGAATCTTTTGATGATGTTATGCACGGTTGATGATGATAACTTAAAAGTCTTTGCTATTTTACGCTGGGTAACACCTTTCTGGTATTGCTGCACTATCTTTCTGCGCAACAATGGTGGAATTGGTGATCCTCGTACCATCTTGGCTTCAGAGAGACACTGACACTCTGAGAAGCTCTTTTTATACCCAATCATGTTGTCAATTGACCTAATTAGTGTTAATTGGTCTTCCAGCTGTTCGTTATATGCTCAATTTCCTTTTTCCATCCACTTATTGCTACTTGTCCCAACTTTTTTGGGATTTGTTGACGCCATGAAATTTTGAAACAACATATTTTCCCCTTTAAATGATACATTCTCTCAGTTTAAACTTTTGATCTGTGATTTGTGTTCTATTCTGAATAAAATATTAGATGTTGGCACCTCCACATCATTGCATTCAGTTTTTATTCACAATTTGTTTAGTGTCCCAACTTTTTTGGAATCCGGTTTGTACATATATCATACAAACATTTAATGTTTTAGCTTGTATTTCCTGCAACTAATGTCTTTTTAATTAATGTGCCTGGTATAGACTGAACACTGCTGTTAGAAACCTCCAAAACAGGCAACTTTTAGATCAATTCAGTCCAATGAATTTTCTTTGAGAGATCTCCAGTGCTCTCACTGATGCTCTTTAATGAGGAAAATTAATTGGCTGTAATTGAATGTGCTTTTGTTTCCCCCAGAAGCAGAAGGCCTGTTCACAGTGTCAGGTGAAGGAATAGGGTTTGTGCCACCATATTGCAAACTCAATTGTTGTGTCCCTGCGGTGCACAGATAACATCCATAGCTGTGAAGTATTTTCGTCTATCAGACTCCGTTTGCAGTGGTGTAAACTTGGATAAATATACACAATGGCATTTATTCATTGTAGCAGTGTTGAAACCAGAGCAGATTAGAGAGCCTGAAGTAACGTCTTATTCATGAAACTATCATACATTAAAAGAAGAACCCATTAGAGATCAGCTTCAGCTTAAAATATTCAGCTGTCCACTAGGTCTTATCCTGCAATCGAGGGGGCATACAGATTGTTCCACTTGTAATTTGAGATTAAAAAATAAATAAATTTAAAATGAGTCCCCTGTGACTGAAACATACCTAATAGTTTGTTTTTGCATGTAGGCCACATCAATGTTTAGACACTCTTGCATTAAGGAATTACATAGTTGGGTCAGATTTGGTGGATGCCTGCCCTGGCACAATTTTAAGGGCGAATTTCCTTAGACTGGGATTTTAGCCACTGCTGGTAGACCTGTATGTAGACTTCCTTCACATTACGGCATCCCCAAATGCAGACCACTCCTTTTAGCCAATCATTAACATCTGCTTTGGAGCCATTTTCCACACATGGAACGAGACAGCACTGTACAACCTCTTGTCTATCTATGGACCCCGTCACTCACACGGATATTTATTGCCCCATCGTTTTTGTGCATCTGCAGGAGCCTGAAATTACTACCACCTTAAACACGGTGTCAAGCCAGACTGTCATGGGGTGATTTAGAATGGCATCGGGTCATTGCCAGTCCCACTTTTGTCTCAGTGGAGATGACCAACAAGTCTGTCTGTGGAGTCACCGAGGTCAGCTCCAATATATACGGTTTGTTGTCATGCGTCACACGTCCAGAAGGCCAGGTATCTCTACATCTCCACCCATTCCGCACCATCAGCAGGAGCTGTGTAAGAATATTCAAGCTGCATGGGATGGACTCTCAGAGGACACCATTAGGAACCTCTACAACTCCATGCCAAAACGTCCTTCAATCACATGTTGTGTTAGCAAACATGGCAGCCCGGCACCATACTGGGAGACAGCACACCGGTATGTGTAGCTTAGTAAATATTAATCTTTGTAAACCTAAAATTAGCACTGCAATCCCACACTTCCTTCTGGGTGCAGCTGTTGACGATAAGTATATGAGGAGTGTCCACAAACTTTTGGCCCTGTAGTGTATACACACTGGGCCCAGCTGCTCACTGATGGACAGGTCCTAATTGAAAGCGATGTCACAGCTAAGCACCTCTTTTTGTACCTAACTGCTGATAAGCGCCTGACGCCAGCTCTCTCTGTCCATAGCCCACACTGCTGCGAGCCGATAGTGGCCACAGCTGCCCGCAGCTGAGCCCCCTTTCTTTTTATTTATGAATCAATGTCCTCAGATAGAATCCAAATGCTAATGAGATAGAAAAGGATGATTACAGTGGAGTGGATTGGTCTGGCGTCCGCTGCCGAGAGATAATATTCAAGGGTCTGCGAATGCCATGTGAGTGAATGCATACAACCAATTCAGTCAAACGGACCTGTTTCTTCCCCATAGCCATTATTATATGCGACTGTCACAATGCCTCAGCAAGTGTCAGAACGGTAGGCACCTGAAGTGTGTAAAGAAGGAAGGAAAACAAGTTCCCCCTTTCTCATGTTTTCATACCAATGAAACGAATGCCCCATGGCAGGTCATGGGAGTGCTGACCAGGGCTCCATACGGAACCACTCCAGACACAGCAGTGTCTTCTGAGTCATTGTTTGCACACATAAAAACAGGCCACAGCCACTTAACAGCACGTCTTTGAGAGAAGCTCTCAAAACACCAGCATGACCACCCACGTGCTTCCTCGTACGGGCTCAATGACAGTCTTCCAAGCGTGCAGGCCATTTTCCGTCAATAGAAGGAATCAAAGCCTTCATGACACTGGCCCGCCAAATGCAGTGCTCTTCCGGGGCGGGTGCAGGAGGCAGGGGGGCTTCCTTTCAGACAACACCTGACATTATAACCTTCCCATCAGCTTTATAGAGATGTGACAAGCGAACAGAAGAGCAGCCGTCTCCACGGCACGAGTCCATTGTCCTCTCTGTTCAGGGTCTGTTGGCTGTATAGTGCGCCAGTAAATGCGCACATAAGGCCCGGGCACTGACATTTTAAGAGCCCGAGGGGGGGAAACGAAAACACTTCGTTTGATGTACTGTATATTGCAAAACGCTCTTATTAGGAGGGACGGTGTGATCAGGTTTTTACTATTAACACTATTTAATCACTATGGAGTATTTAGGCCCATTTAAAGGTGCCTTAGAACTAATTTATTCAGTATATTAAAGTGATTTTCTACAGAGAAGGCTTGTGTGCTCAGATGCGCCCATATACACCCTATGATTAAGTCCTAGAATGTTGGAGTATGGGTAAAGGAATTAACGGATAAAGGAACAATGTTGGTGTATGAATAAAGGAATTACCGGATGAAAGAATTATGTTGGTGAGGGGTTAAAGGATTATTGGATGAAGGAAAAATGTTGGTATATGGATTAAGGAATGAAGGGTTGAAGGAATAATGTTTGGTGTATGGATAAAGGACTATTGGATGAAGGAATAATGTTGGTATATGGATTAAGGAATGAAGGGTTGAAGGAATAATGTTTGGTGTATGGATAAAGGACTATTGAATGAAGGAATAATGTTGGTGTATGGATTAAGGAATGAAGGGTTGAAGGAATAATGTTGGTGTATGGATAAAGGAATGAACGGATGTTGGAACAATGTTGGAGTATAGATTAAGGAATGAACTGATGAAGGAACAATGTTGATGTATGAATAAAGGAATGAATGAATAAAGGAACAATGTTGGTGTATGGATAAAGAAATTATCAGATGAAGGAACAAAGTTGGAGTATGGAGTGAGGAATGATGGATGAAGAATCACATGCTGGTGTATGGAAAAAGGAATTATCGAATGGAGGATCTATGTTGGGGTATAGATAAAGGAATTATCAGATGGAGGAATTATGTTGAACTACACTTACTACACTACAAATCATATGGCTCACATTTTTGATGAGCTCATGAATATTCTGACAAGCTCTGCTCTGACTGGCTGCTGAGACCCAGCGATGATCACACAGAAGCACCATGTGGAAATAGATAACAAATAAAATGAGCCTCTGTGTAAATAAGCTCTGCCCTCATACTATTTAGTTACCTATGCTAGTTACTTGGAGCTTATGCTAGTAGTCAACGTTACCTATACTAGCTACAGGCTTTCCATCTGGACATCAACACACAGTAGGTTAAAGTTGTTCCTCACTATGGAACTCTCAGCTTAAGATGATCTGCTTCAACCAACAAACACGGATACAATCACACAGCATGGCTGCTACTTACAGGCTGCTGTTGGGGTTGTGGTGCTAATAAAAGTGGAGCTGCTCCTCTCTTCAGTCTCTTCAGGGTCAAACGCTGAGCAGAGCTGCTCCATATTGTCCAAAAGTGTGGGGAACTGTCCTGAGTGAAATGTGCAGACTGCAGGGTTAAAGTCTGAGATTCTGTTAAAGATGTGGGAACTGTTCTCCAGCTTGTTTTGTGAATTTTCCGTTCCACCTTTAATGATGATCATAGCCGGTAGAAGCAACAGCATTTAAGGTGGAATGGTGGAAGCTGGTAAATAGGAAGCAACTTTAGCCTGGTTTAAAGATGAATATCCACCATGTAACACTGACAGTTGGGTTCATTGTTGGAGGTGTAAATATCAATGAGCATGTTTCATAACAGTTTAGGATTTTGGAATTGGCCCGTTTTCCCACCCTCTTTTGGGAATGCAGGATTTGTATTAGAAGGAGCGACAACAGTGTTTAAGGTGTTTAAGGCATGTCAGTTCTATGTACCCAACTCTCCTTAATGTAAATACCGTATTCAGTGGCATGCCAGCTCGCCTTTAGTGCACCAATACTTTAGCAATGGCTTCATTGGGTAGCGGGAGTCTTGTGACAGCATCCCACCTGTGCAGGGCTCTAGACTAACTTTTTGAACTGGTTGCACTGGTGCGCCTATAGAATGGACTGGGTGACCAGCAAAAGTAAGGTGCATCATTCTTGAAACCAGGCCTTCTGACTGTCCAGTTGGTCTTTTCTTTTTTAAATCTCCTGGTATTGATTGTAAATTAACATCTGTACATTGATTCTTTATTTGATACCACAATTTCCAATTCTTCACGTAACACATTCTTGTAGGGTCTGGGGGCTTTTACCTTGAAGTGGATATCATCAATAGATCCTACTATGTCCGGAAAACCAGCCTCTTCATAAAACATCTGCCTGATGATATATTGGCACTTGGACAAAGTTATCTATGTGCTCACACAGAGAAAGTGTGACCTTGTGTAGGGCCCCAGCAAAACAATTTGTACAACATGTACCAGGCCTGAATTGAACATCCCAAAATACAGCAAATTTTTTTCGCACAGCGACACGCATTAACTCTGACGGGCCTAGGCTACTCACGCACAAAACTATATATTGGCAGGTAAAATATTATTTTCAATTCATATATAAAATAGAATCATTTTAAAATTAGCTTAAAATAGCTTATATTAAAATAAGCTTATAACACTTCCTCAAATTCAGCAGACTTTGCAGGCCGGCAAAAAACATGCTTATTTCTGTGAAACTAAGGTCGAATTGGTGGCGGAGACTCTCATTGCTGTGCTTGCTCAGTATTTCGTTTTTCAAAAGGGCTCCCGTTCAGCTCAGAAGTTTACTGTGTGGGATGCTCAGTGCTGTTGGGAAGGGGTCCCGCCCTTCAGGAACTTACATGATTTAGACCACGAAATAGGGCCTGATATGTGTCAATATTTTTTAATCACAGGGAGCTACACATTTTAGAGTCGCGAAGACTGTTCTTTTTTCAGTATAGTGTTGGTCGCACTGCGACATGTTTGATTTTTGGTCGCACAATGCAAATTCCTCATGTGCGTCCAAATGATAATCCATCCCATGCAGCCTTCCCTTTTTCCCCCAGCCAGTCTATAGAATGGACTGGGGACGAATAAGGGGGGGGGGGGGGAAACCAGGCCTTCTGACTGTCCAGTTGGTCATCTTTAGCTCCTGGTCATAAAGCATCTGTACATTGATTGAATGATTCCATTTCCTGTTCACGTAGACATTCTTGTAGGGTCTGGGGGCTTTTACCTTGAAGTGGGTATCATCAATAGATCCCACTATGTCCGGAAACCCAGCCTCTTCATAAAACATCTGCCTGACGGTATATTGGCACTTGGACAAAATTATCTATGTGCTCACACAGAGAAAGTGTGACCTTGTGTAGGGCCCTGCAAAAAGCTTGTACATGTACATGAATTGCATCCACTACATTTTGCACAGACGCAGTAACAAAATACTATGCACAAAAGTATATATTGGCAGGTAAAATATTATTTTCAATTTATATATAAAATGGAATCATTTTAAAATTAGCTTAAAATAGCTTATATTAAGATAAGCTTATAACCTTAAAATTAGACTTTTAAAACATTATTTAGAAATAAGGTCATTTTACTTGTCAATATTTCCTTTTTCAAAAGAGCAGCCACAGCCAGAAGGAAGTGTGGGATGCAGTGCTGTTGGGAAGGAAGATAAAGGTTACCAGGAACAATAAATTATGATAAATTTAGACTGATATGATCATTATTTATTGAGCTACACATACAGAAGTAGTGTCTCTCAGTATGAGGTCGGGCCGCCATGTTTGATGAACTACAGCTCAGCATTCAACACCATCGTCCCCTCGAGGCTTGACATTAAGCTTCAGGATCAGGGTCTGAACAGTTCTCTGAACTTCCTAGCAGGCTGACGCCAGTTGTTAAGGATGGGCAGCATCACCTCCTTACTGCTGACCTATAACACGTGTGCCCCTCAGGGTTGTGTGCTCAGCCCTTTCTTGTACTTCTCGTACACCCATTAATGCACAGCCAGACAAAGGTCCATGTCATCATCAAATTTGCAGATTTACAACAACAACAACACTTACAGAGGTGGTCAGCTTTCTGACACACTGGTGCCAGGAGAACAACCTTTCTCTCAGTGTCAACAACACCAAGGAACTGATGGTGGACTTCATCACAGTCAACGGACATGGACCAAACACACCACACTGGTGGTGAAGGCGGCACAACAATGCTTCTTCTACCTCTGACAGCTAAGGAGGTTTGGCATGAGACCATACCTCACAACACTCTACTGTGGGGGGCACTTTAACAGGCTCCATCACCACCTGGTATGGGAACTGCACTGCCATCAAGAGGCTCAGCATGTCACCGGGGTTTAGCTCCCAAACCTCCTAGACTCCTGGACCCACCCGATGCCTGAGGAAGAGCAGGAGGATTTTAAAGGACTCCACCCACCCAAGCACTGTCACAGCTGCCGGGCCAGTGGAGGTTAGGAAGCATAAAGTTCGGAACCAGAACCACATGTATCTGTGACTGACCCGTACCTAATAGCGTGCAATACCATGTTTCTGGATGTAGGCCACTCCTGTTAGCCAATCATTATCAGCTGCTTTGGAGCCAGTTTCCACACATGGAACGAGACCATTACGGCACTGTACTGCCTCTTCTCAATCTATGGATCTCGCAGGTCATCATCGTGCAGCGCCATTTGCAGGAACCTGAAGGTACTAGCACCTAAACACACAAAGGTGACTCGTTTTTGTCCAGTGAGCTTATCTATCTATATACGGTTGTATCCAGGACCGGAGTCAAATACTGTGAAATCCAAGACAAGTCTGAATATGAATAGGATACGCCATGAAGTCTAATTCTTCTTAGAAATGCCTTACATCTTCTACTACACATTAGTAACACAGAGAGAACCACGAATATATCTCTCTCTCTCTTGCTCCCCTCCTCCTCTCTTTAACCTTGTCTTGGAGTTGCTCTTTTCCATCACTCTCCCTGGCTCCTGTGGGGCCGGAACGGTAGAAGGCGAAGGAGGAGAGAGAGTAGAAAAGAGTGAGTAAGGGAGGGGAAGGGTATGGTATTATCAACCCATTTAAAATGACTTTCATTTTTTAATAAACCCCATATTGCCCTGTGGATCAGATAGCGAGGAGGTGCACTTAAATATGACAGAGAGAGAGAAAGAGAGACAGAGACAGAGAGAGAGAGAGAGAGAGAGAGAGTGTAAGAGGGGATGAAATGGAGAGATGGTGAGCAAGATACATGGAGGCAAAGATGACTCATTATTCCTTAAACCTGACACCTAAGTAGATCCCATCGTTCTCCCCCCTTTTCTCTTTCTCACTCTTTCCAGAGCATTCGCCCTCTTGTCTCTTTGACACGCTGCCTGACAGTGAACGCACCCTCCTCCATTCATCTCCAGTTCTCTGGAGAGCCGCCTGCTTTGTCTCGCGTCGACTTCTGAGGCGGGAAAACGTTTGCATGTGCTACGTGTTTCTCCTAGAGCTCCTCAGAAGGTGTGTTTGAGGTTACTGTTAGCGCCGTGCTCAAGCTGGAGACAGTCGTTCAGGCATAGGGAGGCCTACATGATGAACATCCCCTCAGGTTCCTCCACATAAGAGCAATAACCAGCAGACTAACATGGCTGCCTGGAAGGATTACAGCAGCTAGCAGGTATAATGAGACCTGCACAGTGGTAATAATGAGTTAGCTCACAGTTCATAGGCCAGTGCTGTAATCGACTGGTGTCAGAAACTGCACTGTAAAGAATTCCAGTGTGGAATTGCAGTAAGCTACATTACTTTCACTGTAACTTATGACGGAAACATACCTAATAGTGTGTAATACCTGCACGAGCACCAAAAACAACTGTGATTGGATTCAGCATGTTCTGGATGAAGGACACTTCAATGCTGAGAATTGCAATTGGGCCAGATTTAGTGGATGCCTTCCCTTCCAAAGATAGTTTTCTGTAGACTGGGATTTTAGCCATTGCTGGTAGACCCGTATGACCGTACGCGTCCATGCACCTGCAGATTCAGCTGCTTCCTTCACCCTATGGTCTTTGGAACGTCCAAACGCAGTCACTCATTTTAGCCAATCATTAACATCTGCTCTGGAGCCATTTTCCACACATGGAACGAGACATTCACTGCACTGTAGCACCTCTTCTCCATCTATGGATTCCGTCATTCACACCCAGCAGGTATTTATAGCCCCATCATCCCCATGCAGTGCCACATGCAGGAGCCTGAAGTTACTACCACCTTGAACCGGTGAGTTTAATTACTGTAAGGGATTATATAACTACTGCAAATTTTGAATTACATTGATTTCCAAGCTGATAAATACATTCTTTAAAATGGCAACATTTTATCAACAATCATAAGCTAGCCTAATTTTTTTTATTATATCTGTTTATATATGCATTAATAGCATTTAATATTATAATATATTAAAGTAAAAGAACAGTACTTGTGGCTGTCCATTAGTTATGGTACATTTTATAATAATAATAATACAATTATTATTGTTGTTGTTGTCTGTTTGCTTGTTTTTCACCAATAATCTAATCTCAGAAAATAGGGTAAAAAATTTGCATAATACATAAATGTTGTTGTTGTTTATATTTGTACAGAGTATAGGAACACTTCAATCAATAAAGCACCAAAACCTCTGTAATGGTTTAGAGACCCCCTTTCAGTGCTATAAAGAACCATTTTGCTGTAGAAAAAGAACACCCAGTGAATGATAAATGGAAGAGTAATATGAAGTTATTTTACATTTCATTTTATTGACCATTTTGAGATTAAAAGGAATAGCTTGGCAAAAAATCTAATTAACATGATTTATCACACCAGATGCAGTCGATCAGCCAGATACCATTTCTACCAAACACTGGACTTCAATGGTCACCAATCTCACCTCCATAATTACACACCCTAAAACATCTTCAGAATGACCTTGTGCATACAAATCAACTTCGTGTAGTCTATTAAAACTAAAACAAACTTATTCTCACAAGTGGAAAGTGGGGCATATGGGTTTAGCTGGAACCACTTTTACCTCAGAACCTGCATAACCTGTCAACCTACCTATGGAAATTCCCAAACACATGAGCACTGCAGAGAAGCTAAACTATTCAAACATATTACATTTACCACATCCAGGGCACTCCCAGGGACTTTGGGCCCCATTAAAAGATATCGTATTGGGCCCAGTCATGGTATGTTGCCACTGACAGTAGTAGTTTAGCAATTTACAACACTTTGTAACTCCCATAATCCTGTAATGATATTTCAGGCAATTACATAACACATGGAAGAGCTATGATGAGGAAGCATTGGTTCATTGGTAGGATTATTGGGATGGGTAGACAGGGATGGTTTACTGGTAGTGGTATAGGGAAGGGGAGGCAAGGCTGGCTTATTGGTAGGAATATGGGGATGGAGAGACAGGGCTGGGTTTAAGGAGGAAGCAAAGGTTCATTGGCAGGGAACACTGGTTGAATTATGGGAATGGGAAGCCAGGGATGATTTACTGGTAGGGGTATAGGAATGGGGAGACAAGGCTGGTTCATTTGTAGGGATATGGTGATGCAGAGACAGGACCGGGTTATTGGTAGGCATATAGCGATGGAGAGACAGGGTCGGATTGTTGGTAGAGGTATGAGTATGAAGCATGAGTAGGGGTGTGAGGAGGAGGCATTGGTTCATTGGTAGGGGTATAGGGGTATGGGGAGGAATCATTGGTTTATTGGTAGGGTTTTGGGAATGGGGAGGAAATACAGGTTTGTTGCTAGGATTATGGGGATGGGTAGAATGTGCTGGTTTACTGGTAGGGGTATAAGGATGAGGAGGCAAGGCTGGTACATTGGTAGGGATATGGGGATAGATACAGGGCTGGTTCACTAGTAGGGGTATGGGAAGGAAGCATTGGTTTATTGGTAGGGGCATGAGGATGGAGAGATAAGGTTGGTTCATTGGTAAAGGCATAAGGATGAGGGGCTGACTGACTGGTATGGGTATGAGAAGGCCAGACTACAGATCCTGAAGCTAAATCTGTTAGCGGGAATAGCAATATGAATCACATACTAAAAGTTGGGCTGAATTGATTAAATGTTGCTAGAAGAGAACTGAAATGCAAACACTGTGAGTTTTCTGTAACCACTGTTAGGGGAGCAGAAACGGGCTTGTTCACTATGAACTCAGCTAGCAAATTAATGTGGTATTTTTGATCCTAAGTTTTAGAGGCTGAGGCAGAGTTTTAGGACAGTTCTAATTTAGTATGGAGCCCTTGCTTCCTGTTAGCCTTGTTAGCATGTAGCTGCTCCTCTTAGGGTCAGCCGGGTGAGTGGAGCTTGTCAGTTTCAGAAGATTTGATCCGAATGACGTGGCCTGTAATCTCTCTCTCTGTGGGTGGAGTGGCATTTAGCATGCCTGACAACACCCAGCGGCTCCATTTGGGTCAGTGTGCCATCACCGTTCTTTCAGGGGGAAAAGAGTGAAACAGGGAGAGAGGGAGACAGAGAGAGAGAGAGAGAGGATTTGGGCACTGGTCCAGGTCTCTTCATTTAGAGTCAAGGACATCTGGTGTTTAAAAACTGTTTGTTGGTATGTAACCCACGCAGAGTGTGAGAGCATGGGGGTGTATATGTATGTGGGAAAGAGAGAGATAGATAAAAAGGAGAGAGAAAGAGAGAGAGAGAGAGAAAGAACTAAGTAGTGTGGGGTGGGGTATAGAGGGGATTGATAATTTGGATGAAGGCTGCCGTATTGAATTCAATAAGCAAAAGGGAGACGGGGGTCAGATCCGTCAAATGAAGCTGAATTGAAAGCCCAGAGGGGATACTGGGGTCTCGTGTGATAGACAGAGGGGGTGAGAGATGTGAGGACAGAGGGATCGAGACAGAGAGGTTAATGGAATTGGAGGAGAGTGGGGGGTTAAAATGGCACACTAACTGAAAATGGCTTTTCCAGCCACGGTTGAATCGTCACTCCCTATGCTCAAACGTGAAAGCCCACCACAGCAGTGTGCATGTTGGTGTTTGGGAGGGGGCGGGGTAAGAAAAGTTAGAGTTGCATGATGGCAAAACATCACCAAGCATATAGTATTTATACCTTATATGCTTCAGTGTACGTGGGATATTGAGGTGTGCTCATGGCTAACAGGCATATACAGTCAACCACACAGCCAAGCAGTTTCCATCAATAAACATTGGCAGCAAGATAGCACTTACTGTCATAGGGCTGGACCCTTGCTACGGGTCAGTCTGGGAAATTTCTGCCCTCCCAGATCTGCCCTAGTCAACTGTAAGGGCTGTAATTGTGAAATTGAAGCATCCAGGGGCTACACAGATGTTCTAACACTCTTGCATCAAAGAAATGGTTAGTTGGGCCAGATTTGGCGGACGCCTTCCTTGGCAAAACTCAGAGGAGAATTCACTGTAGACTGGGATTTTAACCACTGCTGGTTGACCCATATGACTGCACATTTCCATACACCTGCAGGTGCAGCTACTTCCTTCACACTGAGGCCTTTAGCCATGCCCAAATGCAGTCACTTCTTTTAGCCAATCATTAACATCTGCTTTGGAGCCATTTTCCTGAGCATAAGTTATTTACATTGATATCTGAAAGCAGCAATCAATCAATAAATATTGATAATGTATCCCTCCTTTGTCTTGTTTCTAAGCCTAAAAGTCAAGGCCTGGAGTGCTGATCAATGTGGGATAAATTCTTGAGTATTCACTTTTATTTCTACCATCAAAAAACAAATCAGACACTACTGAAAACAGCGCTTGATGCCAAAGCACTTGTGCCAGTGGAAAACAAATGCACCTTACACATCCCATTCCCAGTCCATTATACAGCACTGTCAATTCATTACGACATATCAGCATGCACAAAATCAATAATACATTGCAAGCTTAGCAAACAGCATGAGCAGTCATACATTTGGACCACAGTGAACAAATATTAAACGATAATGGATTGTGTGTGATTGTGTGTGAGTGTGTGTGTGTGTGTGTGTGTGGTGCCTTAGGCCATCAGTCTAGGAAGGTTAAAATCATTAGCACTGCAGGCCTCAAATGCAATGCCTGAATGACATTGGCTTGTTGGGTGATCTTCTAGTGACTGCAGGGATTCCCTCCGCCCCTAGCTCCATCCCAATCGCCCACCCTATCCCAGACACAGCGCTGATCCCCTACCTTATCCCAGACACCATGCCCATCCCTGACCCCATCCCATGTCCATCCATTTTTCCATCTCCTTCCGCATCACCTACCCTATCCAAGATACCATCCATGATCTGTTCCCTTCCCCCATCTCCATCCCAATCCCCTACCCTATCCCAGACACCATGCCCATCCCTGACCCCATTCCATGTCCATCCTCATCTCCGTCTCCATCCCCATCACCGACACCATCCATGATCCGTCCCTATCTCCATCCTCATCCCCTACCCTATACCAGACACCATGCCCATCCCTGACCCCATTCCATGTCCATCCTCATCTTCATCTCCATCTTCTTCCCCTACCCTATCCCAGACACCATGCCCATCCCTGACCCCATCCCATGTCAATCCATTTTTCCATCTCCTTCCGCGTCACCGACCCTATCCAAGATACCATCCATGATCTGTTCCCTTCCCCATCTCCATCCTCATCCCCTACCCTATCCCAGACACCATGCCCATCCCTGACCCCATTCCATGTCCATCCTCATCTTCATCTCCATCTTCTTCCCTATCTCCATCCCCATCACCGACACCATCCATGATCCGTCCCTATCTCCATCCTCATCCCCTACCCTATCCCAGACACCATGCCCATCCCTGACCCCATTCCATGTCCATCCTCATCTTCATCTCCATCTCCATCCCATCACCGACACCATCCATGATCCATCCCTATCTCCATCCTCATCCCCTACCCTATCACAGACACCATGCCCATCCCTGACCCCATTCCATGTCCATTCTTCATCTTCATCTCCATCTTCTTTCTCATCTCCATCCCCATCACCGACACCATCCATCCAAGATACCATCCATGATCCGTCCCTATCTCCATCCTCATCACTGACCAAGACCCCAACCCCATCCCTGACCCCAATCTCAACCCTGACCTCATTCCCATTCCTGACACCGATCCCCATTCCCAACCAAAATGCCATCCCCAAGCCTATGTCTCTCTCTCAGACTTGGGCTGATAAACCAATTCATTAGGTTCACCATTCGCTGATGTGTTTAAAGAACACGTTTGCAGGCACACGCTGCTAATTCTCCTTTAATGGGTTTTGTTAATACCAGAGCAGACATCCATCTCCGTCTCCTTCTCTCAGGGAAGCCAATATACATGAAGAGTGGGAGAACATAAGTGCCATGCTTTTATTCCTTTCGCAAATTCTTATTCCTAACATGGGTTTATCTCTCCCTTTTAGAATCATCTTGCTACAAATTGGCAGCTAATGTTTTAGCCAAAGATATTTTCTGAGGGAAAGTCTGCATGAAGTCGATAACAACATGAGTACAGCTATTAAAAACGGTGGCCTAAAACAAAAAGAGGGGGAGAGATGAAGAACTTAGTTATCTTCTTTTGAGCACAGCCAGCATGTCAGCTGTGCGCCCAGGGCTTTAAAGCGAGGACTTAAACCGAGCCTAGAAAAGACAAAGACTAATCCACAAATCCAGTGGCCAGCTACACCATGTGGGTCCGCTGCTTTAGAGGTCACTTTATGAAGTCTGGATGACTCTGATGTAGATTACATTCTCAAACCATCCCCAAACCATCACCGACGCCATCCCTCTATGATGTACAGTACAGTACAAAAGTCACAATGCCCACACACCTGCTCTATGGTGGTCATGTGGGGGTCTTGACCATTGAAGAACAGGGCAATAAAGCATACAGAGAAACAGATGGACTACAGTCTGTAACTGTACAACTGCAGAGTGTCCTATATGGTCAGTGGTCAGGACCCCACAGGACACCTCAATCTCATTGCTGGGCTGAGAATCATCCACAAACCAAAACCAGCCAGCAGCGTTCTGTAGGCAAGCATCCTGTGCCCACTAATTAAGGACTAGAGGACCACCACTGTTCTGTGCAGGAGCAGATGAGCCTTCGTCTCTGACTGTACATCTACAAGGTGGACCAGCAAGGTAGCAGCGTCTAATAGAGTGGACAGTGAGTGGACACAGTGTTCAAACACTCCAGCAGCACCGCTGTGTCTGATCCACTCACACCAGCACACCACCACCACAATGATCCATCACACACATAATACCTGCTCTGTGGTGGTCCTGTGGGGGTCCTGACCATTGAAGAACAGCGTAATAAAGTATACAGAGAAACTACAGTCTGTAACTGTACAACCACAGAGTGCTCCTATATGGTCAGTGGAGCTGATAACATGGACAGTGGGTGGACTAAAGGCTGTTTTGACTGGAAGTAAACTCAATAGAGGGTGGTCTCTGGCAGTACTTTCACTCTCCTGAAGTCTACTCATGAAAAATGAGTTAGGAGAGGTCAGAGCCGGTGTAGCTGAAAAGTGCTTCAAGAGCGTCCAAACCCAGCCGTCCTCCCCCCCAGCATCTCCATGACAAACAGGTCTATTAAAATGCAATCGCTGCGTTAATGTTGCACTCCTCGATGGAGATATGAATAAATGAAGTGTTCTTTTGTCTCACTTAAGCGGGTTTATTACCGTATGAGTGTCAGATCAATGATACAGTGTGGCATGGCAGGGTGAGAAATGTGTGCATGTGTGTGTGTGTGTGTGTGTGATTGGCTCTTCCTGTGTACTCAGAGGCAGAGTTGGATGTCTCGTATCCACTCCCAGATGTTGACTGTTGCAATATTAAAGTGCCTTGTGTAAATGTCACAAAATGAGGAGAGAGAGGAGGAGAGGAGTGAGGGCAAAGCGAGAAGGGAGAGAGGGAGACAGAGAGAGAGTGAGAGAAACGGAGAGGAGGAGTGCGAGAGGACGAGCCTACAGATCACTCAACCTGCACCTCCTGTGTGCGAGCATGGCAGCTGGCTAATGCAGTATTCAGCAAGCCCTCTCCCCGAGCATAAGGACACTGACACTGTCTGCCACCCACACAGCGAGCACCCTCAGCGGTGCAGACGTAAACATACTTACCGAGATCTTTCACAATCGACTCAATTAACAGCTCGCGCACGACACGCACTCAGGCCGAACCTAATGCCTCTTCTTCAGAGCTAAACACTCAGACACTTCCATATATATCTGCTCCATATGGAGTCTTCTAATGAATTCGCTCAAACTGCGACCCCACAGGAACAACGTAGAACTCGGGCCTTATAGATATTTTAATGGATGATGTTAGGATCTATTTAAAAGGCATTAACTGAGAAATTAGTCATCGAAGCATACTGTATACTTATAGAAAAGTTCAGTTCCTGAAGAAAACGTGAAATGGTTGCACAGCTTAAATGGTTCTCACTTTCTGCTAGGCTGATAAAGAGATGAATGAACGACACATGGAAGAGTGCGGGTCAGTATGGCTGTGGATTAAAGATTGAGGATCTTGCTTGAGTGAGTACATGCAGTTTGGTGGCTGTAGTTCCAAGGAAACAATATGGTTTTAATGGTGGTGAAAATGAATGGGAGTCTATGGTGAGGAACAATGGATGGGGAAAAAGTGACATACAAACGAGTGCAGGTCAGACCAACACTAAATTGGTGCTTGGGGGTTTGTTGGTCAAGCTGAAGTACAGTAGATGGGCGTGCACTTTTCCACCCCATTCCACCCCATTCATTAAGTTTTATTTGCAACTTAGTTACAAATTTATGCAATTAATTACAAGTTTAATGAGAGCTTGCTTTAAACAGGTTCACCAATGAGTTTCCTTTGCTATATTGCATCTGTAGGTCTCTGTTTATAAACATAAACTATCCAAACTAATGTACTACAGAAGGAAACAGTGTTTGTATGAATTTCCCAGTCACACGTGCATGTGTTTCTATATTGTGGTCTATTTACCCACATAGTCAGGAACGATCTGTTTGATCTGTTTACTGATGCTTTGATGTGTTACTGATGCTTTGATGTGATTGTCGGTCAGTGTTTGCAATAACCCCATCCTACATTAACCCCATCCTGCTTTACCTGCCTTCCTCCAGGTGCTCCTTGATGTATTTCCATGGATGCTACATGCTGACATGTGACAACTTTCACATAATGTATTGGAGTACACAGTAAGATATTAGACTTGCTTCAGTAAATGTACAGATACACAGAAAACTACTGAAGCACAGTAACATTTACTTCCTGACTATCCACCACTACTATTTAGTTAGGTTAATGTGTGGTGTTGAAAGAGATAACAAGCCCTAAACATCATCTTAATAAAGTTACTGTAAACTGTATAATCCACACAGCATCATATGTCAAGATAGCTGGATTAAATATTAAACAGTTTCTCTCATACTACCCACTAAGAACACAGTGACATTAAAATCACCCTCAAACGTGTTTGGAAGTCACAGGAAGACTAACCCAAATCTGATTTCTTGAAGTTTGGAGATGGGTCCCTCTAAAAGAAAGCAGTTTATCCCAGTGTGTTATAATGTACATCTATTAAAACTATAAATAAGCAAGAATGCTTTCAGCTTATACTGACCAGTATACAGAGAAGTCTGTTTTGTTATGACCTGGGTTAGGGTTAGGTCGTAAGAGAGAATGGCTGTATTTGAAATGGTCCACTACTACACTGCACACTGCACACTACAGTAGTATGTACTGTATACTGTATACACCCCCTGTGTGTGGTGACTTCACCTACTGCCATGTGACTGCACCCAGGTTGTGCAATATTGGTCATTTAAGGACCCAATAGCTGTACTCCAACACAGTAGTATGTACTGTATACTGTATGCGCCCCCTGTGTGTGGTATATAGTACAGTAACAGGTTCTGACCTACAGTGTAGTATACACATGACCAGTTACCTCACATTTACCTCAGAGCTGTTATTACTGTATCCACTGTTTAGAGCTAGCTGCTGCTAACGCTGCTCAGTTCACCTGAAATACGTATAGCCTAGCTGTTAGCTCCCCTCGGCTATTTCACTGTAAACGTTAATCTTTTATTAATCTTCAGACTTGTATATTTATATAGTGTTACCCACCGTTATTTTCTCTGGCTGAAGTAGACTGAGATCTGGTGAGGCTGTGGTGTGTGATGGGATGCAGCACACCATGAAGATAGCTGAAAACCAGAAAACTGCAGGTCCATTTTTATCTAAATGTCCAAAGGTAGGATGTGACGGGCAAACGGCAAAATAATAACCCGGAACTCCTCTCCAAGGTGGCCTGCTGATGGCCCTTTATACTAGAAGGCGCCCCCAAGTGGTCAATTTTGTATCTGCACATAATGTAATAGAAGGACGACAAAATGGCCACCGACAGACACGGAAAACAGCCCCTCCCTACTTTATGGCATTGGTTAAGAGTCGATCTGTACCTCAAGTCCTTCAAGCTTTAAGTAGGCTTGACCTGCCATCCCTCAAGATGCATGGAAGACAAGTGTCCAGACTCTGCTCTGTCTTGGAGACCAGCTGGTGGAATCAGCTTCTACTGGCTGTCTGACCAGCTGACTCTCTCGCGGCCTTCACACCCAGACTGCATAAATACCAATGAATGCATATACAGAAATGCTTTGTTTTCCCCGACACTGAGATTAACCTTTCCTCTCTCTAGGTATGAGTGCTGGGTTGGGGGTTGCCAGGTAGTGTACTTCTGCAGTATTTACTCTGTATTCTTCTTTCTAGGTATCATCACTGGCCCTTGTTCGGGCAGCGTCTGAGCTCAAGGCGAGTTTTAGACTCTAACCTTCTTGTACTAGCTGGGACACGTACTCTGACGGAACATAGTTATAGTTGTAAGTCATTACAGATAAGAGCATCTGCTAAATGTCATAAATGTAAAAGTGAATGTGAGAAAAGGCTGTTATGCCTGAGGGTTGTAACAGTTTGGCCTACTCTTAATCTTTCGATGAAGATAATATAATAAAAGTATTCTTGTATTGTCCATAAAGACGTCCAGTACAATATGTTTTTGGAAATGTTCATTAATAAAGAATACAAATATGTCCTGAGTATGTCCTGTTTATGTTTATATGTGTAGTCCACTTGTGAGTCTATGTAAGGTACAGTTAAAAGTATATTTTAACAGAACACTTCATATAATATTTATATAATATACAGCTTTTAAAATACGCTATAGAACATATAAAAAATTATTTGTACCATAATTAAATATGTCCTGGTCACTTCTAGTGATGTAGTACTCAAGTCCACTTTTGGTCTTTAGACCTTAAGTTAATGGTCCCAGCCTCTAGCACGATGAACTTTGGAAAATGATATGACTGAAGTGCCCTTGAGCATAACACCTAACACCCAACTGCTTCCCAGGCCTTATCGTTGTACCTGACTGACTCAACAGCCATGATGGCAGACATTCAGCAAGCAGTGATGCCCTCCATGTCCTTAACACCATGTCAACATCACCAAACGCTGCAATTGTCTCATACCAGACTGTCATGGAGTGACTCAGAATGGCAGCAGGTCATTTTCAGTGATGAGTCCCGCTTTTGTCTTGGTGGAGACGACCAACAAATTTGTGTGTGGAGGCACCGTGGTCAGCGCCAAGATGAGTGGTTTGTTGCCATCTGTATAGACCGTGTAAGATTATTCAAGCTCCATGGAATGGTTTATCATAGGACACCAGTAGGAACCTCTACAACTCCATGCCGAGACATCTGGAATGTTGGGTTAGCAAACATGGCGGCCCGACTCCATACCGAGAGACACTACTTCTGTATGTGTAGCTCAATAAATATTGATCATATCAGTCTAAATGTATCATCATTTATTGTTCCTGGTAACCTTTACCTTCCTTCCCAACAGCACTGCAATCCCACACCTCCTTTTGGCTGCAGCTATTCTTTTGATGATGAGTGTATATATAGAATTTATAAATATACACTAGCCTGCATGTTTCTAATGCACTTTCACTGACCCTTGCCTTCCCTTTCACGTGCACTTTGCCCATTAAAGCACCAGAAACATACATTAATAGGAAAGAGACATACAGCATCTGTTTCTTTCTCTCTCTTTGCTTGGTGAAAGATCCAGCCTTGAGACAGATTGTTCTAATCAATCCCGTACGTTTCACTTCCTGGCTTCACATTCAATGTTCCGAGAATGAGCCAGACTGTATGTTCAGATGTATAGCTGGGGTCAGAGAAGGTGGAGCAGAGCTGGGTGAATAACTCGTTTGTGAGCGTGACCTTCCCTCAGACTGGGTCTGTATCTTCAGACTGTGATTAGAGCTGTGCTGCTTTCTTCTCAGGTACAATCTACCTGAAAGCATCAGAGTCATACAGCTCCCTAAGGGCAATGGACAGAGAGGGTGATCCTGATAGGGGCAAGGAAGGCTTTCTTTCTTTCTCTCTGTTACACTTTCTCACACACACACACACATATACACACACTGCATGACACTGTAGTCATGTTTAGGTGCTTAATAATGGAGGGCATTTTTGGAAAGCCGGGATGAAATTTTGATGAGCCAGGACGAGAAAGTGGAAGATCTGCCATGAAATCAACCTGGACGCACTTACTGACACCGAGTAGAGCGGCAACACTCACCATCCTCCAGCTTCAATAATTCAGCAGCGTCGGGGGAGCGAGGAGAACTTAAGACAAAGTCCAAGTGCGGCACAAGTCGGCTAACTTCAGAGGCCAGCCTGCAGGGAAGGCGACTGCAGGGGTCACAATGTTTTCGGCAGCTGATGCTAAGCGAGTGGGCAGGTGAGAAGAGTTATGTGGACAACAATGTAGAATAGAAAAAGCTGCAGAGAGATTCACAGAGAGCGGCAACACTCAGAATAATACAGGGAACCTGTCTTAGTTTCAAAGGAGGACTATGCTGGGAGGATGACCGATCAGGATAACCATGAACCAGTCGTTCAGAATCCAAGATGGCGCCAAGTACGGCTGCTGTGTCGCGAGCTCCCTTCACTCTTTTTAGTTTTTTTGTTGTTTTTGTGTTTGTTTGTATCTGCTTTTGCACTTAATGCTGTCAGCTCCATTGTATATGACAGACAAACACTTTTAAAAATTGATCCACTGATGATGCAATAGCCCTGACACTGCGCACTGCCCTCTCCCACCTGGACAAAAAGAAGACGTATGTAAGAATGCTGTTTGTGGACTACAGCTCAGCATTCAACACCATCGTCCCGTCGAGACTCGACATCAAGCTTCGGGATCTGGGTCTGAACAGTTTTCTGTGAAGCTAGATCCTGAACTTCCTGACGGACCGACGCCAGGTGGTGAAGTTGGCTGGCATCACCTCCTCCTCACTGACCCGTAGCACTGGAGCCCCACAGGGTTGTGTGCTCAGCCCTCTCTTGTACTTCCTGTATACGCACGACTGTACAGCCAGACACAGCTCCAATGTCATCATCAAATTTGCAGATGACACTGCAATTGTGGGCCTGATCTCCAAAAACAACGAGGAGGCCTACAGAGAGGAGGTCAGCTTCCTGACACACTGGTGCCGGGAGAATAACCTTTCTCTCAGTGTCAACAAGACCAAGGAGCTGATAGTGGACTTCAGGAAGCAGGAGAGAGTGCACACCCCCATCACCATCAATGGGGCCGCTGTAGAGAGGGTCAGCAGCTTTAGGTTCCTCGGTGTTCACATCACAGAGGAACTCACATGGACTGAACACACCACACGGGTGGTGAAGAAGGCACAACAGCGCCTCTTCTTTCTCAGACGGCTGAGGAGGTTTGGCATGGACCCCCGCATCCTCAGAACATTCTACACATGTACTGTGGAGAGCATTTTAACTGGCTCCATCACCACCTGGTATGGAAGCTGCACTGCTATCGAGCGGAAAGCTTTGCAGAGGGTGGTGCGGACAGCTCAGTACATCACCGGGTTCAGCTTCCAAACCTCCTGGATTTATACACCAGCCGCTGCCTGAGGAAAACCAGGAGGATTCTAAAGGACTCCACCCACCCAAGCCACTGTCTGTTCTCACAGCGGCCGAGTGGGAGGAGGTTCCGAAGTATAAAGTCCAGAACCAGCCGTCTCCGAAATAGTTTCCTCCCCGAGTCATCAGGCTACTGAAGCCAGTAGTGCTGATGCACCGGTATATAGACCTGGTTCAGCACATCTTACCAAAACCAAACAATGATCTTCATGGACAATCATCACTCTGCACTTCACATTAGCATATTTACACTTGCACATATAGACTGACCTACTGTTATCTTCCATCCACACTGTATATCTGTAGTGTATGTATATACATATATAATATAATATTCTATGCCCTGTATATACCCTGCATCTCTCATCTACCTCAGCCTTACCATAGTGCTATATGGAAATGTGTGCATCTGCATATATCATAGTTTTTATTCATAACTTTTATTCATAACTGTAAATTAGTATAAACAGAGATTTTAGTGCTTAGTATTGTATATATTTATTGTCTATTTATATGTTTGTATTTAAGTACTGTAAGACACTACGCACCTAAGCTTTTCACTCACCTTCACACCTGTAAAAATGTGATGTGACAATAAATAGTGATTTGAGAATCCTGGAGACCCAAAAAGAATTCTGGAGAAACACTATTTACACTGCTTGTCAAAAGAATAGCTGCACCCAGAAGGAGGTGTGGTTGGCTAACAGCACTACCTGCCCATGAGCTACCACCCCATGTGAGGTTCGGTTCCCGGTCTGGATTACTATACTGTGCTACACCAATAACAGTCCTTGGGCAAGACTCCTAACACCATATTGGCCTACCTGTAATATGATTAACCTTGTAAGTTGATCTGGATAAGAGCGTCAGCTAAATGCCCTAAGTGTGTGGGGGTGCAGTGCTGTTGGGAAGGTAGATAAAGGTTACCAGGAAGAATATATGATGATAAATTTAGATATGTAGCTACATGTACAGAACTCGGTCTCTCAGTATGGCTAATGCAACATCACCGGTTTCACATGAATACTCTCCAAAGCCAGATAAGGTCAGCTACATTGAAATTTTCAATACAGAACAAATTGGCTGTGAGGCTAATGTACCTTATACAGCAGCCTTTATTTAAATGAATTAGTCTTACTGTGGGACCGTCAAGTCAATACTGACTCCTGGCGATGGTTGTTTCTTCTTTTTTGGCTGGTTCATGATTCCCCTGATGGTATCGATCCATCTTGAAGCTGGCCATCCTCCTCCTCTTTTACCTTCAGCACTTCCAAGCATATAATGTTCTTTTAATTGTCCAGAATAAGACAGCTTAAAGCCCTACTGGGGCAGAATCAGTTCGCCATGGGGAGGTGGGGTAATGTAATGTGACTTAAGGACATCTTTAAGATTTTTGACTAATGGGATGGGAGTGGCTATTCGATTTACCCACTGCTGTGCATTAATAACTAGAAAACATTGTGCCAACCAAAGGGAGGAAAACAGGCAGCTGGACCCGGGCTGAAACTTTGTGCCCAAATTTAAATTGGGGGCAACATTGGCATCAAAAGCAGCTCCAACAAATGGTACGTGACAATTCTCTTTCCAAACAGACCTACTGAATGATTGTAGACCCATCCATATGCATCATGGTGTGCATGGCAAAGATACCTGCATCATTCACATCAGTGCAAGGGATCTTTGCCGTGCACACCATGATGCATATGGACGGGTCTAAAATCATTCAATGGGTCTTTCCCAGTAGGGCTATAATTTGGGTTCACAAACCTAATTCTGAACCATCTGGCCCATTTCCACCATCAATAAATGTGTTCTGCAACCTAAAAAGTTCATTCCCAGCTGGAATTGAAGAATAGTTGGTCCTTCAGCATGAACCGTGACAACATCCATGGGTTTGTCAATTGTTGAGGAAAGACAAGGCAACAATGGTGTCACCCAGTGGTCTGCTCGAGGACCTCTTCTACGTCTTCTTCTCTCCAGTAGCTGCTTCCTGGATATGAGCAAGCGTCTGGAATAACAGCACATACACTTGCAAGTAATCTATATGCTCCGCCATCTTGGTGCTAATGTTTACTGCAGCTGCGCCCTCTGTTAAAACTGAAGACATATCCTTTGACGTTTCTTAGTACCAATAAAACTGGTGTGAATAGTTAACTTCTAAGAATCCTTAATGGAACCAGTTTAAGAACCAGGGTTCTTTTGGACTAAAAGGGCTATGAGTGAGAGTTGGGGTTTGATTTCCTCACTGTCTAATGCAAACCGAGTATCTCCAAAATGACAACTTTACAAGAGAGGGCAAAGGCCTAGTCTAATTTTAATGTGAGTCAATGGGACCAGACGTCTTTCCAAGCAATTTTGGGCCAATTCTACTTTTCTATAATTCATTCATCATGAATGCAGTGTAAACAGCAGCTCATGTGATCAAATGAGGATCAGGATGCTCCCCTCCAACTCTAAAGTTCAGTATGTCCAGTTTTGCTTGTTTACTGTCCAGCTTCCACACCCACACCCAACCACAGAGAAGACCACAGCCTGGGACGTCAGTCATATTTGAAGGTCTTTTCAAACTGCTTCTTCTGCCGAATGCCAAACTGTGTCAAATTACTTGAGTGCTGGATCCTCACTTGTTAATAATTGATCCGGCCAGGCAAAAGCTGCCCACCATTTCTGCACCTTCTCCACCAGTAGTAAAGCTAGCAGTGATAATCTGAAGCTTCTACATGCTTGGACAATAAAACTAGGCCAGCCGAAGTGGCAAAACAAAGCTATTAATGGTCTTAACAACAAACCAATTAGCCAACAGATAAAGTGCTTCAGGATGGGGAGTTTTTCCTTTTGATTTCTGCACATAGTGAAGTTTTCTGGGTTAAACTTCCAGCCAGAAAGAAGAGCCAGTATTGATCCACTCAGCACTGACGGCTTCAGACACTTAATAAACATCATCAGGTTAGCTTGTGTTAAATGTGAGACCAGCTTAAAACCACTAAATACCACTGTGCTTTTGAGAGGCATGATAGTGTGTGCCAGACGGATGGGACATTCCATTTTCCCAAGCATTTAACATTCCTTGATCAACAGTGTCATGTGTGAACCGGGAATACCTCATTGCCAGCATTACCACCCACAGTGGCCACCCACGGTTGCTTAATGACTGCCAATGTCTGGCTAGCACTGTCTTGCAAACAAGACAATCGACTTTGGCAGAAATCACATCCACATGCAGGAGACCCACACGGATATATCCCGCAGGTCAGTGCAGCGTTCTTTAGCTTCCATAAGATATAAGGGCAGACGACCCACCAGAGGGCCCCTGTTAGCTGCACTTGAAGCTCAAAAGGCTTTAAGGTACAGATTGACTCTCAACCATTCCCATAATATAGGAGCATGAGAGTTTAAATCTGGGGCAGTTACAGGAAGCCAGCAAAAAAAGGGAGCGCAGCTGTGGAGCGACATGTGTGAACCTGGGAAGACTGAAGATGAGCCGAATTTCTGCATTCCGGATCAGCTGAAGGACCGGACCAGCACCTGGATGGCCTCCTGAGAGCGAAAGGGTGGAATCTGCTGGATGTCGCATCCTTTTATCTTATTTAGCTCTCGCCAAAAAGTAAAAGCCAGTCCAAGATATGCTCTTGTCCACTCTCTCCCTCCTGTCCATCCTTGCCTCCTCCGACATCTTCTTCGATCTCTGCACAGCCTTTACAATGACATCCATGCTGGAAATACTGAGCTAGCTTCTTCATATAGCTGACCCAAATGTTGACCCATAGTTGTTGGTGGGTGGTGTGCTGGGCCGGTAAAGTGTTCTACGCAGTTCTAGCAAGAGGTCTCATACAGCACCTACAAAGATACATGGCACTGTAGCAGGCATTCCAGACCCTAAATGGGAATGGCCGAGACCCCATTCTTCCTAGTATAAGCCTGTGTGCCATCGGAATAATGTTGAAGCTGGTAATTTGACGTCACTTTGTTGCATAATGTTGTTATAAATAAGATACTATTGAACTTGGAACACCAATATCTTCATCTTAGATACATACCTAAGGCTTATACAGCCCTTCTGAACCTGTTCCAAGGGCGTCTGTCAAGCTAATAGTTTATCATTGTTCATATCACACTAACAGCACGGCTGTAACATATGCAAAATGTCTTTAGGGATTCCATAATGAGCTTCATCACTCACTATACCTACTAAACTTACATGTGTGGGCGCACAGTACCCGTCAAAAGTTAAGGCACACCCATCTAAATAGATGTTGTTGGTGATACCACTTAAAGATTTAACAGCTCCAACTGATGAGAGTCTGAAACAGTACATATCCTGATATACCACATATATGTTTATGCACTTCCTGTTAGTGCCAGGACTACATGTTACGATGGCTGTCTCTAACACCATGTCAACGTGTGGTGCCAGACTGTAATGGAGTGGCTCAGAAAGGTCAGCAGGTCATCTTCAGGTTTTGTCTTGTCAAGAAGAACAGTTTGTCACATATCATACATCCAGAAGGCCTGGTGTAACTCTACCTCCACCCGTACTACAACATCTGAATATTCAAGCTGCATGGGATGGATTATCCCAGGACACCATTAGGAACCTCCAATGGCTCCATAACTGCTTAGAGATCAACCTTGTTCTATCAGCCTCTACTGCAGGTTAAGACAGCTGGTTCATCCTCCTGTAAAGCTCCATTCTGGAGGTGTTTAAGGTGGGCTGTATAATTCCATGAGGGCTATTTTATAGTTTGATGTCTTTAGTTTTATTCTACAGTAAAGCTTTAAGATAAATAGAAGGAGAATCTTCAGGTGGAAAGCTTCTTCATTTCAAACAACAGAATTATATTGAAATAATTGTGGTTTGTATTGATTTCTCAGGCTTTTGGGAACTGTTAGGAACAACTACCTCCACCATCTGGTACAGTTAACACCACCTAGGGAGTGAGTTATGCCAGTTTGGGCTGAATTGTTCACAGATTTTAGGTGCTGAAAACAACATTTTGTTCGGGTTTTGTGCTGCAGAGATGAGGAAGGTGCCTCCAAAGAGGTCTTTCCAGCCGTCTATTTAAAGATACCATAGAACCTCTTATTCCTCCCTGATGTTCTACAGAAGGTATCTGCAATGTTTTACACAAAAGGTGACTTTATCCCAGATGGGGTTCTACACCCCATTTCCCCACTCTGATTCAGTCCTGGAATGAAACCAGCTGTTTGCCCTTTTTATGAGCTCATGGCTATTTAGATGAGCTCTGTTGTGCATGGCTAGTTTACAGTGAGACGCCACAGTGATGATCACACAGAAGCTCCATGTGACAATAGACAAAATAAAATGAGCCTCTGTGTAAATAAGCTCCACCCTCATACGGTTTAGTTAGCTATGCTAGTTACTTGACGCTAATGCTAGTAGCTAAGCTTACCCTTTATTAACTACTGACTTTACCTCTGAAAGAAAGAAAGAAAGAACAAAAAAAGAAGGTATAAAAGAAGGAACATAAGTAGGAAGTAAGGACAGAAGAATGGAGGGTGAGGAAAGAAAGAAAGAAAACAAAAAAGGAATAAATGAAGAAAAAGAAAGAAAGAAAAAAAAGAATGTATAGAAGAAAGAAAAAAGTAGAAAAGAAGGAAGAAGACAAAGATGGAAGGAAGAAAGAGTGGAGCAAAGTAAAAAGGGAAATACAGAAAGAAAGAAAAGAGAAAAAGACGGAAGGATGAAAGAAAGAACAAAAAAAAAAAAACACTGAAATGGAAATTTGTCTCTGGGACTCGTCAGGGCTGTCTGGTTGGCGGCCGGTGTGACTGCAGTCCTAGAGTGAGTCCATTCTCTGATTCAGCCCTAGAATGAAACCAGCTGTTTACCCTTTACTGGGGAGCTCATGAATAATCTGATGTGCTCTGCTCTGATTGGCTGGTTTACAGTGAGACACCACATTGATGATCACACAGAAGCACCGTGTGGAAATAGACTAAATAAAATGAGCCACTGTGTTAATAAGCTCCGCCCTCATACTATTTAATTAGCTATGTTACTTACTTGGAGCTAATGCTAGTAGCTAACGTTACCTATACTAGCTAATGACTTTTCATCTGGACATCAACACACAGTAGATTAAAGTTGTTCCTCACTATGGAACTCTCAGTTTAAGATGATCTGCTTCAACCAGCAAACACGGATACAATAACACAGCATGGCTGCTACTTACAGGCTGCTGCTGGGGTTGGGATGCTAATAAAGGTGGAGCTGCTCCTCTCTTCAGTCTCTTCAACTTAAACGCTGATGCCATATGGTCTAAGTGTTTGGAAAGCTGAAAACTGAAATGTGCAGACTGCAGAATTAAAGTTGTCTGGGATCCTGTTAAAGATGTGGGAGGTGAAGTTCCTGTTCTCCAGCTTGTTTGCGGATAGGTCCACCTTAAATGGTGCTGCAGTTACGTTCTTTAGCCTGTACAAGCAGTAGCATTTAAGGTGGAATGATACATTGGATTAGGAAGCTGGTGAACAGGAAGCAACTTCGTTCTGGTTTAAAGATGAACCATGTACCGCTGACAACTGGGTTCCTTGGGAAGGGAATGAAAAGTGCCAACGTTCCCAAACTACAGCCTGGACCGCTAGATTTCTCCACATACTCCACCATTTTTTGTTCCGTAGCTCTGTTGTGGTTGTATGTAAATGTTGGGGGTGTAAAGATTAATGAGTCTGTTCCTTAACAGTTTAGGACTTTGGAATTGGCCAGTATTGGTTTTCCAGTCCTCTTTTGGGAATGCCGGAATTGGATTTGAAGGAGGAACAACAGTGTTTGACGTCAGTTCTTGGTGCTGAACTCTCTTTTAGATAAATACAGTTCTCGTGCTATGAATCAAGTGTGACTGATGTGGACGCATGATGCCCTTTATGTCCAGAAGATCTTCACACTAACTGTCCTTCAACAGGAAGAGACCATGAGGTTCCCCAAACAAAACCATTCAGATGTAAGATAAAGGTGTCGAAGCTGACTCATGGAACCACACTGCTTTCTTCCACCACGCCTTGGAAGTGCGGTGTTACTGCTCGTGCTCGTACATGTCCAATACAATCAGCTGTCTGCCAGATTGACTGGCTTCCAACACTGGGCAGTGGCTTAACTCATTGATCCTCTCCTCTGTGTCATCCGTGTGCTTCGGTGTAATCCTGCTTTTCTACATTTCGGATCATCATCCGATGTGGCCTGGAGGTTGTTCTTTGAGTCCTGGTTCTGCCCAGTTTTTACTCCTCATAATCTTTGAGATTCCCTGTTCATTAGAGCCCTGGACAGTGTTGGACAGTAACCCAGGGTAATTGGTTTACATTCCTAAGTAGCATTTTCATATATATTCACTAAGGTGTGCTTCCATTATGTTTTTTTTTTTTGGTTTTTTTTACAGTTTACTCCTCTACATTACAGTCAAATCTGTCCTTCATTTTGGTTTATGTGAGCTTATAAATGTAATATGTCCAAACGAAAGAAGCGTAAAGTGAGTCCACCAATCAGGGTATAGCGCTCACTTTGTTCTGAGCTTGTTTTGACCTGTTGGACAGAGCTTGGTTCTAGTTAATGGAAACGTGTGCTTATGATCTATTAAATAGACGTAAAGATCTTCTGTTAAAGACTGGTGGACTGAGAGACACTAGAGTCTCTTCACCTACACTGAGCTGATGAAGAGTCCTGTTCCAGAAATGATAATGGGACATAAGAGTCATAACAAATCATACTACTGTTACTCTCCATGCTTAAGTACATCTGAAGGTAAATACTTTAGTACTGTTACTCTAGTGGAGGTCTAAAGCGAGGAACTTCTACTTACACTGAAAGAGTATATTACACTGGGGGATCTCTACTTTAACTCGGGTACATGGTTTGTATACCTCATCCTGGACCCAGACACAGGTTTCTGTATGGTTAACAATGAATGTTGTGAAAAAGACAGTACTAACCAAAACGAGAGTTCGTCTGCCACCTCGCTACCACGTTCCACGCATGACAGAGCCTTGTCTGGCCCGAAGCCTTTGTGATGTTTTCACAGTTTCCCTTCACACATTGAAACCCCTGCTGTTTCTAAGATACATTTACACCCAGTGTGCTGCTAACAGTATTCCTTCACCACCTACATCAATCAGATGTTACCAATGGCCACACAACCACTGTCCTAGTTATCCTTTATAGTAGAACAACAGACGGGTGAGTGGAGGTAAAGCAGGACTTACTGGCTGTCCATTGTTGCTTCTACCAGCCAACGACAACGAACACTGACATGCCAGAAGTCATGTGATATCAGTTTGTAAAGGGGGCAGGGGGGACAGCTTGGGAAGACCCACACCTGTATAAGCTGTGAAGTGTTATCTCATGAGTGAGGCTGAACACAGGTCGGCATGTTCATTGAAAGGTGACATGAACTATCAGAGCTTGAAATGTGTCAAGTGTACCAGGAATACACCACAGAAGGCATTACCACCCACAGTGGACAGTGCAGTGGGTGCTTAGTGATGATGACCAGCAACGTCTGGCTAGAACCGTCCTTGCAAATGACTCCAGCAGAAAACACCCACATCAGAAAAGACCCACCAGAGTGCCTCTGTTAACACCACCACACCAGACACAGTGCCTCACCTGGCCTCATGAGGTTGCTAACTGGACCCTAGAGGACTGCCAAATATTTGGTGTGGTCTGATGAGTCACGGTACCAGTTGTTTCAGGCTGATGGTAGGGTTCATGTGTGGTGCAGACCTCATGTTGCCATGGATCCCTGTTTATTCACCTGACGTGAGTATCACGATCATAATATTGTGATATTTGAAACATTTCGATATGTCGGAATCCATTTTCAAAAGCTTAAATCAGATTTCCATTTACAATGATAGTAACTGGAAGCACCTGGAAAAGCTACCTCGGAGATAGGTAATACATTTTACTGTTACTTGTTCTACCACAAGAAAAACCTGTACTGACATGAAAGCTACATTTTAACTGGGCTTTAAACACAGAAAGAGAGAGCAGAGCGCGAACAAACAACAGTAAGGAGCTCCAGAAGTTGGGGGCGGCAACACTAAAAGACCTGCCACCCACAGAGGAAAACCTGAACCTGGAAACAGGCGAGCTTACAGGACAAATCTGTATTTTCTACTGACTACACTTTCAAATGAGGCTCGTTACATGAGTAACACTGTTTTTCAACCAAGCAACCTCTGAACAGGGGCCACACAGTGGCACAGTGGGTAGCGCCCTTACCTCACAGCATCAAGGACCTTGGTCGACTCCCAGCTGGGGCAATTTCAGGGTTCTTTCCGTGTGGAGTGTGCATGTTATCCATGTGTCTGCGTGGGTTTCCTCCGGTGTCTTCCCACAGTCCAAAGACATGCGGTCAGGTGGACTGGAGATGCTAAACTGCCACAACAGGTGTAAGTCAATGTATGTCTGGGTCTGCCCTGTGATGTATTGCCGGCCTGTCCAGGGTGTTTCCTGTCTTTCACCCACTGAACGCTGGGTTAGGCTCCAGCACCTACTGTGACTCTAAAGGGTTAAGCGGGGTTTTAGAAGGTGGGTGAGTAAGCGAACTTTTAATTGACTGCTTCCACAGCTAGATAACATGGGAAGAGGATGAAAACAGAAGAAGCATTTAAGACAGAGAAGTCATGGAACCCAATGAACGTGATGGTGGCGGTGTATCCATCATCAGCCTTACTTACAAACTTTGATCTCTTTTTCTGCACAGTGTAAAAGCTCTAGTTCTTCTTTCAGTTTATTAAATATTCATGATGGACCGACCAATAGAACGGCTCCAAATTGCTTGTCCTCTCATACTTCAGCTTCTACCAGACTACCAGAACATTGTGTACTTGTACCCCATTTGCTGATGCCTGACAAACTGGATCACATGAAGTAGGGTCAGTCAAAACAGTCCCTAAAGACTTCCTATTTAACCATAATCAACATTACATGTCGTCGCTGGAAAACGTGTCTCTCCATTTTTCTGATTTTGACTTTTATGCATCATATGAGCTGCTTTACGCTGTGTGGAAATTCCATGACAACCAAAAGAAATGGCTGAAAATGGCTTAGAAAGATGTCTGGTCACATTGACTTGCATTAAAATTATTTTTTGGCTCTCTCCTGTACAGTCGCCATTTTGGAGGCACTGGTTTTCCTTTGGACAGCGGTAGTTTACAGACTTCCTGATTGTCCCAGACAGGAAATTAAACAGCTATATTTACACTGCAGATCTGGTGTGTTGATAAGTTTCTCTACAGTGCAGCCTCATTCTGGATGCCTGTTTCTCAAGGTCTCGATGTCTGAAACAAAACCGGGGAGAAATATCCCTTTAACTAAGAACCGTCATCCTCTGGTCTTTCCAGTACACTTTATGTCCAAGCGCTCTACGTCGTATGGCTTAAGCATTTTCACATGAGTGTATCCCGTGTCAAATCTTGGGTCACATCCAGGACTGGAGATTATAATTGATGGAACGGTTTTGATTTACCGTTCTGTTCATATCCATCTGTGTCATGCTCGATATATCACAATTTCCTATGCAAATGCTCCTGCTCTTCGATCACGATGATTAATGACATGCTGACAGTCGCATTATGGCCGCCGTTATCCGCTGGTTCTTCTTATTGCTCTTTGTGCCAATGCGTCTTAAGTGCCAAGAGCCTTTCTGCCACCTGGTGGTCGTGATGGAGAAGTGCACCACTACTGTGGCATTTACTGCTTTTAAGCCATTACATCATCAGGTAGAATCCAAGGACTAAAGGCTCCAAATGGGTGTTTCACAAAGCCGATCCCCTTGCCAATATATAACTCAAAAATATTGCCAGTAATGTCATTTAAGGATGATAGGGTCAAGTTGGGGTAAATAAAGGACCACAGGGGTCTTACGTAGTAAGAGTAAAGTGTATTATATTTCATCTTCAGGATTCAACAGTGTTCTCAATGCAAAACAATGCATCTCATGTTGCCCTAGAACAGTGCATTTGATTTCAGTTTCATGATCGTTTTCTTAAAAAAACAAAAAAACAAAAAAAGAAACCACCTTATCTGGCAGGAGGACAAAACATCAATTTTTTCTTATAAAAAATGGAAAATAATAATAATAATTATAATAATAATAATAATAGATAAACATGCAGAACTAAAACATGAAAGGTACATAAAAAAAAAAAAAGACTAGAAGACTAATGCAAGAAACAGACACAGAATTCCCAACTGGAGACGCACGATAAAAATCCATTACAACAAATAAAAGCTTTGTAATCAAAGCCGTGGACAATTCCAAAAAATCGTTTCCACAAATACTACCTTGTTTTGGTGCAGTGTGCAAGACTCTTGTAGGAGCGCAAAAGTATCGGACGCTATAGGATGCTCCTACTGCAAAACAACAATACAAAAATTTATAATAAACATAAAACAAATAATAAAACCGAAACAAATACATCAAATAAAGCAGGCAGGAAGCCGCAGCCATTACTCCAAATAAAACATCGATCCAGAAGGAGAATAAAAAGTAATAAATATCAAAGATATGATCTGTTTTTAAAGCTGGAAACATTATCATCATCATCATCATCAATTACAGCCTGTGCTTGTGCGACAACAGAACCAAAAAAAGCAATTTAATCAAGTAAAAAAAAAAAAATTCAAATATTAAAGTGTATCATCAGTGTGTTCATCAAGCAACAAAACCGACACCGTCCCTTACGCGCCAGCCTCCCAATCATCTGGTAACCCCAGCGTTTTCACCGCATTAAAACATTCTCAGAAGTTCAAAGAGAAGCACATCAACCAAACCCCTCAAGAGCAATTAAAACCCGACGATTTTCATACCCCTGCCAAGCCGTGCAGAGAAACCCATTCCTCTGACTCGCCTTTGTCTGATTCCCAGCCATTTCTCATTCGCATTCTCTGTGTGCAACAACAAAGGCCCCAAATCAACAATGTGGCCGCCTCCTCTGGCCGTCCCTGCCACGGCCTGCCAGCGCTTCATCCAGCACGCCGCTTGCTTCGGAATCGAGTGCACTACACAAAGCCGCCACCACTAAAGATAATAACACCACCACAAGTGTCTGCCAAAGGATCATTTTGGCATGAAGTATCAAACGGAGCGCGTGTTTGACCGCAGCACAGCCAGTCCAGTTCCGCATTAGAACTGTTTGTTACACAGTGCTGTAGAGGAGAGCAGAGTACTACGTCTTCACGTCTGTTCGCTTTCGCTATTATTGAATCTCTCCGTCTGCACACAGCGAGCCTTCATGAGTCGAAGGATGACTGGACAGTCTGGTATGTACAGCCAAGAACCCAGCCTGAGAAATGGAACCGGAAAACAATTCCAGCCTTGCTCCATAGGCCCAAAAAATAAAAATAAAAAAAAGGAGGATCAGGGATGAAAACAAGAGGGATGCACCAATATGGAAATTCTGGGCTGATGATGCTAATCGATGTCACTCTATTACAAATGCGTATTTGTTCTTGTTCCCAGGTTCTAAGTGTGTTCTCCTAAATCCTTAGGCCTAAAATGTATAGAAATGGCTACTGGTCCCCAAAACCTTGCTGTTGTGTTCAGGACAATGATGTTCAGAAAAGTTCTCTATTGTCTAGAACATCTGTGATACATTCTGTGCTGAGTAGACTTCAAGTAGCTTTAGGAACTGTGAGAACTCTCCAGAAGTTAACAGAACTGACTGGAATTTTCTAGAACTTTGGAGAACTGTTTAGAACTGTCTAGAAGTGTCTGGGATGGTCCAATAGTGTCCATAGCAGTATAAATACAGGTGCGTTAAACAGCCATGTCAGTTGATGTTCCAGCTGAGTAAGTGGATAGTGAATACAGAGCTACAGGTCATTTAGAGGCTGCAGCATCAGGCAGACGCGTTCTGCTCCGTCTGTGGACCAATTTATCCAGACCAGAGAGAGAAAGTACTCAGTGAAAGCCTCTGCTAAAATTCACGAGGCCTGCAGAGCGTACTTTAGCATGCCTGTCAGGGATCAGACAAACCGTAGGCACCTTATTTCAGGTGCGAGCACTGCAGGAGAACTCTTGAGGGTGAGGTGGACGATTGCTGCTCATTTAGATGGCAGGGCTATAATGTATAGAGTTTTGAGGATTTATTGGAGTTTAAAAGCTGTTAATAAGAAATCTATCACAGTTTTTAATGATCTAGTAAATCTATATTACAGTACAGTCTATATTTACTGCACTGTGTTAATATCTTACACATTACTGAGCACACAGAATACATAACCTTCATTGTCCTGTTCACAGAAACAGCGTGTGATGAATGTAGCTGTTATCGTTTACATTTCACACATAAGCAATTGCAGTAGAACACACAGAAGCCGGGAAAAAAAAACCTTGTTGCATAGTGTTATACAAGAGCCGAGAGATTGCAGTGCTATTTCTGAAATCTAAAAGGTCTAAGGGTGTCCAAAAAGGTACACCAGAGACTTGACGCCCACCAAGCCACCCAGGTCAAGCCCCCTCCTGAGCAGGTTTAAGCAGGGCTTGACAGTCTTGCCTTTAGAGCAGTCTAATGTGTGTTAAGTTAAATAAATGTCCCGTTAAGGTAGCATTTCTAACAATTCAGCTATTAGAATGGGTAGGGATCCTGGTGTCTTGGTTGGTCATGGTTTAAATTAAAAAACAAATCCACAAACATTAACTGGGATTAAACAAGTTTTTACCAAGACTGGATGCTGTTGATCCTTGTTTAGGCGCATGGCTTGTATTTTGAATGAGTTGAAACTCAGACCTAGCCAGAGTGATGTGCAACATCATATTTAGGAGTCTTAAGCCCTATTGGGTGGGATTCATTCTACATGGGGAGGTAGAGTAATGTAGTTTTACTGTAGGATGTCTGTAAAACTTATGACCGATTCGAACGGGATAAGATATCTCAACATAAATGAACGAGACGGGAGCGGCTGCTTGATTTACGCACTGCCGTTATCTCCAAATACATGTATGACCATCACCCAACCAGTCCCCCAAGCAAAGGTTTCCAGCCAGCAACTTCCTGTTGCCAGTAGAGAACGTCTACTGATTCAGTAGATGATGACGACCATCTTAAAACGTTCAATATGTTGATAATAAAATTTTAGTTTGACAATTTGCAGCTACATGTTCATAACACGCATGTAGGCTGTAGGCCTCACTACACCTTTGACTTGCCTATAGCCGCCACAAGCACCACGAATCTTGGGAGGCCTTAAAACTTCGTTTGCCCAAAACGAACCCGAGTTATCTGTGCCATTCACAGCTAACTACATGCCTCCTCGAGTGCCTCCATACTTAAGAAAAACTGCGAAAACTTATTTTCCACGGAATATGCCAGAATACTTATCCATATGCTGATTTAAATTAGATTAATATAAGGTGAGGTCATTTTTGTAGCAGGTTTTACAAAAAGTAAAGGGGCCGGAATCTCTACGGAAGGCCAGGAATAGTTACCTTACCCCACCTCCTCATGGAAAACTAATCCCATCCCAATATGGGTTTATAATTATTACTCTATGCATGTAATAATAGTCCCCTATTACTAAAGCAGTGCAGTTCATACCTCGATGGGAAATCTGCATGTGGGGCCGAGGTGTTATCGACCGTGCTAGCCAGTTTAATTTGAAGGAATGGAAATGCCTAGCACTAGTCAATGTGCGGCGAGCACAAAACATGAAGCTAAAATCGCCAAAACTTGATCAAAATTAATCATGCATAGACAAATAACATACGGTGCACCCATGGAGAAGGAAAGCGGGGGGGAGATAAAAGAAGAGGCCGTATTCACTCTCGCTGTGCTTCTCACAGTGCTGGATCACACACACCTCAGATGAGGAGTGCAAGTGTGCGTGTGTGAGCGCGTTGAAGCCCTTTGGAGATTCAGAGCACTGATGCAGGTCTCAGAAACCTGGCTACTGCGCTGTACAGTACATCACACTCCCCTGACAGCGGCCTGTAGAGTTCAGAACAGCTGCAGTTTGGACAAAAAGAGAAGAGTGTTAAAAAAGGGAGGCAGATTTGTTCCAAGTAGGGTTGTTACAGGTGAGCGGGGGGCAGAGGGTTTGCAGGGGAAGGTGACCTGTCCGTTTGGAGTCAATATGCAGCTCTGGGCTGGCAGTTAGTAAGAGCATACACTGTTGACAAAAAGATCCTAAAGCAAGAGGCCATAAAGGTGCAGTAAGTAGGACTTGTTTTCTATTTAACTGTAGTTTAAAAAGATCTATGTAGATCATCGAGTCACAAACTAACCTCACTATAGTTCCTCGGTTAATCCAAGGGCCTGATGAGGCTCTTCTAGAACCGATAAAAATGCTACGATCGCATTGGCGGAACGTTACAAATGCTACGAACTTACTGACTCAACAGCACACAGAGACAGCTCGAGCACACAGAAGCTTGTAACAACAACGTCAATACCAAGGTCAATTACTCACGTATTACTCCCACCTAGTGCACCTTTACTTGGACAGCCGAAAGTCAATGGATGACCTCCTTTCACAGTAGCACCAATCGAGCAACTGGGCGTGATTAGGAACCAGAGAAAAGTTGTGTGACAGTTGCGTGCGGATTCATCGTCCAGTCTACATTAGAGCATGTGATTCGGCTTTTAACATAGAAATCTTTCAAAACAGCCTGTGCATTACATGCATATATAGGCGTTCGACATGTTTTAAGACAGTGACATTCACCAATTATTACATTTCTTAAAATTTCATAAGGATACGAGTCATATAAAGCTGTGTATGGATACTGTAAAATGGTTCCCTTCTATTCCGTATGGCTTTTCCATCATGGCTTTCTCATACCCCACCCCACACCCCCGCCCACCACGACTCCTTTCTAATCTTTCTTCTTCCCCCTCATTAAAAAATAACTAACCTTTCAGGTCAACAAGAACATGGAGTCTCTGTGTGCCTTTACACGAGGCAAAGCGCTTCAAAATCGTTTACATTCGTTCAAATAAGCTGGGGTTGTACAAAACGTCCTCAAAAATGGCCTGAGCCCACATGCAAAGAGTCTACTGAAAGGCGTGGATCGCTCTCCGAGCCTCTCCGTGGTGCAATGGAAAAGAAAGCATGTGTCGGAGTGACCTAACCTTTACTTGGCTTCAATAATCCAAGAATTGCTATTCGATCGTGCCACTGATGGGCCATCCTCATGCGTAGATCCATATGTCATGAGTGTCTAAGCCCTCTTGCGCTCAGTCAATAGACTTTTTTTCTTCAGTGATCAGTCTGCTTCAGCCATCTTTGAGCTTATATCCCTGCAGGACTCCATGTAGAGCAGTAACCACTGCACATCATCTTTTCAGCCTCTTTAGTCTAGTCTCAGTAAAAATCTAATGCTCTTCATCACTGACCTCTCCTTCCAACTGAGAAGGTCAACATCGCGTCGGAGGGGGCCCAGCTAGGGTTCTCAGCCGAAGCCTCACAGTTTTGGGTCATTGTTGGGGGTGAAAGTCTGGCGACCCTGCGTATTGGGATGGGAAGCCAGAGAGGAAGAGGACGAGGATGAGGACGAGGAAGAAGAGCTGCGCCGCGTCTCCACTCCCGTGCTGGTCATCTTCAGCTTGCGCCGTTTTGCCAGAGGCGCGTTGTCCACACTTTTCAGGAAGAAGCCTTCCCGTTTGCCCCTGTTGAATGCCTGTATGCATGGAGGTGTGAAAGGGAAGCAGATGTAAGGGAATATGGCAACACACAACAAAATAGAAAAATCAGGGGACAAAAGTAGCTTTGCCTAAAGCCTCATCCCAACTCTCATGGAAAGACATTACTGACAGTCATGGTGACTGCAATGAAAGGAATAGGGCATCGCTCTGAGAACAAATCCACCTCGTAGCATATCTGGGAAACTCAAGCAGTGGTAGACACTGGCAGATCTAAGGGGGGGGGCTCCTCTCTGGGCCTCTGTCAACACAATGTGGTTGTAGCAACCTGCATCACCTCTGCTTAGGGCAGATAGCAGTGAGTCAGCTCTGTCTTATCATCACACCCGCTCCCTGGTAGACTGTAGCTTTTCAAAAACACTGCCTAGCGTTACAACTCCCGCTACTTGTCGTATCTCTATCTGGTCGCAGGATGTAGATAACATTCGGCACTGTAACACAGCTCAAAGATTAATCTTTGTATGGAGTCTATGAACATGTGGGAGGGGGGAACAGTGCAATGTCCCTCAATTACACCATTCAAGAGAATGAATCCTGGGTACTTCATGTTCTGCCACATGCCAGCTGACAAAAGTTGGCTAATGACTCATGCTGCATGGATCTGCAGCTGATGACTATCAGTGGGTGCGTGACGTTGAAGCCAAACAGCCGTGAAGTAGATAAGCATATCAGGACAAACTGTCACCATTTTAAATGTGAGGACTTCTAGTGTGGATTCTAATATCACAGGATTCTAATGTATGAGTGGCTAAGTGTATAGGACTATGAGTTAGATAGAAGTGGCAATCACTGGAGGACAATATGATACAGATTCCTGATGCAATTCCACTGCAGCTGTTCAAGATTTATGTCAGCCGGATCTAGTATCAGTATCGTAATGAATTACTTCTGATGGCAGATTCTGATGGCTGGGGACCTAGGGATGCACTGATCCGATATTAGGCTCAGATACTGGTCCTGAACAAAATTGGCTGGATCAGGTTTTGGAGGATAATTAGGCTGATCTATTAGTCCGATCCATTAAATTAAAATTCATTTGTGGCACGTGATACAGCATATATCAGTCATACACTTACAACATACAGAATCAATAACATGATTGTGAAGAGTCAACCATATGGAGGAATTTAGTCGATCCTGATGCTTTAAGTCTTTCCTACTGTGTAAAGTATACTATTTATTAATTCAGCATTGGTATCGGATCGGTATCAGGTATCATCCGATCCGCAATCATGTATCGATATCAGAACTGAGGAATGTTGGATCGGTGCATCCCTGGTTTTATCTAGGGGATCTAGGGGCAATGTGACGATATGTAGTGCAAGAAATTAATTGACCTCGACCTTTATTCATCAAAAGTTGCATGCTCTGAGTGCAGACACATATCAGCTAGAACCACCTTATTCATCAAGTTCAGGGCTGCTTTATCTGTATAATCACATCCAGTAACAGGGTGTATGATAGATTAACAAAAAATCTCAAAAAAGCCTCATTTCCAGTTAACTAACCAAAACCTGTATTAATATAACCCACAATACTAGTAATAAGAATACAATTAGAAAACAAAAGCACCAATCATTTGTGCAAAATGCAACCCAGTACAAAAGTGGGTGCACTTTATTTTGCATGCACACTGGCATAAGCTATTCCAAATCCCATTTAATATTTATTTCTTTGTATTTTTATTTATATTTTTTTAACCAGTCCTAGCAATTTTAACTCGAAAATAACTAAGCCTACAAGCAGAGCCACTGGCTCACAAGCTATAAATTAAAACATGCTTTACGTAAATGATGTACTATGTGAGCTTTGGTACACTGAGGCTTCATGTAAATTAGGTACTAAGCATGCTCTGGTGCACTGAAGCTTATTAATGATTTGCAATCAAATCTCTGCTTATTTACACATCATATGAAGTTTCATGAATCAGATGCAGAGCGATTCGTATGACATTGAATGGAGACAAATCCACACTCTTTGTGATGAATAAAGAACAATATGTGATGATATACTTTTCTGTGTGCATTGTGTGCATCGTCAGTACTTAAAGATCCTTCAAGTTCAAACTACATAAAATAAACACGTAAATGATTTGAAGTACATATCGAGACATTCACTGCACTGTAGCACCTTCTCTCAATCTATGGGTCCCGTCACTCACACCCCGCAGGTATTAATAGCCACATCATCTTTGTGCAGCGCCATCTACAGGAGCCTGAAGCTGCTACCAACATAAACATGTAAGGTGACTCATTGTTTGTCCGGTGAGCTAAGAAATAGATGAAAGGCTAGTAACAGAGAAAACCCCAAGATAAAACTGATGGCTGACCTTAAAGGTGGCGTTTACATAGGTGCGGACGGTGGGTCCGCTGGACTCCAGGACATCAGGGGTGCAGAGAGGAGTGGAGGATATCCCACCGCACTGCAGCCATGCGTTCTCTTTCAGAGCAGACAGCTTTAGACGCCGCTCCGGGTCCACCGTTAGCAGACCTGAGAGAGAGGAACGGAATCAGAGAGAGCGAAAGACGGAGTGAGAGATCAAACAGTGCAATTAACAGAAACACGAGAGAGCTATATTCGTTTCAGCTGTGGTTCTCACGCCTCCCCTGGGACCACCAGTTGTTTTCATCTATTACTATTCCTCCTACACTTAGAAAGCTATTACTCCTAATCATAATGATTAGTTGATAAGCATGGTCAGGTACTGGCACTTAAATCCATCCTGGATGAATATGGCCTTAGAAACCTCTCACTGAGAATAATGCGTCACATACCACAAGCACTTATTTTTTCCCCCTTCAGTGCTTCAGAGAGAAGAGACATGTAACTGTTACAGAAGTATAGAGTGAGCTTTAAACAAAGAGCGAAATACTGATTAACACCATAAGACCCAGTAACACACACACCGCTAACTCAACCTACCCCGCACTAGATCTTTGGCCTCCTCTGACACGCCTTTCCAAGCATCACCATCCAGCGAGAAGTCTCCTTCTTTGATCTTGTGCATGATGTCGGCTGCGTGGGATGAGGTCATTCCCTTCTTGTCACTTTGGAATGGGACTTGTCCGGAGAGCATGGTATACTGACCGAGAGTGACATGGTTACTGATGTAATCACCATGCTAATACTGATATGTAAAGATCAATGTATGGTAAACATGCACACAATTCCTCATTGCACACACTTAAACCCACACACTCACCAGGATGACCCCCAGGCTCCAGAGGTCACAAGCCTGATCATATCCAGAGCTATGGAAGAGCTCAGGAGCGGCGTATTGCAGCGTAAAGCACGGGGTCTGCAGAGGAGCACTACCGCTGCCCGCAGGAAACAAACGAGCAAAGCCAAAATCTATCACCTTCAGCGCCGAGTCCTCAGCCTCATCTGCAAAGAGCACATTCTGAGAGCGAGAGATAGAGCAAGAGAAGAGAGAGAGAAAAGAGAGAGAGGAAAAAGGGGAGATTTGAAGGTTGGAGATTATTCAGCGCAATTGTGATATGCCAATGAATGCTCTAAAATATGGACACACCTCCTTGTATCTGTCCATCTCAACAGATCCACTGACCATATAGGAACACTCTATGGACTACAGTCTGTAGAACTATCTGTTTCTCTTGTTCTCCAATGGTCATGGCCCCCACAGGACCCCACACAACAGGTCTTATGTGGGCGGTGGATCATTCTCAGTACTGCAGTGACACTGACATGGTGGTTATGTGTTAGTGTCTGTTGTGCTGGTGCGAGTGGATCAGACACAGCAGGGCACTGCTTTTATTTCTCTCCTTCATCATTTAAATCTGAATTGTTCTCTTTATTCCTTTAACATTTACCAGTTTATTATCGATTCATTCTACAAGGTATTTCTTCATGTTTATTTTAGTTTTCTAGAATAAAATCCATTTAAATTTCTTTTGCAGTCCCCTAAGATGGAAACCCTTGGCTACACTGAAAACATCTGAATGGCAATACAGGCTCACTAATTTTACCATACTAAAAATCAAGCTCATTTTAATGGGCAACACCACAATCTACAAGCACTCCACTGTGCATTAGTGAGAAAACCTCTTTGTGAAACTACCAACGGCTCTCACTGAATTGACCATAGCACGACTGAAGCAGGACAACCACGGCACCCTTTGATCCAGCCAGACCCTATCTGAACCAATTCTAAAGCTGTTGTACCTACACAGAACAATGAACAATACTACTCTGATCTTTGGCTCAACCTCAGCGGTGCACATTGCCTTCCTCCTCTGCCAAACTCCTACATTTACATGCAAATCGGATGCAAATGCAGTGTTCCTTCCTGCAAAGAAAACAATTAGAATCTTGTTTGCTGTGTAAAATGGATGTGTTTATTACCGCTATCATTGTGATTGCATTTGTTTCAGGACTGCTAACGAAGCTTAACCCTGAATTCTCACCTATCTAGGTACTAACCTGTGCATTCAGCGGTGTGGCTATCTAGTCGTCCGTCTCCACCTGTCACATGTCTATTTATACATTATATTGCCAAAGGTATTCACTCGTCTGCCTTCACACGCATATGATCTCAGGTGACATCCCACTCTTAATACATAGGATTTAATATAATGTCGGCCCACGCTTTGCAGCTTCAACTCTTATGGGAAGGCTTTCCGTAAAGTTTGAGAATGTGTTTAAGGGAATTTTTGACCATTCCTCCAAAAGCACATTTGTGAGGTCAGACACTGGTGTTGGACAAGAAGGCCTGGCTCAAAGTCTCCGCTCTAATTCATCCCATAGGTGTTCTAACAAGTTCAGGTGCAGGCCAGTTCTTCTCTCAAGTTCTTCCACACCAAACTCACTCATCCATGTCTTCAAGGACTCTTGATTTGTGCACTGGTGCGCAGTCATGTTGGAACTGAATTGGGAGCATCCACAAACTGTTGCCACAAAGTTGGGAGCATGAAACTGTTCAGGATCTCTTGGTCTGCTGAAGCATTAGGAGTTCCTTTCACTGGAACTGAGGGGCAGAGCCCAACTACTGAACAACAATCCCACACCATAATCTCCCTTCACCAAACTTTACACTTGGCACAATGCAGTCGGACAAGTACCACTCTCCTGGCAACTGGCAAACCTAGACTCTCATTGGCAGGCAGAGAAGCATGATTGGCCACTCCAGAGAACACGTCTCCAGTCCAGTGACGCCGCTTTACACCACTGCAATTGACACTTTGCTTTGCGCTTGGTGCACTTGATGCAGTTGCTCGGCCATGGAAACCCATTCCATAAAGCTCTCTACACACTGTTCTTGAGCTAATCTGAAGCCAAATTAAATTTAAAGGCCTGTAGAGATGGACTCGGCATGAAGTTGGTGACCTCTGCGCACTATCCGCCTCAGAATCAGCTGACCCGGCTCCGTCATTTTACGTGGCCTACAACTTTCTGACAGTTGACATAGTGGCTCCACTACCTCACAAGACTGCACTGCACTTTAAACTTAACCTGTAAACTTAAACATGTGCTTCTATATATATTTATCTACTGGACATCTGTAATAAGCAACCTAGCTGTTACCTGAACATTACGCTTCTCTACTACCTGCACTGTACACTTATATATATATACACATACATACATACATACATACATACACCCACACACACACACACACACACACATCCTATACTGCACTGGAGAAGGAGCCTGACTGTGTTGCATTGTACTGTACAACCCTGTATTAGTATAATGACAGTTGAACTGAATTTAAGTGAACAGGTTTTATACACCTGTGGCCATGGAAGTGACTGGATCACCTGAATTCAATGATTTAGATGGGGGGAGTAAATACTTTTGGCAAAACAGTGTATATATGTGTTCATCAATAAATCCCTTCACCCGTTAGCACCATTCATCTTTTTTTTTTTTCTTTTGTTCATTGACCCCTTTTCGCCATGTATGACCTCTCCCTCCATTATCTACTCATTTGCCGTAAGTGTTAAACCTTCATTTAGGTGACCGCTACTATGACATCAGTTCATTCATCCTTCAATCATCTACCCATCTACCTCTGGTTTAAGGTCTCGATGCACGACTCCAGCCTCATGCATGAAGCTGACCGCTGACACTAGGCTCTTCATCAGCTGACTGGCCTCTCCTTCAGCAAACAGCTTCTTTCTCTTGAGTCGCTCCAACAGCTCACCTCCACGCAACAGTTCCATCACCAGATATGTGTGGTACTGAGAGGGAGAAAATAGAGGGAATTGAAGACCAAACAAATCCATGAGCCATTATATGAAGGGGCTTTTCAAATAACAATCCATGTGTTGTTGTGTGCCCCGCACCTGATCGGTGTACACCTCGTGAAGAGTGACAATGTTCGGGTGGGATTCGCATTGCCGAAGTGCTGCAATTTCTCGTTGAGTCATGGCCTCCATCCTAGAGCAACACCGCCACACAACACAGCTTAATCACAAATGGATAAACAGGATCTGAAGCTTTTCAGTAGCACTTTACTTTACAGATCGGCAATAAGTAGGTAATGATATGGTAAATGTACAGTAACAAATTGTATTTGATTATTAATTAAATCCCAATTTCCAAGTGTTTACTAAATAATTTCTCGGTTAAGGCGCTCTGGTGAAGCGGACACGTCGAATGCTTGTGAGGCAGTTAGGCACGACTTTAACCTAAGAGCTAACTAGTTAGCTATGCTAGCTAACGTTAAACAGCTTGTGGGAACGTTGGGTTAGCATAGCTACTTTATGAGCAGTGTCCACAGCTATAGCCTCATTCAGACTTTACTCGTGTTATTTAGTTTCAACTAATAAAGAGTAAACTGCTTTTGAATATTAAGACCTGAAGTTTACATTTACATTTACGGTATTTAGCTGACGCTCTTATCCAGAGCGACTTACAAGGTTAACTGTATTACAGGTAGGCCAATGTGGTGTTAAAAGTCTTGCCCAAGGACTCTTATTGGCGTAGCAAAGCATCACTCATCACTCATACGAGGATTCGAACCCCAGTTTCCCCACATGTGGTAGTCGTCCCTGGTGGGTAGAGGTGTTATCTGCTGAGCTACACCAACCACTGAAGGCGGAAGAAGCACACTTTTAAAAGTGGGCGTGGCCTAATAATGTGAAAAGGTGGGCCTACACCTTTCCAACTCTTATGCCATTTAGTTTTACTGTAATTACCGGCTGTAACATCGCACTGTGTCTGACCACAAATACACAACAGGTAGGAAATAAAACAGACACAAGTCAATTAATATTTTACAGCCCTGATATCAGGTATTTACAGCAGAACTACTCCATTGATTTGGGTTAATAACTCAACTAATTATATATCACATACACATACTCGCGTTATTATTCTCTCTTTTTGTTCTTTAAGAACTATAAAAAATGAGTGTGTCATTTTATTTTATCATTTTATTACTGAATACTGATACCGTGACCAACCTTTTCATTTATTAATGACTAGAATATGTGCATATAATATTTAGGAAAGTAAAACATGTTACTATCACTGCCTTGTTACCACTACAATTGCCCACTTACTATACATAAAAACAAATTATATAATTATAACTATATAAAATAAGCAGGTCATTTTTAGGTAAGTAGAACTTGTTACTATTATTTCAATCATTTCATAATGACCTTGTTAAGACTACGATTCTGATTTATTATTTAGAAACAATTAGCAAATTGGCATTTAATTAATGATTAAATATAATTTATTACCATATCATTGCCTACTTATTACCCATATGCAAAGTAAAGGGCTACCAGCTTTTCTTTTAAGCATCTGCAGACAAAAACATTTGGGCCCCAAGGCAGACGGGAACCAGAAACTAGGACCGGCTGCTACAGTGTTAACTGGAGCTACACCATTTCATATTCTGAGCCGAGTCTGTTTGGTTTGCTGTGTGGTCAGATAAGGTCGCTGTGCACACCTGCGGCTGATGATTTTGACAGCATATTCTTGGCCACTCTGCTTGTGTCGACACTTCCTGCAGATAGAGAAACTGCCCTCGCCCAGAGGCGGCCCATTCAGACACAGCTCGTAATGCAGGAAGAACTGAGACTCCTGACAGACAGAGAGAAAGAGAGAGAGAGAGAGAGAGAGAGAGAGAGAGAGAGAGAGAGAGAGAGAGAGAGAGAGAGTACACAAGATGTACAAAACATGCACAAAATGAGAATGATACGATATTAAAAATTATGTATACAGGCAACGCTGGAAGAAAACCTCACACATTCTTAATCGAAGAACAGCTGCACCCAGAAGGAAATGTGGGATTGCGATGCTTTTGGAAAGGAAGAGCTACACATACAGAAGGAATTTTAGAGGTTCCTGATGGTGTTCTGTGATAATCCATCCCATGCAGCTTCAATATTCTCACACAGTTCCTGCAGATGGTGCAGTAGGGGTGGAGGTGGAGTGACACCAGGCCTTCTGAACGTGTGACAACAAACCGACCACGGTGCCTCCACACACGAATCTGTTGGTCGTCTCCACCAAGGCAAAAGCGGGACTCGTCACTGAAGATGACCCACTGCCATTCTAAATCACTACATGACAATCTGGCACGACACCATAGCCGTCTTTGGTGACGTTGACATGGTGTTAGGGGCAGTCGTCACATCGCTCTGCATGCATGTAGTCTTGAATCATTAGCATGTTTTACAACAATGTCAGTTTCATTCCTGTTGGTTCATTTGTTCATTTGTTTTTGTTTTTTTTGTTTTTTTTGTTTTTTTTACAATGAGCGTATTTCTAATATCTACCAAAACATTATAACAAAACTTCATGTACAAAACAGGTTTTTCCAAGTAATTTTGGACCGTTCCTTATGATCTAGCCATTGCAAAGTTTGCAGACAATGTAAAAGGCAGCTAGTGTTTATAATGTACATCTAACACATTTAACCCATCTGTAAAGTGAAACACCCATATACACATGCTCTAGTAAATGGGCAGTAAGCACACTTGCCCAGAGCTGTGGGCAGGCCTATCCACGGGACCCAGGAAGCAGTTGGGGGGTTAGTAGCCTTGCTCAAGAGTTTGCTTAAATCAGTCGAATCCTGACGGTTCAGTGAATCAAAAAAGCGACCCTCCCATCACAAGGCTGGCTCCCTAACCTCCAGCCCACGACTCCCCCCACATAAATACATTAAGGGTATGACTTATTAATAAACATGTGGAGGTTTCAATCATGTTAAAACAGATTTTACCCCCCCCCCAACCATAAAAAGGTACAGTATTTTTGTGTTGCAATTCTTGATACCTTTAACATGGCGCTACGATGAACAGTAGCTGACCCAGGTCGCTCCACATTTCCCGGAGCATCCAGAACATCTCCCATCACTGCATTCTTATTGAACAAAATGGAGGGAGCCACGAATGAGTAGCCCTGCATCCAGTAGAGAAGAGTAGGAAGAAAAACAGAAGCTACATGTGAGGAAGTGTAGGAAAGCATGGGTGGAGGTGTGAACAACGTTCAAAACCAGGAGAGGCAAACTGAGGTGTGTAAGATCAGCATCAACCAATATCAACATGTGCTGTGCAATGTCTACTTAAAAGCCACTTTAAAATCACTCCTAAAGAACCAAAGCAAGTTGGCTTCTCGTAGGAGTTAAAATCAGGGCCTGGTTTAGGTGTAGGCAGAGAGTTATTCAGGCAACAAGCAGACTCATAGAAAAATAGTGGTACACAAGACAGTTTGTGTGTGTGTGTACCTGGAAGAGGCGGTCCGTGCTAGGCGGTGTGCTGGCAGGGGAGTAGACTGGCTCCATGCCTGTGAACTCCTCTGCAAAGTTCCCCACATCCAGCTCATTACGGAGTTCTGGCTTAAATGGACTTGCTACCTTCTTTTCTGCCAGATCGGCCCAATTTAAGCCCTGCAACAGCAGTAAAATACATGAGACTGTACACAAATATTTTTTTTTAGCTTGAAATGTGTGCCTGGACCCAAAAGGGACAAGGCTATTCATGTCATGTTTGTACATTTGGGGTCAAATTCTATGTCTGGTTGTCTCATAGTCTGTCTTTAAGCTATAATTTGGACTTCATGTTCCTTCACTTTTTTCCTCCCTAAATTACTTTATACTTTTATACAAATTTTAATCTACCACACTGAACAAGACCACAAGGCAAGTATGAGAGCAAAATATGTTTTTCCTAGTCTACATCTAGTCTTTAGGCTTTGTTTGAGGACATTAACACCTTAGGTAAACTGGAATATAAACTTCCTGGACACCTCACAAGGAAGACTGCATCATTACCAACGATGCATGTGGGTTCAGGTCAGGGTTAAACAGAAGTTTAGAGGGGGGAGAGGAAGAGAGGAGAGGGAGAGGCAGAGGGAGGGAGAGTGTGGAGGGAGGGAGGGCAGGAGAGAGAGACAGGGAGGGATGGAGGGAGAGACAGGGAAAGAGAGAGAGAGAGACAGGGAGGGAGGGAGGGAAGGGAGACAGGAAAGGGGAGAGAGAGAGAGAGAGAGAGAGAGAGAGAGAGAGAGAGAGAGAGAGAGAGAGAGAGAGAGATGGGAGAGAGAGACAGGGAGAGGGGGAGTAGGAGGGAAGGGAGACAGGAAAGGGTAGAGAGAGAGAGAGAGAGAGACAGAGAGAGAGAGAGAGAGAGAGAGAGAGAGAGAGAGAGAGACAGAGACAGAGACAGAGACAGAGATGGGAGAGAGAGACAGGGAGAGGGGGAGTAGGAGGGAGGGAGGGAGAGAGGGAGAGAGAAAGAGAGGGAGAGAGAGGAGAGAGAATGAGAGAGAGGAAGAGAAAGAGGGGGGGGGTATACCTTGAAGAAAGGGTGACTTTTAATGTCCTCAGCCCCCCGGGGCCCAGAGCCCAGTCTCTTGTGAGGGTCTTTCACCAGTAGCTTTCTGATGAGGTCCTGAGCCACTGCCCCAATCAGAGAAGGGAATGGAGGTTCACACCGTAGAATACGCCTGAGAGAGAGAGAGAGAGAGAGAGAGAGAGAGAGAGAACAGGAAAGAGATTAAATTCAAGCAAAGAGATTAAATGCAATGAAAAACAAAGAGACAGAGGAATAAAAAGAGGAAGACAGAACACGAGTAAAAATAATAAAATAAAAAAAATAGATAAAGGTAGTAAAGTGAGTGAGCGTGTAAGAGAGAGACAGAGAGAGAGAGAGAGAGAGAGAGTTTATCATTAAACGAATCAACTGCAGCACAGCTAATTCAAGTACTTCCTAAACTAATTCATTAGAGACATAAAAGCATTATGGAGGTCAGATCATACAGAGCACGAGGGGGAATACAATAAGTGAACAGAGGAAACAAGGCAGGATGGATGTGTGTGTACGGTACGTGTGTGTCTGTGTAGGAGAGCGAGAGAGAGAAAGAGAGAGAGAGAGACATATTGTGTGAACATGTGAGTGTGTAACAACAGCGGAATGAGTGTGTGTGTGGGAGGAGAGAAAGAGAGAGAGAGAGAGACTATATGTGGAAGTGAGAGAAGAGTGCACGTGTGTGTGACTCACTTCGACACCTCACTCTGGGAGTTCCTCTCGCCCTCCAAAGTGAAAGGAGATGCTCCTGTCAGCAGCTCAAACATGAGAATCCCCAAACTCCACCAATCCACAGACTACAGAGAGAGAGAGAGAATTATGAGCACACATATTAATGAGAAGTCCAAACAACTCTGCCCAGCACATCAACTCATCCCCACTGTGTCTACAAGGTCCCTGAAGAACCTTTCTACAGCTCTTTCAACAACAAATTCAAACTACATGTGACACATCAGCCCCCCACCCCCCCCCCACCCCCGCCATTCTCTTTCGTATTAAAACAGTTTCGGACAATTATCAAAGTAACAGCTGCACCCAGAAGGAGGTGTGGGAGTGCAGTGCTTTTGGTAAGGAAGATAAAGGTTACCATGATCAATAACTGATGATAAATTTAGACTGATATGATCAACATTTATTGAGCTATACATACAGAAGTAGTGTCTCTCAGTACGGAGTCGGGCTGCCATGTTTGCTAACACAACATGCCAGACGACGGCGTATTCTAACCTCTTATTAGTCATGTTTAAGGTGCTGCACCCGGTTAGATCATTTAAAGGCAGGTAGCCAATGAAAGGAGCAGTAAACACAACCATGGCTGAAGCTTTTGGCAAGTGACTGCCGCTGCTGACCGCATAGGCCCTTGCAATTTAAACCAATCAAAGGACAATCTACAGTGTATTTCATAATGCTATGTAGCCCATGAATGAGGCAGAATCTCTGTGAGTCTAGTCTGTTCGTTGGTCTTCAAGTGCAGGGAAATTTTTGTCTGTGGTAAACGACTGCAATACAGAGGGAGCAAATTACGCTGAAAGACAGTGAAGTGTTCTTTCAGCGCAGGCACTATTGTACACCGTGTTATGTTACATTGATTTTATGACATTCAACAAGACCTGCAGGGCCCACGAGCAGGTTAAACGGCCCCCTCTTACCTTGCCATGGCCAGCCTTCCCTCTGATGATCTCTGGAGCCATGTACTCAATTGTACCACAGAATGAGTAGGTCCTCTCCTTCTGTAAACACGGGTGAATAAGTCAGATCATCATGTGGGTATATACTCTAGCACTAAAATGGGTGGAGGACAGAGATTGGTTTTAACAGAAATTAGCATTTTTCTTTGTCAGTATATACTGAAGACGAGGGAGGGAGTCTTTGTTATTTATGGCACTCTAAAGCTTTAATCTAAATGTAAATGTTGTTATTTTTGAGAAAACTTCGAAATATGCATATGAAATGCCAATATTTAAAAATTCGAATGCATGTTTTGACATACGTCCAGATTAGCGTCCAAAAATCTTATACAATGGAAGAATGTAGCAAATAATTAGATAAGCAACTTCAGTACAGGACTTTAAAAAGCAGCTAAAGACACACTGTAATAAACGTAGTGTAATAAAATGTAAATGTAGTGTAAGTTTTTTTTATTTTACTTAGTTTTATCACTTTTTTAATTTATTTATCTTTTGTTTTTACTCCAGCACATTTTTTGTTAATTTGATATGTAATCAATTGATTTATTATTTTGTTTGTGTTTTAATGTATTTTTTATAGCACGTTTATTTTTATTTGTAATTAAATTTTTAGTACTGTATAGCTATGACCTTATGAATATTTACTTTGTTTATCTTTATTTTACTTATACCTATATTACCTATATTTGTGACAGCGCTCTCTCTTTCATTTACCAATAAATAACATATGATTAATATAAATAATATGATTATTTACGTCTTATGTATGAACTTTTTTCACCAAGGGAGGCACAATTTTGTGCGGGGGTTACAAAAGCAAGCGAACCTGCATACATACTACACATACACCAGATGGGCAGTGTAACTCAACTGCAAGGGTGATGAAATAGTCCTACAGTAGTAGAACAACAAGATCTTAAAGCTAAATAGACTGAGTTAGTAACATAAGCACACACACACACACACACACACACACACACACACACACAAAAGCACCCTGAGAGGCAGTTCAGGCTGACACTCCTCACTTCACCCCAGTCAGCTGCCGGTGCTGGACCACTCACCTCCTCCTCCAAAAACTCCTTACTCAGCCCAAAGTCAGTGAGCACCACATGGCCCTCGTTGTCCAGGAGGATGTTTTCCAGTTTAATATCCCGGTACACGATGCCAAGCTGAACACAACAGGCCAAAAGAGCGGCTCATTAAAACAGCGCTGCTACTGCCACAGCTCAGAGCCACACACACACGCATTCAGCTCTCCCCAGCCAGGTAATGTGATGATGGGGCGGAGCACGGGGGGGCATTAACCCACTTTCAGTTAATATGCAGTGAGTGTTTAATTAACATCCTGGAATCACAGAATTGTAAGTTAATCTTTTCTCCTCACCATACACAATACCAATGTGTCTGGTGGATTACAATACTTACAAACAAAATCAAAATACATTTTATACATACATACATACATACATACATGTATTTATGTATGTATAAAATGTATTGCAATTTTCATTTTGTTTACTTAAGTATTGTAATTCACCAGACACATTCATATACAGACACACACACACACACATACGTAGTGTATTATGTGGTGGATCATTCTGCTTTGACACTGTATGGTGGTGGTGGTATGGTTATTGTGTGTTGTGCTGGTGTGCTGCTGAATATCAATCAAACATAAATATGTAATTTGCAGATACATTTGTTCAAGCAATTACCTACCAATATGATTCAGATCATTGTGCACTCCTGCTATTAATTATTTAGTGACTGATATGAAGTGCTCAGCAACTGCTATACATTATTAGGAAACTACAGTGAAAGTATTACTGTCGCAGTTCGAAGAAAAACAAGTATTTGTAAAATGTAATTAAGACGTTTGTTTTTCTTTAGACAGCAACGATGAGATTTATTCATCAAAATTAAATAAGATCAAAATTGATCAAATAAGATAACGCTATTAATCCCAGAGGGAAGAGTAGTTTATTACAGCAGCACAAAGAACAGTAAAAAGCAAACAAGAGAACAATATTAACTTACACTCCTCTACAATCAATTCATCAATCAATCCTACCACAAGTTACAGGGTTATGAGAGTGACGGTACTAAAGTCTGGGTACCCAAGGGCTTCAGTTTTGCTGCACAGTGACAGAGCAGAATGGCTTATTTTATTCCAATCTGTTTTTGTTGAAATGCTAAAGGAAGTGATTTGATTAGTGGAGCAGGAAAGATGCTGATGCTGGAGGTCTCACCTTATGCAGATGCTCCAAGGCCAGGACAATCTCGCCCACGTAGATTCTCACCTCATTTTCTGAGAAGTGATCTCGTTGGTACAGGTGAGTGAACATCTCCCCCCCGCTCACATAATCTACACACACACACACACACACATATATATACACATATATATAGATAAATAGATAGATAGATATCTGATATACAGATACAGTGTACTAGGACAAAGGCTACAAATGCACCACATTATGCCAGAAGTAGGCAAGTCTGCTGTATCTGTGCCAGATTTGGGACAGGCGGGCCAAATGCATGTTGTAGATACGTGGGCCACTGTTGGCTCACAGCAGATTGCCCGTGCCGACAATGGGCCAGCAGTGCCACCTTTTTGCCAGACGTGGCCCACATCCGCTTCCTATCTGGGATTTAACCTATTTAATTTATGCCGTTGTGAAAAAAATGTCAAAATTAAAGAAACATGGCGAAAACCGTGTTCTGTATTCAACCTTTGGCCAAATGTCTCCCTTTGTTCGGTTTTAGCCAAGAAATGTGATTAGGTGCATCCCTATGCTAAACTTATTCTATTTTCGAACAAGCATTCATGCAGTGAAGCACAAACAACATCTACATGTGCCACTACTAAAGACATTCACACCAAGACCATGATGCCAACGACTACTAGAATATACTCCTCATTTAAGCAAATTATTTAGGAAATGATTTAGCATTTGAAGAAATCATCTGTAGTATCAGGAAACCAATTTTATACAATACTTAACCCCACAACCATATATCTACCAGCCACTTCATTAGGTTCACAGCTTTGTATCCATTATGTGGATGGTGGATCATTCTCAGCACTGCAGTGACACTGAGGTGGTGGTGGTGTTAGTGTGTGTTGTGACTACTGATGAAGGACTAGAGGATGACCCACACTGCACTGTGCAGCAGCAGATGAGCTATCGTCTCTGACTGTACATCTACACGGTGGACCAGCAAGGTAGGGGTGTCTAGTAGAGTGAACAGTGAGTGGACACAGTGTTTAAAACACTACCGCAGCACTGCTGTGTCTGATCCACTCACCCCAGCACAACACTCACTAACACACCACCACCACCACTTCAGAGTCACTGCAGTGCTGAGAATCATCCCCAAGTGACAAATAAAATGGCACAGAGTCTCTTACACCACAGATCAGGTTCTGTCTTCAGGACCCCCCCACTCGCCCAACCTCCCCCCCCTCACTTCATTACGGAGCGTCTGTCAATATGGGGTTACTACCGCAGCTGTGGAGGGCACTTTAATTAAGAGAGAGGGGTTCGTTACATGGGCAAACTTTGGGATGCCCTTTACATGCTTCAGTTGAAGCTGCCATCACCATAGCTACGGACAGACCCCTTGTTTCTGAGGTGTACCATCAAGTGTCGCATTGCCATTTGCAAGAGGTGAAGAAACAAGCTTACAGACGAAGAACAAATCTGGAACATCTTGCAACTGAAACAACATAAGCAATAAAATAAATTAAGCATAATTTTTTTTTTAACTGGAGTCGTCGATCATGCCGACATGATCGAACCACAAGGCTGGATTACTTTAGTTAAAAGTGCTGGCTTGAAACACCACAGTTTTTGCTTGATGCCGATAAACCGAGTAAAAAACAGAGATAATATATCTAGATAACTGCATTTAACACCTGTGGCTGTTATAGAAAGAACGAGGGATGAATAAACGACACACAGAGGAGTATGGGACAGATTAGATTTCGGGAATCTGCTGAAAGTGGGTACATGCAGTTTGGTGACTGCAGGTTAAAGCAGGACTCCTACCCTGAGTGAACAACACAAGTGATAAAGTCGCTCAGGTCGTGATAGAGACGTTTGTGGGCGAGTCCACCAGCAGCTTGTTGGACTGAATTGTGTGATCAAGTAACCCATGGTTTTAAAGGAAGAGCAACCAGTATAATCAAACGGCACATGTTAAACTTTATTTATTCACTAAACATTTTACATCAGACTTCAGCTAAGTCAGCATCCAATTGTCTGCAGAGTGTCTCCTACATTTTGGTTACATTTTAGTGCCCCACAAAAAAAGGAATCAAAGTCTTGCACACTAAAATATTACAGGAAAGAACATTGGGGGGTTTCCCAACATTTGCACCCTCCATCCTGCTTAACACACTGCGCTCCGACGCTGCATCAGTGCATACTCGCTGCTGGAGGGTTTATAGCTCACTCCCAGTTCTCCATAACTACTCTGGATTATAAACTAATATATTCCACATACACGTGCCAATGGAGACGAGGTGGATAGGTCGATAAAGAAGACGTCGGGGAGAGCCTGAAACAATGTATGCTGCAAAGCTAGGAAGCTAGTAAGCAGTAGCAGCCAATGGGATGCCTGAATCTTGTCTGCACTTTGGTCCTTTCTTATAGAGTTGCTGATAACAGTGTGCCACACAGAGCTGCAGCCTTACCCTATGTTCACCCCAGTAGATGACAAAGCTATTTTGGTTAGGTCACTCGATAGCTAGTAAGGCTAACCAGTATGCTAAATGACCAATAAAGCCAGCCGCCAATGCAAGCAGTTCATCAATAATATGTGACTTCAAAACTAACTAGCTTTCATGAACTTTGTAAACCTCCATGTGCAACAAAGTGAGCAGCCTTAAACACACCCACAAGACCCAATGTGGGGGGGACATAAGGGACTTGATGCCTGCTAGTGTGAACATGGGGGGGCGGGGGATATCTTAGCTAATCAGCTGCAACTATCACATTTTTAGGTAACACATATCTATCATCAGTGTGAACACACCTCTGCGCTGACAGGAGACGCGTGTGCATATCTAATCATCAAGTTCGCGGCTGCTGACACGGTATGACGGTCAGGACCAATATTATTTGTTTATACCGCAACTCCAGTTTGAAGCACAGTCATTTTTGGTGGTGACTAACAATGTTTTCTTGAATTGTGAAAAAGGAAATTCAACCCAACTACACAGAGCCTGTGATATGTCTGTAGTACAGTCAGACCAATTAGAGGCATCCTAACACCCACGCACTGGGTACATGACAACATAACCACAAGAAAGTGGCAGTCTAGTGCTGTATATTCAAGCCTCAAACCAGAAAAATGAATATCCTCTCAAGCATCCGCTGTTTTTTAGGAGTCAATGCTATAGGCTAAAAGCTAAATCAGAGGGTTGTGTGTTTGTCTGTGTTTGTGTGTGTGTGTTTTTGTTTGAGCCAAGCTAACAACATTCTTGATGTCCATCAGACAACGTTGACAAGGGCACTTGGTTGTGGTTTAGCAATGTTATTCCTAGTTTGCTTCTCCCCTATTGCAGGATTGCGTCTGGCCTCACAAGAAGTTTGTTTCTTGGACTTCTGCAATGTACTGCAAATGAAGTCTAATCACACCTTTCATAACTAGGGCTGTCCCGAATACCATTTTTTGTGTTCCAGAGCCTCAGTAGTACTCAACAACAAACATTTTAAGCTCCACCCTGCAAGGGTGATGGACAGCGTTTGAAGAGCCTATTGGGACCATGCACTGTTAGGTGGCATGTTAGCATGTCGTTTGCCCCAAGCTGAGATGGCGAGATGGGGACTAGTTGTATTTCATGACCAGTCTTCATGGAGGTGGCCTCAAGGTGTAAAGGTTACACAGAGTGGTGCAGATGAGGGTCTAGTATGGTGGTGCAGTGTTTGCAGCCTCTATTGGGAATATGCGCTGTCTGGAGGCATGTTAGCATGTCGTTAGCCCCGAGCTGAGATAGTACAAGGATATTCACACTGAAGAGCCTGAGAAGAGGGGTGCAGTGGTGGGTTTCTGAAGCAAAGCAGAGGGCTATGTTTTTAACTGTTAGCACTGCAGAGAGGCTCGCTGTGTTTGGTGATGTTTGCTACATTATGGATCATAACCGTGGGTCATACAAGTTTCTCCCAAGAAACCAGACTGCTACAGTGTTTTTGCTGTTTGCCTCTATTTAGGTCCAGACCTATTTTATAAGCTGATAAACCTGAAAACATACATAACAAGGTTATTACAAGGCCCTTACCCAGAATGAGATGGAGTTTGGTCTGGGTCTGAAAGGCATAGTGCAGAGTGACCAGAAAAGGTGACTGCCGGATGTGTTCTAGAACCTGCCTCTCGGTCCGAGTGTGCTCCGCAGTCTTTGCCTTCTGAACGATGGCGGCCTTCTTCAGAACCTGGGGGAGGGGCAGTGATCAGTGAGTGCACTGCTCTTTTTGTTATGTAATCAGAGTTAGCATTTCATCATCCTTCCGTGCAAGATGGCCTAACACTGATATAATATTGCGATACGTGAAGTGTGGAGAAGTAAGAGGTCTCTGTGTATCCATTAACAAGAGAACCATTCGACTGCATGGTTTCCTTATTAAATTCGGTATGTGATAAAATGATAGAGTAGTACCTTCATGGCATAGAGCTTCCCTTCATCATGGCCACTGATCTTCCTGACCAGAAACACCTTTCCATAGGCTGTGAAAAATAAAAAAGGAGAGAAGGCACAGATGATACACATGTGACAATTTCAGCAGGATGAATAATTGAATAACAGAACTCAGGAAACCAGATTTGATCTGAGATAGTAATGAACCCAGAGCAGCCTGACATTGGTCGGGTCACGCTTGATCATGATGTCTGCCTTCCTTTGAGATGATATCGAGAGATAAAGGGGGAGAGAGAGAGAGCACGAGCGAGAGAGAGAGAGCAAGCGACAGAGAGAAGTGAAGAGTGAGGATCACCCAGTTTGTTTGTCAGAACTGACAACCTCATATGCAGAAGAACAAGCAGCCTGAGGTTTAAATTTTGTATCCTTGTTTCATGAATCATCATGCCACCTTCTTAACGAACCTCAACTGACAGCCATACAGCCTTCCCTCAAAACTGGACATCATGTCAAAGTAAGAGCTGGCAGCTTATTTGGTCAGAAATAGGGCTGTGACAACAACCACACTACCACAACACTGTGGTTATGCGACGGCGACCGCGGCGTGGAGCTCGTTATCGTCATCACCGCTGTTGAAAGTTGATGCGCCATCTTTAATCACACTTGCCTTCAGTTTACGACTTTACTGACAGCTCTCTGTTAGCGAACTGAAGAAGACTGGACTGTAACACTAAGACTGGGATGGTATCTTTCATGTTGCCCGTTTAAAGTGTTCTGTGTATACTGATCGTTATGACTGAAAGGCATTCAGTCCCCATAGAGCTGCACCAACAGCCAGCATTTTTATTACACTATATTAGACTAAACTAACACTAATCTAAGACTTTGTTTTGGGCTTAAGGTCCTGTTGCCTGTGATGGTACAGTCAGGATTAACCGCTATGTCAACAAAGAATCAACCGTAACCAAGTCTAATCTGTAAAGGCCATATGCCTGAAGGCACCGGTGTCCGTACCTTTATTATAAACAACCATTTGTAACGTTTGGCTGTTGCTGGACTGGGAATGTGGCGGTGTAAAGGCTGACTGTTTCATGCACTGTAAGTGGTGCAAGACTGCGTGCACCAAAATGGAGCATTGTCACCGCTCCAGCATGTCTGTGCATGTGTTACGAATTTACTTACTAGGCATACTGCTTTATTCAAACCGAGTGAATTTTAAGGTTTACTAAGAAGGTTCCCAACTACAGGTGCGTTTATGAGAGCTCCACCATGTAATCACTGAGAATACTGCAACTACAACAGAAAACTACAACGGCCCACTGGCGGTAAACCGGCAAACCGTGTGGTTATGTTGCTTTATCACCGCGATCACAAAAGAATGTTTAGACCGTTACAGCCAGAACCAGAACCAATAATCTTTAAGCCAAGCAAGGGCAGTGTCCACGACCCTTAGCTAGCCTCAACAAACCATACAGATCTAGCAAAGGTCAGTGTGTTCCAATCCTGGTGGTCAGGCACTGTTATTTTGGGACATTACCTGCTCTAGCAAACCTCAGTGTGTTTAAAAACAAATCAGAACTGGGGACTGCATGAACCTGCCAGAAGAAACTCCAGCCTAGACAAATAAAGCTCAGTAATAGGGGCTTGGCAAGAGCCCACAGCTGCTAGTCACACGAAGTACAACAGGAGAATTTCTGAACTGAATCTGAGTCTTGGTAAAACAGGCAAAATATAATGAATAACAACACTATATACTCATGCAGTGTGCCATGGTATATGGGCACCCACCAAAGTATATATCGACCATTAAAAACATATAGAACATTTTAAATGCCAGCCAAATAATCTAGCGATTATTAAAATGGACAACCGATTATTTGTATTTTGGTGGTTGCGAATTATGGTGTCTTTAGGATGAGCATCCACTGGGGCTGCAAACTAGATTTTGATAGAAGAATAATCTATTATTATTTAAAATGAATAATTGACAGCAACTCAGCCATGAAGTGGCTGGCCACTTAAAATGACAGAGCAGGGTCAGGGGATGCTGAGGCACATAGTGCTCGGCGGTCGCAAACTTTCTTCAGGCTTAATCGCTACAGACATCCAAATTTCATGTGGCCTTAACTCAGGAACAGTGTGTAGAGAGATTCATGGAGTGGGTTTTTAAGGTCGTGTAGCTGCATCCAAGCTTTACATCACCAAGCGCAATGCAAAACGTCGAATGGTGTAAAGCGGCGTCACTGGACTCACTGGAGACGTGTTCTTTGGAGTGACCAATCATGCTTCTCCGTCTGGCAATCCGATGAATGAATCTAGGTGTGGCATTTGCCAGGAGAACAGTACTTGTCTGACTGCATTGTGCCGAGTGTGAAGTTTGGTGGAGGGGGGATTATGGAGTGAGTATGTTGTTCAGGAGTTAAGCTCGGCCCCCTCAGCTCCAGTGAAAGGAACTGCTAATGCTTCAGCAGACCAAGAGATTTCATGCTCCCAACTTTGTGTGAACAGTTTAGGGATGGCCCCTTCCTGTTCCAACATGACTGTGCACCCGTGAACAAAGCAAGGTCTATAAAGACATGGATGAGCGAGTTTCGCAATACTTTTGGCAATACAGTGTAAGTGTAACTTGGTATTATTAATTACTACTGTTGTTTTGACCCCTACTTGAATGCAGCACAGGTTGGGTGAGACAAGAGTGCAGGAGCTTCAAATGTGCTAGCCAACACAAATAACTTAAAATTAGCTTTCTCTTAGTTCAATGGAATGGCTACACGGTTACAACAGTGATTCATCTAATGTTTACCTTACAGAAGTATTTCAGCAAGAAGTCGTGCGAGGTGGAGGCGAAGCTCGTAGCTCAGGTACCCTGAAGTGTGCTAATTCACAGAGAGGCATTTTGTGGTCATTAAGGCAGCAGTCAGGAGAAACGGCCGTATCTCTGAGAAGTGCATTTCGGTAATTACACCGGTCAATATTGGTTCAAGAGATATTATTCGAGTCCACCTTGTGTCTTCATTTTCAACCTCTTTTGCCAGTGACTATAGCTTCTTCTGTCAGTTATAAAACACTTCAGTTCACTGTTATTCTACTGCTAGGGCAAATAACCAGAGCTGATAGGCTGTAGTGCAACATAATGGAGCGAACTGAGCTAGACACATGTCTAAATCATCAGCTACCATAGTACTAGGTTACCAGGTTAAAAGTGAGGCAGGCAGAAAGTCAAGAGTAAATATTTCTCTCTCTACATATCGCCAGCCACTTCATTAGGTACATCAACCACTTTGTAGGTCCACCCCAGAGCAGGCATTATGTGGGTGGTGGATCATTCTTAGTACTGTAGTGACACTGACGTGGTGGTGGTGTGTTAATGTGTGTTGTGCTGGTGTGAGTAGATCAGCCAAAGCAGTGCTGCTGGACACCAGTGCTGCTCCACTATTGGGGTCCTGACAATTGAAGAACAGGATAATAAAGTATACAGAGAAACAGACAGACTACAGTCTGGAACTGTCCCATATAGTCAGTGGAGCTGATAACATGGAGACTGAGTGTAGATACTAGGAGGTGTAACTAATGTAGGGGCGTGTGTTTGTAATATCTGTGGGAAACACCCAACAAAAATGTGTTTCTTGATTTGAGGTTGAGTTGTTTCTTTCTTCAGGTAGGTGCAACAAAGCATCATGAGCCAAAGGGTAAAATTATTAACCAGCCAATTTGGCTATTTTCAGTTTATACAAAAAAAAAAAATTGGCCATTATTTTTAAGCAAACATGATCTAATATCTCATTTTGATATAGGGGCTAGTGTTAAGTACTATTTGTGCTGGCCTTCATCTACTGTACAACAAACTGCAGAAATAACCCTCAACGTGAACTGTCACACTGATAACTACCAGCGTGGAAAGGGAGATATTGCACCCAGTCTGGAGGCACTACAGGAAGCATGTGCTTGTGTTCCAAATCAAGTCGTTTTCATGATTAAGATTCGCTTGTTCTCAGGCGAGAGCCATTTCACAATCCCAGAGGGATAGCAGTTCAGAAGTTGTTAACGTTCCCAGCATGAAACGCCAGCATGACCTTGTTAGACAGAACAGAAAGAAGCAGACAAGCTGTAGACAGTCATGGGCCTCTCACCTCCAGTGCCAAGCACTTTGAGAAGCTCGAAATTCTCCATGCCAACTTTCTCTGTGTATCCAGTGAGGTTTGCTGTGGAGAGCAGGGAATAAAGCAAGAGACAAGACACTTTAATACACGGATGCACATTGACACTGGAATTAACAGTTAACAGGATTAACAGACAGCAGGTTATACTTGTACTCCCAAAAGCGAGAGTGTTTAGGTGATGTTAGAACATTAGCATTTTAATTATTTTACAGCGTTAGTACTCTCCACATCAAAGAAGTAAGTGTCTTTAAGTGTTAGAACTCGCTGTAATGCTAACCCAGATGGGTCTAATATCTACATTTAATAAATATGTATACTTCTGCTTAAGTACGAGTGTCCACTAGCGCTGAAAACAAGGGACTTTTTCGATAGCAAAATAATCTCACGATTATTAACACAGATAATCGAACATTCTGAATTTGGCGGTTGGGGATTTTGGTGCCTCTAGTACGTTCATCCACTAGAGCTGTATCTAAGGACTATTTTTGACAGCGGAATAATCTATCGATTATTAACACAGGTAATTATACCTATAATATATCTATTATATCATTTTGGTGCCTCTAGTATGAGCATCCATGAGACCTGTAATTTAGGACTATTGATTATTAACACAATAACGGATTGTTCAGATTTTTGTGATTGCATTGGTTATGGTGCTTTTAATATGAGCATCTATTGTGAATAACTAAAATAAATAACCGATTATTCGAATGAATGGCCTGTTATTCAAACGCTTGGCCCCTTTTGATATAGTCTACAGTCACAGGTCTTTACTGTAATAGAAGAAATAATTGGCACCAACTAATCAACTATTAAATTAGTTAAGTCAGTTCATTTGGAAATCAATTTTAGTTGACATTGGACCCCTATCCTCCACATATATTTTTACACCCTATGAACATAAACGTAAGATATAAATAGCTTATTCAAAAAAATCTATAACACTTCACCACACGTGCATTGATGTACATATGTATGGATGCATTCCTACTAATACGCTTCTTAATTCTATTACACACACTATTAGCCATATATGTCCATTATCATATCGTCATCAGTGGTGTCAAAGCCAGATTCCTTAAAACTCTGCTACAAACAACCAAACGGCAGCAACTTTTTGAGGACAGTAATTGTTAAACTATTGCCAGAAACACTTGTGTTGGTGATACCAAAGCACTCGTGGTAGAATCAATGTTAAAGGGACCTTAGTATGGAAAGCCAATTTCTCTTTATTTGTTTGTTTATATAATTGTTTTCCAAGTTTTTAGAGTCATTTTTTGCCTGTTGTGCTGCACACAGAGGAATTTGTCTTCCAAATTTAAGTAATCTGTAAAGAGAAACTCCCACACACACACACAAACAGGTGTGTCTTAGGTGTGTCAGCTGACATAGGTGTCAGTTCAGGAAATTGTACAGAGGGTAAACACTGTAATATTGTTGGTCTGGTGGTTTTAAAACATACTATCTACTCACAATTGTGAGTAAATCAGTTTGCTTTGACAACAGAGCTTTAGGTGCCATGAAAGCAACACATTTACATGTAATAGGGTTGTTTGCAAATGACATCCTGTCATGGAGCAGCTCTGGCACAAACTGCAGGAATTGACATTACAGTATATGTCTACTGTTTGGCCTGCTAAAACAGAGTACATATTTTTACCTACAACATTTATGGTATCTTTTGGGATAAAGATAAAATCAAGCTGGTGAAGACCGGATTGTGAATGTGGCTGAAAAATGCGTGAACCACAATAACAATTATGTGAGATACACTCATCACCAAAAGAGTAGCTCCACCCAAAAGGGGTGTGGGATTGCAGCGCTGTTGGGAAGGAAGATAAAGGTTACCAGGAACAATAAATGATGATAAATGTAGACTGATATGGACAATATTTACTGAGCTACACATACAGAAGTAGTGTCTCATAGTATGGCGTCGGGGGACCATGTTTGCTAACTCAACATGTCAGAAGTCTCGGCATGGAGTTGTAGAGGTTCCTAATGGTGCCCTGTGATAATCCATCCCATGCAGCTTGAATTTTCTCACACAGTTCGTGCAGATGGTGCGGTAGAGTTGGAGGTGTGACACCAGGCCTTTTGGACGTGTGCAGCATTACAACAAACCATTTAACTTGGTGCTGACCACAGTGTCTCCACACACGGATTCATTGGTCGTCTCCAACAAGACAAATGTGGGACTCGTCACTAAAGATAACCTGTTGCCATTCTGAGTCACTACATGACAGTCTGGCAAGACACTGCCGTCTTTGGTGACGTTGACTTGCTGTTACGAACAGTCGTCCTGTAGTCCTGTGTGGTGCAGCCATCTGCCAATGGTGTTAGCCCTAACAGGATGACTCTTGGAGGGCATCACTGCTCACCGAATGTCCACAATTGTGGCTGTTGGGTCAGTCAGGTACAACGATAAGACCTGTCCTTGTTTACATCTCATGCGTGACGCATGTCAAACCCACCCACCAAGTTTCATTCCTGCCGGTTGATTCCTTCGGGGAGCAGCTATTCTTTGAATGACGAGTGTACTTGTTTAGGAGCCAGGAGAAAGCCCTGAAATCTGTTGAGGGAGGCTAGTTATCCTCCAGTTTGTTCAATTTAATCTGCTCCCATTTATCTCTGTATTATTTTGTGGACCCTGTTGAAGCCAAACACTAGTTCCCAGGGATGGACAACAAAGCTTTCTATTCTATTCTGCTTTGTCTGGCTTGAGGCTTGACCCCTGAATGTGGTGTGCCGGACTGTTGTGGTCGTGCTGTGACTACACATGGATGGTTTGGATGCTTCTGATTGCTCCATCTTATCCAATCCATCACCAAACTCTGTGGTATTACATAAAGTTTCCCTAGTTATATATGTACCAGGCACTGATTATGAAAACGGGATTTTATAGAATTCTATAATTCTTTTATTACCATTTTAAATTGTCTGTTTACCCTTTCACGTTGCCATTATATTCATTTTTATCTTGTGTTTATTATTGTTCTCCTATTTATTTGTGCATCCTTTTTTATTTTACCATCCATTTGTTAAAGCACTTTTTATTTCATTTCAGGTCAGACAGATTAAACTCCATTTCAATTTCTTTACCCATCCCTATAAGCTGTAAATGCTCGACCGCACTGAAAATGTGGTCCTAAAGTCTCGGTGACTGAAATTAAAGGTTGACTGACTGATCGACTGAATGACTGATTGACAAATCAAGGGCAAATGCCTATAGCAGCATCACCTACCATTTGTGATTTCATGCTTGACGGTGCAGACTTTCTTCCGAGTCTCTCTGTCCGAGTCCTCGCTACTACTACCACTGCTGCTGCTGCTAGCACTACCGTCTCCGGGCATCTCTGCAGCTGGATTTCACCGAGTTCTCGCGAATACAGATGTTCGGGCACGTTTCCTTCGCATCTACGTTTACAGCACCACTTCTTCTGCGCGCGCCGCTCAGCCTACAACTAACGCTAGCGTTACGGTCCGAACGGAGAGCCTCCGTGTAGCCCAGCGAACGTTTCCCACCGGGCATGAATGGTGGTGGTGGCTCTTTTGCTCGTTGTTTTCCTGGCCGGTGCGGATCCCTTAGCTCACAAATCCCTTTGACATCCTGCTGTGGGCTCTAATCTTCACGGGCGAGCCCTAATGTATGTGTTTGTGCGACCCAAATAAACGCATAATCGCCTCAAAAGCTGTATATGCTAGCCTTTGACTGAATGCTAACCTGCGGGGGTCTCTTTCCAAACGGCGACCTTCGCCTTTAGCGAACTGCCCGTTTGATAACTCCGGTTATTTGGTTACAATGTCGGCGGAGCGGACGGCTATTTCCGTATCTCTCTCTCTCCGTGGCTGTAGCTACCAGCTAAATGACAACATGCAACTGGTTCCCCCACAGCCGTGACCCGCTGCGGAGAGCATCTACTACTAGCGTAGTCTTTTAACCCCTCCAAGACTTTTTACGGACTGGTTGTCGGTTTAACACGGCCTTGCCGACATAAAAACGACTCCTTGCCAAACAAGCGATCTGTCACGGAGCTCATTAACCGACCTGTATCTGTAAAAAATAAAGACGTCGTAGCCGTGCTAACGAGCTAACACCGTAACGTTAGCTGTGCTAGTTAGCAAACTCGCTAGCATAGCTCGCTCTCCACCTTGACAGTCAAATTAAAAACTCCGTGTCGCAGGACCCCGAGTTAGCATGTCGCCACCGACTCCGTGTTCCTCCGTGTTCTTTTTTCTGGGTGACTAATGCTGGAAAATATACGCCTGCTAAAGAGTGGGAACAAAACAAAACGATAAATGAGAAAAGTGGAGTTAAAGACTGGGGACTAGTTCAACTACGGAGGCCGGGAGCGGGTCCGGATGGCGTTGTCGGAAAAGCAGGCTTTAGAATGGGAGGGCTGCTGGGGAGAAGGGAGTTGGTGCCACAGAACTGGTTTCTCTTGCTCTCTTCTTGGATGTGGAAGCTCATTTCATTTCCGCCACTTGAAGAAAAAAGGCCATACGGAATCTCACAGAGATAACAACTCATAACTCATATGAGAAAGGAAGTCACAACAATGAGGCAAAAAAGTCGTAATTACGAGATACTAAGTCTTAATTATGAAATAGAAAGTCAAAGTTATGCAATAGGACGTCATAATAATGAGATACTGAGTCTTAATTATGACGTAGGAAGTCATAATAATGAGATACTGAGTCTTAATTATGACATAGGAAGTCATAATAATGAGATACTGAGTCTTAATTATGACATAGGAAGTCTTAATAATGAGATACTACAATTATGATATAGGAAATCTTAATAATATATGAGTCTTATATGACATAGGAAGTCATATAATATTTATATATATATATATATATATATATATATATATATATATATATATATATATATATATATATATATATACAATATATATAACTTAAGTCATAATAATGAAATATGACGGTGTACTTATGAAATCTGTATGTCATAATTAGTCATAACGAGATATTTAATTATTCTCCCTTGTTGCGAATGTAGACTATAACATCTTTTCCAGTCTTAATTTCTACTGTCTTAAACTGCAGTTTTAATACACTATATTGCCAAAAGTACTCGCTCATATGCCTATTCTTTATCCATAGGTTATTAATATGATGTCGGGCCACCCTTTGCAACTATAACAGCTTCAACTCTTCTGAGAAGGCTTTCCACAAGGTCTAAGAATGTGTTTATGGGAATTTTTAAACAATTTTTTCAGAAGCAAACACTGATGTTGGACGAGTAGGCTTGGCTAATTCATCCTTAAGGTGTTCTATGGGGTTGAGGTCAGGACTCAACAGGCCAGTCAAGTTCATCCACAGCAAACTCGCTCATCCATGTCTTTATGGACCTTGCTTTGTGCACTGGTGTGCAGTCATGTTGGACTAGGAAGGGGCCATCCTCAAACTGTTCTCACAAAGTTGGGAGCATGAAATTGTCCAGCATCTGTTCGAACATAGAAACCCATTCCATGAAGCTCTCTACACACTGTTCTATGCACCACAGCATCCGCTGTCCCTGCTCTGTCATTTTATGTGTTCTACCAATTCATGGCTGAGTTGCTTTTATTCCCAATGACAGTTGAAATATCATGACTGGACTTGTGGCACATGTGACATCCTATCACTGTACCACGGTGGAATTCACCGGGCTCATGAGAGCGACCCATTCTCTCACTGATGTCTGTAGGAGCAGTCTACATGACTTTATACACCTGTGACCATGGATGTGATTGGAACACCTAAATTCAATGATTTGGATGGGGGAGTGAAGAATTTTAGCAATATAGTGTATAACAATGATAACCCTTCAGCCCTAGTCCTACACAGTAAGTGGTAAGCAGAACTATTACTGCTGGTCTTGTACATACATGTCATGGTATAATTATGCATGACTCATCGTGCCAGTTGCCTCTGATTTTCCATATAGCACTTTATCTGATCTGCTAGCGAAATGCTACTATTATTATTATTGTTGTTATTATTATTATTGTTGTTGTTGTTGTTGTTGTTATAACAAGCTTCACAGACAAAGCATGTCCCCTCTGTAATGTTCTGTGGACATGTTAATTATGTGGAAATTGGTTCTTTGGTTGAGGTGGCAGTAAATGTGAACCACAGTGTTTACACTAAGCTGCTGGACAACCAGGTTTTGCCTTCTGCTCATCTTACTGTGGAACATAAAGTTCCTATCCCAGTATTCCAAGATGACAGTTCTCGCATTCACAAGGCTGCAAATGTGACTGATTGACATGAGGAACATTCAGGGGCATTCGTACATCTGGACTGGCCCACACAATCCCCAGATCTGAGTCCTTATGGAAATCTGTGGGACTACCTGGATCAAGAGTAAAACCATACCAGGGAGGGCATCCCCCAAATCTGGCCCACCTGACCAATTCTTTGATGCAAGAGTGTCTAAACATTGATGTGGCCTGCATTCAGAAACTTGTCCAGTTAGTGCCAAATACAATCACAGCTGTTATTGGTGCTGGTGGAGGCGTTACACGCTAAAGTGGTACAGTACAGTTCACTGCTGGATCTGATCTACTCACACAGCCACCACATCTCAGCACAGCAGTGACACAGTTTAAACTCTGTGTCTACTCAGTGTCCACTCTTATTAGACACTCCTACCTTGCTGGTCCACCTTGTAGATAGCTCATCTGCTGCTGCACGGTACAGTGTTGGTCATCCTCTAGTCCTTCAGTCCCGTCAGTGGTCACAGGATACTGCCCACAGGATAGTTTTGGTTGGTGGACGAGTCTCAGTCCAGCAGTAAATCTGAGGTGTCCAGCAGCACTGCTGTGTCTGATCCACTCACACCAGCCCAACACACACTAACACACCACCACCACGCCAGTGTCACTGCAGTGCTGAGAATCATCCACCAGCCACATAATACCTGCTCTGTGGTGGTCCTGTGGGGGTCCTGACCATTGAAGAACAGAGTAATAAAGTATACAGAGAAACAGATAGACTACAGTTTGGAACTGTAGAACTACAGAGTGCTCTAGTGTAGATACAAGGAGGTGAGTTTAATGAGACTGTTAGTGTCTTGTTTCCAGTAACTGTATGTATAGTATAGTACAGTATGTAGTAGTGTATTTACTGTATGTAGCTGTACCAACCTGAGACTCCAGCTTAAGCATCCCTGTTTGGTGTTGGCTCTCTAGTTTGGATCCTTGGTTTTATACAGTCTAACATTACTAATGCATCCAGGTCTGGGCCACCAACTGCCTCACCTCTAAATGATCTGAACTACAAGACTAGTCATAACTACCTCACTTACTTATTAGCTTCATAGAAGCTGCCACATAGTCATTACTGAATAATAAGGTTAATTACTAAGACCTCAGTGCTCTAGGTGTTTAAGGTCTAGTTGCTAACTATCGCACACAGACATGCCACATGTTCACACGCCTGTGTAAATCTCAGTGTAATAAACAGAAACATCTTTTGTCCAGCTAACTGTATTCCTATTATTTCATATCCCAACCTTCCTGTGCTGATGTACCTGCCCAGGCCTAATCGGATGTAGTGAGAGTGGAGGTGCTTAGGCAGCAGTCCAGGTATTAAGAGCCTGGATTAGGGTCAGGTTTTGAAAGGTGTCAGAAACGAGGGCATAGATATTACAAGCCCTCGCTGTATTAATGACATCGTTCATCAATCTCCATAATCCTATTCCAGCCACATGCTGACATTCAGTTGTGGGGGAGGTGATAGAGGGTGCATGTGTGGGTCATGCCAGCTTATGTGTGCGTGCCAGTCTGTGTTTTTGTGTATGTCCTAAGGAGAAAGTGAGTGGATGTGTTGGTATGCATGTGATGGTATGCCTGTGTTGGTATGTCTGTATTGGTGGGTAGTTAGGTAGGTAGGTAGGTGGGAAGGTAGGTAGGTAGGTGTATGGGTGACTAGGTAGGTTGGCTAGGTGTGTGGGTGACTGGAGGGCTAGGTAGGTTGGCTAGGTGTGTGGGTGACTGGGGGGCTAGGTAGGTTGGTTGGGTGGGTGGTTGGTTAGGTAGGTGAGTGGGAGGGTAGGTAGTTAGGTAGGTTGGAGGGTTGGTTAGGTAGGTAGGTGGCAGGGTAGTTGGGTGGCTAGGTATGTGGGTGGGTAGGTAGTTAGGTGTGTTGGTGGTTGGTTAGGTAAGTGGGTGTGTGGTAAGCTAGTTGGGGGTTAGGTAGGTGGTTGGGTGACTAGGTAGGTGTGTGGGTGGCTAGGTGGTTTCTAAGTAGGTTGATTAGGTGGTTAAGTGGGTGAGTGGTGGGTTAGGTAAGTGAGCACATGTGTAGATAGGTATGTGGGAGGTTAGGGAGCGGGAAGGGTGTATTTGGGAGGATGGTTAGGTAGGTTGCAGGGTGTTTTGGTAGGTGGTAGGGTAGGTAGGTGGGAGGGTGGGTAGTTAGATGGATCTGTGGGTTGTAGGAAAAGTAGAAAGTCAAAGAGACGGAGCCAAGTCAGAGATATTTGAACACACATCTATTGGCACAAAATCGCACTACACAACGAAGCAGTTAAAAACTTAAACTTTTATTCAATCCGACTCTCGTGCTTTTCCGTACGGCTGCAGTGCAGTAGTTTTTCTGTGGCTTAGCAGAGCATTGAGCAGAGACTGACTACACCAGCTTTATACATTTACAGTGCTGTTATCTTCTTGCATAATGTACAATCACGGTTTAAACAGGTATTTTTATAGGATTTTTTTTTTTCGTTTATTTCTTTACATGCTTTTTAAGGGAAAGCAGTTGGCTCTGGAATCAAGAAATTAGTCCCAGGGCTTGAGATCGTGGTTGTACAGTATTCCCTGTTATTTATCGATGAACAACAGTGTAAATAAGAAATTTAGAGTGGATTAGTTTAAGGGTGGAGATATACTTGGAGTTAGCTACGTGTTCGCGTACAGATGAAAGCTACCTCGCATACGCTGTGTCTTGTTGGTGCGTCAGGTTGTGCACACTGTCAGAAATCAGCCCTATGTGTATTAGCGCTAAGGTGCAGTACACACAGAAACGCTAGGGGGCAGTGCAGGTACTCAGCAGTATCAAAACAGTGGTAAGTTTCTTGCCGCTGCATAGTGACAAATATTCATGTCAGAACACCTGGCGAGAGGTCGGTATTATTCTAAAAATGGATAAGGAAATAAATCCGAGTGGAAAATCCTGGACAAACCGAGTGGTCTGCCCTCTAGAGGAACCCTCCAGTACCACACGTAGCACATAGGCAAGTATGCGAAAAGTTTCGCTCATGACGCACCCTGTTGTCTACGCGAACACATAACCACACACCAAGTATACCTCTACCCTACAAGATGCATGCCGCTCTTCTTTCACCTTACAGGGGCATAATCCAATGGAGGGCCGGGATAAGTCAGAGGAATCATCGTCATGCAGCTCGTTCAGCACTGACCTGGGAAGTCATGCAGCAGGAAGACTGCAGTTAGAAACTCCAAAGGACAACCCTGAACTTGTTGCCGCTGCAGATGAATTATTAACAGCCTTATCGATCGCCTAATGCTGGTCGAAACAGCACGGCAGGCTCCTGATCCTCACAAGGCTTTTTCACCATTGATACTCAGACACCCCTGGAACAGCCTCGTGGCCTCTTTTTTGGGGGGCCAAAGTCAGCCATCATAATGCACACCCAATCAGAGATGGCTGCCTCAAATGCGACTGGCGGGTTTTGACGTTTATGAGGAGCTTTTAAAGGGGACGTTTTGAAGGGTATGCGGTATTAAGGTAGGCTTACAGTACTTTGGGATACGAAGTAGACTTATAAAAGTAAGGAACAATTACAGTTGCTCTGATCACAACAACATTCAGGGGCCATCTTGGACTATTCTGGTGGGCACATTGTTTGGAGCCGATGACTGGGGCTCTGCCTGTAATGGAGCTGATATGGTTTGACCTTTACATTAAGGAATAAGGAACGTTTGGAAAGAGAAAGAGAATTTAGTTTTGGAGGGAATGACATGTTAAAGAACTGTACAGTACTTTGGGACACATCGTTAAAGTAGACTTTCAAAAGTACCAAACAATTACACCATTCAGATCTTGTGCCATTTTAACTTTTCTTTATCAATGGGTTTATCAGATCACTGAGGTGCTTTAGGCTGTCCCTGACGTTCCTGCGGCCCCGGCTTCCGCCTTGACCTGCCCATCTTCCACCTGGTTGAGCAGCAGAAGTTTGAGCACGGGGTCCAGGTACTCCATGATGGTGTCGGAAATGCTCTTCTCCAGCAGGTAGCCCTCCGTCTCTACCTCCGTGTTCTCTTGCCCAGCCACAGCATCCATGGAGGTCTGGAGGTACCTCAGGCTCGCCATTACAGTGCCCTGTGGGAAAACGGGGGTGGAGGGATGGGAGTCAGGTTGGATAGGGGTTAAAGCAATAAGGAAGTGGGTAGGTGATAAAGATGGAACTTAGTGAAGAGGGGTGGAGACCCTAACGAATCAGATCATTCGGTGTACTTACTGTTGTGCAAGTTTCTTAATCTCCTGGCAGGAGATCCTTTGTGGGTTCAGCTTAATGTTCCAGCAAGTAATTATTCACGAAAGCATACATTTTTCTTACCTCCATTGATCCATAAATGTTCTCCGGGCCCTCCACTGCCCTGATGCCTAAGCCTAGTTTGAGATAAGCTCTGCAATATCAGTCAAGTAAACTAAAACCTCAGATCTAAGCTACTGTTCAATACCTGCAGCAAAAGGACAGACAGCACCACAGCCCCAAAGGTGTTCATCAGGCCCATGTAGTAGTCGAGCAGGGCCTCCCTGCAGCCGTGGATGAAGATGTTGAGCTCCTCGGTTTGGTGTTCGTAGTTGTAGTGGGCAGAGTTGTTCGTGAGTTTGTACTGGATGCAGGGCCTGGGGGAACTGGGATTACAGCAGCTAAAGGGGACTCCATCCACCAGGTAACGCCCGTCCACGTTGCTCTTGATACGGCTGGAGAAGACAACAAAGGGTAATGTAATAATTGAAGACTCTGAATGAATCCAATAGCTAGTGCCGGATGTGGTCCTCACTGGTAGTTAAGATAAGTCATGGAATATGGTTTGATTTTCCATGAGGTTTGATGCGTGGTCTTATTTTACCCCCACCATAATACAATACAACTAATGACGGTCTCTAATGATGATGGGCTCACTCATATCAATAGCTCAGTTAACCACCAGTGGTTCCAGAATCTAGGTCTGGAATTAGATTTAAGGCCTGGATCCCTGATCTGAATCCAACACCCACAAAAAACTGAACTCATGAACCTATTCCTGTAGGTTTCACCAACCCAACTAGCTGTGGCTACATTGCCGGGTCACTTAGGTTTCTCCACCGACAAGCTCTTGATCAAGGACTTTGAATGGATGCTGGAATAAGACCCCATCCTAACTTCACATCCCCCCAACCTCACTTACTCCTTAACTTCCTTGGAACTGAAGTCCAGGTAACGGTTGCTGATCCACTGCACTTCAAACCAGTCCCTGTAGTCGTTGTTGCCACAGCACTGGAACTCCATCTGCAAGCGGTCGATGGTCTGCTTCTGGAAGCAGCGGCCTGGGGTGTCCGTGTCTTTGTAGAAGCGGATGCCATTCTTTAGGCCGACCTTCAGCGAGCCTTCCAGGGTGCCCTTCATGGCGTAGCTCAGGATGACTCCAATCAGCATCAGGGTGGTGAAGAAGATTGAACAGCAGTAGTAGGGCTTCAGGAAGGTCTTCCAGCGCGGGAAGCGCCCAGGATCCAGGGCGTCCTGGCAGATCCGCCCTGCAAAGTAGTTGATAGCCATGGCTGCCATGCCTGCTATGATCAGCGTGTTGGGCACGATGTAGATCTCGGTGTTGTCCATTACCTGCAGGGCAGATTTTAGCATGGAATGGTTACCAGTCATGGTCACCTAGGTAGGTACAGATTGTCTGCAGTTGCATAGTGGATTCTAGCTGGGTTGTCATGGAGAGGCATGTAGTAGGCTGACAAAGCTGAGTTTATCACAGCCGATTCGGAGCCTGTCAAGGCCTTTCAGCTTCTGTCTGTTATGATATTAATAACACGTGTGCATCGTTTATGTGAAGAAGTTTAATTGGAATGTCTTTTACAAGCAAGTGATTGCAGGAAACCTAGAAGTCTAAGCTCCTTGAGAGCATTTCTTGCTGACTGGTTTGCTTTCTCTTCCCACAATGGCTGAGGATTTAAGCACATCATGCATCCTGTGATTCAGTTCCCTTTTCTTCATATTTGCTGCTAACGTTCCACGTTAGCTGCCTCATATAAAGAGTTACAACCTTTTTAAGGGTAGTTAATGGTAGTTTTGAGGGAGTTATGGGTAGTTTTAATGATAATTTAGTGTAGTCTTGAGGGTAATTAAGGGTCATTTTAGGAGTAATGAAGTAGTTTTAAGTATAGTTAAGGGTATTTTAGGGGGAGTTAAAGGTAGTTTTAATAGAAAATTAGGATAACATTAAGGGTAGCTAAGGATAGTTTTTGAATAGCTAAAATTAGTTTTAAGGGTACATTTAGGTGATGCTCTTATCCAGAGCGACTTACAAGGTTAATCATATTACAGGTAGGCCAACGTAATGTTAGGAGTCTTGCCCAAGGACTCTTATTAGTGTAGCACAGCATAGTAACCCAGACTGGGATTCGAACTCCAGTCTTCCACATGAAGTGGTGGCTTGTGGTGTTATCTGCTGAGCTACACTCACCACAATGTAATGTTAAGGGTAGCTAAATGTAGTTTTTAGGGCTAATTAAGGGTAGTTTTTAGGCAGATTAGGTGTAGTTTTTATGATAATTATGGGTAGTTATTAGACTAAGAGTCGTGTTTAGGCTAATTAAGGTTAGTTATTAGGCTAATTAAGGATAGTCATTAGGCTAATTAAAAGCAGTTTTTAGGCTGACTAGGTGTAGTTTTGAGGCTAATTAAGGATAGTTTCAGGCTAGGAGTAGTTTTTAGGCTAAGAGTAGTTTTTAGAGTTTAGTTATTAAACTAATTCAGGGTTGTTTTTAAGTTATTTAAGGGTAGATTATAGGCTAATTAAGGGTAGTTAATAGGCTAATTAACGATAGTTTTTAGGCTAATTAAGGGTAGTTATTAGGCTAATTAAGGATAGTTATTAGGCTAATTAAGGGTAGTTATTAGACTAATTATAGATAGTTTTTAGGCTAATTAAGAGTAGTTTCAGGCTAGGAGTAGTTTTTAGGCTAAGAGTAGTTTTTAGGCTAAGAGTAGTTTTTAGGCAAATAAAGGGTAGTTATTATGCCAGCTAAGGGTAGTTATTGGGCTAATTAAGGGTAGTTTTTAGGTTGATTAGGTGTAGTATTTATGCTAATTAAGGGAAGATATTAGACTAATTAAGAGTCGATTTTAGGCTAATTACGGGTAGTTTAAGGACAATTAGGTGTAGTTATTAGGCTAATTAAGAGTAGTTATTAGACTAATTAGGGATAGTTTTTAGGGTACTTAAGCGTAGTTATTAAGCTAACTAAGGATAGCTTTTAGGCTAATTAGGAGTAGTTTTTAGTATTGTTTTTTTGCCATCCATTTTGCACAATACTGTGGATACTACAAATTATTGCTACACCTCAACCTATGAAAACATCTCAAACTTTAAATCTGAAGAGGTTGGACACATATATGAGTCACTTTAACACTTTGTTCAAACAGATAGTGAGCAATCCAATTGAAAAGTAGTTTAATGGAGCAAATCCAATCCTCCGGGGTTGCTGTAATGGATGTGACAGATTCTTTATTATGACCCAGATTATGATCCATCCAGGCCAATGGACACCTCATCGACGAGGACAGCTTCCTAAGCCTATTCTAACCAGCTTAGGTAATATTTATATTCAATTCAGGTTAATCCTTTCAGATACTTCAGCCACTGCTTGTTTTCTCTGGAGTCCTTTGAGGTATATTACACCACTCGCTACAGATTGGCCAAGATACATAAGGGGTGAATGTTAATTCATGTAAATAAATTAATACATTTTTGTTGTTATTTATTAAAACTTACCATTAACATGATGGCCATCATGCAAGTCACTTACAGTAATACAAAAACACATTTAAATTTAAACCTATTAAATGTTGAAAATGATGTATATGTATATAAATAGCTTCAAATAAACCATCCACTACTTATCGTATTAACTTCTCAATATACCTAAATATTTCCCAAAGATATCTAAGAATTCCTTTTTGTATCTAGCTTGTAACATTTACAGTGAGTAAAAAATATTTGAGAAGTTTTTTACTGCACACTTTATTGCACAATTACTCAAAAATGAAACAAACACTTGCTAAAACATGCTAGCACTTTTGCACAGGTCAAATTTCATGTTTAAGAATTTCCCAGGTATGTATAATCCAGTAACTCAACAAGTAAAATTCAACACACGCTGTTATTTGATCATTTAGCCAGGGCCATTCAAACTTCCACATACACGTACACGACTGTAGTATAAAAAACCGACAAAGCTTAATAAGACAAGTTATTCCAAATATTTAAACCCTTCTGTGGTTTATACAGTGATCAAATCCTAAGAAGTTCCTTCAGTTATCTGCTATGCTAGGCTATTACCTGGTGTTTGGTACAGCATAGTGGTTAACACCTCTGCTTCTCTACCTAGGCTAGTGTCCTTCAATGGTTTCAATAGTTTCTCAACCCAAGGCCAAGGTAGCACTGGAAGTCTTTCCCAAGGCCCAAGCTTATTGGTATAGTGTAGGGCAGTGTTTCACAACCCTGGTTCTGGAGGCACCCTGCCCCCAGCACACCTGGTACAACTTATTGGCTCATTAACAAGCCCTTCCAGACTTGCAGGGGTGGTGCGTTAAAGCAAAGAGTCCGCTAAAATGTGCTGCGTGTCTCCAAGACCAGGGTTGGAAAACACCACTCACAATGCTGCCTTGGGTTGAGAAACACTGGTGTAGGATGCTAGCCTAGGTAGGGCATTGAAACCCAACCTACAGCAAGAGAGACAGAGGTGAGAGGCTGAGCTTCTGCCTAGCACCGTAAATGTACAGGGTGAAGTAAACCACTTTCAACAATGTCAAAACTGATTGGAAGTGAGTTGCAGACCGCCATGTTTAAATACCTCTGCCCTTCTGCGGAGTTCTGTCTTCAGGAAGCAACCAAGGCAGAAGGTGATTGCTCCACCTAAAGTAGCCAGCCAGGAGAGTAGCCATAAACCCTGCGCCAGCTTCACCCTCTTCTCAAAGGGGAACTTCATCTTAGCCCACACCATGATGAGAGCCGAGGAGCGCTAGAACTCCAGAGAAGAATTCAGGGAAGACGTTCAAAGACGTAAGCCAGGCAACCAAGAAGAAAGGAAACTGTGCCTGGGGGTTGTTAGGGATGGATATGACAGTAGAGGTGGGCAAGAACCAGATGATGCTTCGGAATGGTTCCTGGGATGTGATGTTTTGGACAGAAGAGCTCTCCGAACAGGAACAAGAAAAACGCTCTTGCTATCCAAAATCCAAGGTGAAAATCCGCTTGCGTCTCAGAGTATGTGGGTCAGATTGAAGTCACCTGAACAGTTCAGCTGTTTGCTGAACGTCGTTTTCGTTTGTTTAGTCTTTGTCACCTAATCCGTATGTGGTGGTCTGTCCGAGTTGAGTGGTGTGGTGATCCCCCCAGGCGAGATGCTAAAGATAGCTCGGAAACCCACTCAGTGACAGAGAGTGGTACATTTGCACCTCCGCGTCCATGCTTGGGTGAGACACAATGGACTCGGCCGAAGCTGGAGGTCCGGGGCGTCTTACCTGTAATCCTTTACCTATCCTATTACAGCGGCCCTCTCCAATGAGAATCCAGGGAACTGTCTGCTCAGCAAAGATTAAGATCGCAGCTGGACATGCAGAGGGATGTATTGCCATAACATGGCTGTCATCCTCAAAAATACTGAGCTGTTGGAGATTCTCTGAAACCGCAGCCTGGTGGATAATTGTGCAGTTGGTCTTTGTTCAACCAAATCCATTTAAGTATCACATGCATATCGTCACTGTCCATAGACAAACAGATACACAGTATCTCCACAATGGCAGTTTTACAGGAGACACAAATACCTTTCTTATACTGGATTCACCATTCAAATTTACACACCATGTAAACCACAGCTGGTGTTTTTACATGATACACAAACGTAAAAATCAACAACAAAACAATCATGTTTTATTTTTCCCCAATATGTTAAATTCAGTAATGTGCAACTGTAAGTTATTTTCTCTTATGTGTAAACCCCAACAAAATCTATTGTCACATGCATATTGCACTGTCCCCAGACAATCAATTACTTCCACAATGGCAACTTTACTGGAGAGGCCAAAAACATACTTTATTTCTAATGTAAGTCAATGGAACCAGACATCTTTATTGGACCAGTTTTGGGCAATTTCTGTTGGTTCACTCATCATAAGATTCTCATTCACAGTGTTGTGTTCAAATGATGCATTAAAATAAAAATCAACAAAAAAAAAATCCCCAGCTTAAACTCATTTCCTCCGTTCCTTAAACAGTAGTTGTGCACCTGTAGTTATTATATGTGTGAACTTATTTTCCCATAGAAATTCAACAAAACCTCCCATTCGGCCACCTGTCATTTGGTCATTTGGCCAGGAGCAGCAAAATTCATTAAATTGTCATATCCTTATCTTCGCTGTCCAAAGACAAACAAGCATTTCCACAATGGCTTCACAAAACTTCACAGGAGAAGCCAGAAACCTTGATTAACTGCAGTGTAGACCAGTGGAACCAGCCATCATTCAGTGTTGGGTCATTCATCATGGAATGTTCACAGGGAGATACATGTTCAGAGACAATATGGGATCAGGGTGGCTTTAGCGATTCTGGGACTCTGCGCGCCCTGGAAGTGCACTTTTTTAAACATAAGTGAGCACACTTACCCAGAAAGGTGGGCAGCTCAATCCACAGCACCCAGGGAGCAGTTGGGGGTTAGGTACCTTGCTCAAGGGCACTTCAGCCATGTTTTGTTGGTTAAGGGATTTAAACCGGCAACCCCCAGTCATATGGCTGGTTCCTTAACCTCCATCCCACAAATACCCTTTTGGATACTGATACATACTGATGTTACTGTATATACTAAAATTAGTCATCATTTATTTTAGCCACCCTCTGCAGGCCCACTAGTGGACGTTCATGATGGACACCAGCAGAATGGAAATCAGATTAATGATAATTAAATATATCCAGTAACTCTGGTTTCAGACTAACTGGGAGACTGTTAAGCATGCCGTTGAGCTGCTAGCGAGCAATGAGGGTGCACATAAACCAACTACAAATACTTAAACACGATAAAAACAATTTCAAGGGCAGTGCAGTGGGTGGCGCTGTTACTCACAACAAGAAGGGTCTGGGTTCAATTCCCTGGGATTCAGTCCAGGGTCCTTTCTGTGTGGAGTGTCCATGTTCTCCCCGTGTCTGTGTGGGCTTCCTCTTCCGGGTGCTCCAGTTTCTGCCAAAAGTCAAAAGACATGCAAACAGGTGAACTGGAGATGTTAAATTGCGCCCCCTGGATGTGAGTGTGTGTATGTATGTTTCCTCTTTTCCACCAACAAAGTGCCAGTGCTCGTACTGGTGCTGGTTCTCAGGCTCTATTGAACCAGTTAAGAACAAACGCCTTTTTCTGCTGGTTTGAGAGCCGAACGATGTGGAGGTGAACCGTCCTGAGTCTGTAAGCAGAAGTCAGCAGACAGCAAACAACATAAAGACAACATGGCGGAACATGTTCTTCAGGTGCAGATTGTAATTCCTGCTTTGAGAGAGAATATCTTACCATCCAGAACCAGCTCTTTCAGCATCTGTGCTCAGCCCAGAGGGATTGTCATAGACAGCGATTACATGCGATAGCATTGTTTCCCCTCTCTGTTATGAAGTTGCACTATTATAAAGCAGCACATCTGTAGTGTTTCCCACATTGCAGATCTCCTGCATCTATTAACCGGTAAATGTTTGGTATGCATCACATGACAGCTCTTTAGAAGATGGACGCCTTCTGTTGAATGCGCTCATCCACAAGCAGCACATCACTGGTGGGATACTTTTGAGTTTAGCTCAGTGCAGTTCATCGTGCAGCGCCATGCTCCTTTGCTGCTTGCATCACAGTTTCCACAGTTATAGACCAGAGAGTTAATGGTGCTGGAACGGCACAGAATTTTCACGGGCACGTGATTTTGGCCCTGGCACCATGTTGGTGGAAAAGGGTTATGAGTGTCCGGCCTGTGATGGACTGGTGGTCTGTTCAGGGGGTTTCCTGACTTCTGCCCAGTGAGCACTGAGATAGACTCCAGCACCCCCCATAACCCAGAAGGACAAAGCCATTTAGAAGATGAATGAATGAATGAATGAATGAATGAATAGATGAATGAATTAAATCATTTTTTAAGCTTTTTATTTTTATATATTTAAATAAAAAAAAAATAAAAAAAACCCAATAAAGGGGAAAATCCAGACCTCTAGTTCTGTAAATCATACAGACTGACATCGGAATATGTTTTATCAACATTACTGGGTAGAAAAATCAGTTCATTAAACTTTAAGGATGTAAACAACATCAAAGTCGTTCAGAGTGTTTTGATGTGAAGTACTCAGCTCTGGAGTCAAAATTATTCCCAGTGGTGGTGATGGGAACCAGACGTCTGAAGCGCCTAATGCTCCATCACAGGAAGCTATTACACAAAGTGGTCATGAATACATCGCCTGATGCTAGAGACATTTTGAGGTGAAGTATTTGTGGATCTATTAATGGTGCAGAGAAGACTTGTGTAGGCTCACTGATAGCATCGGGCAGTAAAGAAGCAATGCTAAAAATGATATCTCGGCAAGTAAATTCATCTCATATGTAGTTCATCAATTTTGAATTTCTTATTTTGTGGTTATATTTTAAGCTGCTTTTACAATTAAAAATGTCAAACCTATTTTAAGATTTTAACTGGTTTAAATCTATTTTACTAAATAATCGTCTCACTATATTTCAAAATAATTTTGTTTATTTTAAGAAATTGGCTTGAAACAAGTCAAATTATTTGCAAATATAGTGAGAAGATTTGCTTACTAAAATCACTAGAATCAAATAATATTAAAATGTGCTTACAACAATTAAGATAAATCAGTTATAAGATCATTTTACATGCCAATATACTGTTTGTTGCAGTGATAGTGGACCATGGTTGGCACACTGGCATCAGAGCTGACAGTCCACCGGGAAATGAGACTGACCCGCACATTCTCCTCTACTTTTATTTATTATGACAACAAGACAACACAATAACAGTCTTTCAGCAAACTGGAAAACGAACTGGGATGGCATACAGTATATGCTAAATTCAGTACAGCAGAGCATGTTCTATTCTATATTAAGCCTGAAGTCAAGGTCAATACGCATATGGTCACCTATAGCAAAGACACATAAATACAGCCCCATGGGTTTATTTTACTACTGCACCTAATCCAACATTTCAATAATTCATTATTCAATTTACCCAATACGCCATGTACAGTGTAATGTGTTAGTGTACTGTAAGTAGTGTGTTGGTGTACAGTAACTCAGTAAGTGTAATGTGTTAGTGTACTGTAAGTAGCGTGTTGGTGTACAGTAACTCAGTAAGTGTAATGTGTTAGTGTGCTGTAAGTAGCGTGTTGGTGTACAGTAACTCAGTAAGTGTAATGCGTTAGTGTACTGTAAGTAGTGTGTTGGTGTACAGTAACTCAGTGAGTGTAATGTGTTAGTGTGCTGTAAGTAGCGTGTTGGTGTACAGTAACTCAGTAAGTGTAATGTGTTAGTGTACTGTAAGTAGTGTGTTGGTGTACAGTAACTCAGTAAGTGTAATGTGTTAGTGTACTGTAAGTAGCGTGTTGGTGTACAGTAACTCAGTGAGTGTAATGTGTTAGTGTGCTGTAAGTAGCGTGTTGGTGTACAGTAACTCAGTAAGTGTAATGTGTTAGTGTACTGTAAGTAGTGTGTTGGTGTACAGTAACTCAGTAAGTGTAATGTGTTAGTGTGCTGTAAGTAGCGTGTTGGTGTACAGTAACTCAGTAAGTGTAATGCGTTAGTGTACTGTAAGTCGCGTGTTGGTGTACAGTAACTCAGTAAGTGTAATGTGTTAGTGTGCTGTAAGTAGCGTGTTGGTGTGCAGTAACTCAGTAAGTGTAATGCGTTAGTGTACTGTAAGTAGCGTGTTGGTGTACAGTAACTCAGTAAGTGTAATGTGTTAGTGTACTGTAAGTAGTGTGTTGGTGTACAGTAACTCAGTAAGTGTAATGTGTTAGTGTACTGTAAGTCGCGTGTTGGTGTACAGTAACTCAGTAAGTGTAATGTGTTAGTGTACTGTAAGTAGTGTGTTGGTGTACAGTAACTCAGTAAGTGTAATGGGTTAGTGTACTGTAAGTAGTGTGTTGGTGTACAGTAACTCAGTAAGTGTAATGTGTTAGTGTACAGTAACTCAGTAAGTGTAATGCGTTAGTGTGCTGTAAGTAGTGTGTTGGTGTACAGTAACACAGTAAGTGTAATGCGTTAGTGTGCTGTAAGTAGTGTGTTGGTGTACAGTAACTCAGTAAGTGTAATGTGTTAGTGTACTGTAAGTAGTGTGTTGGTGTACAGTAACTCAGTAAGTGCAATGTGTTAGTGTACTGTAAGTAGTGTGTTGGTGTACAGTAACTCAGTAAGTGTAATGTGTTAGTGTGTACTGTAAGTAGTGTGTTGGTGTACAGTAACTCAGTAAGTGTAATGTGTTAGTGTGTACTGTAAGTAGTGTGTTGGTGTACAGTAACTCAGTAAGTGTAATGTGTTAGTGTGTACTGTAAGTAGTGTGTTGGTGTACAGCAATCACTTTGTTCTGAGCTTGTTTTGAACTGGTGGACTGAGCTTGGTTCTAGCTAATGGAACCTGTTCTCCTTCAAGTGTTCTGTGCTTATGGTCATTTGAATAGACATCAGTGTCAGACTAACTAAGTAGCTTCTATTTAAGACGTGTGGACTGAGAGACACTAAAGGAAGAATATGACTCAGGTTATAGTTATTTACATTTTGAGTGCAGCGTTAGATGAACGGTTTGTTGTCCTGTGTTACCAGTCCAGAAGGCCTGGTGTCACTCCGCCTCCACCGCTACTGCACCATCTGAGGATATTCAAGCTGCATGGGATGGATTATCACAGGACACCATTAGGAACCTCTACAACTCCATGCTGAGATGTCTGGCATGTTGAGTTAGCAAACATGTCAGCCTGACGCCATACTGAGAGACACTACTGCTGTATGTGTAGCTCAATAAATATTCTCCATATCAGTCTAAATGTATCATCATTTATTGTTCCTGGTAACCTTTATCTTCCTTCCCAATAACAAAAATGGGGGACATTCCTAACCATTCCGAGTAAGAACTTTCTGTGAAGTCTCTATTAGAGGCACTGAATGCTTCAGAGGTCTGGTTCCAATCATCACCACTGTGAACAATTGGAGGCCACTCCGAATGCTTTTTGTTTAATGTTCATTCAATGAATTAAGCAGCAGCAATTCCTCTTAAAGGGTCTGTGTGCCAGTGACTCCGAAGCTCTATGGAAATCTAAACTGGAAACTTATTAGAGCTGTAAATACTATATACATTTCATAACTGCTCCATTTTGCTGTGGATTCACCATTAATGTTAAAGTCAAGCTGCTTTCGAACCGCTAAACATCCACTCAATTTGGAGTTGACCTTCCAGGGTTTTGATGTCTGCTCCGTTTCTGGTTTGACAGGCTTACAGAAGAGGAGTGGGTGAGATCCATGCCGAGCTGTGTAAGGTTTCTGCTCGGTGAACGTGTGTGCCTGCTAGCAGACAGAGCTTTCTAAGGGCAATCCGGTCTAGTACACTAGCAGAATCAAAGTGGCACACTTTTGTTTGATGTTGCCTCTGGAGGACATCAAAGAGTCTCCCTCAGCAGGGCTGTGAGACCCTTGGACATATCTTTGATTATGAATTGAGAAGCCTCATTTGAAATTCAGCACGACTCAGACTCTGAAAAGTCGAACCGAACCTAAGCAGCGACAGCTTTCAGCTCGGAGAAACGCAGAGCTACCTCATTAGTTTAATAGTCCAAAAATAAGGTGTCTGCTTCCATGATGCATGTGCGGAATATCAATATGGCTCTCGGTATTGGTGGGGGGTGGTGTCAATATCAGGGTTTTGGAGACATGCATGGATACATAAAAGATTTTATCCTCATCAGACTTTCCAAACTACATGACATTCAGTATTTCCATAGCTTGTCGTTATCTTTTCAGACTTTGCCTGATTGCCCATACACATATTCCCTAGTCCCTTTCCCAAAATCCTTAACGTCTCAAGCCTTCCGTCTCACCTTCCAACTATGACTGAGCTCAACTTTTTTGGAATCCTCAGCAAGGCCTTCTTGTACCTCAGTAAGTTAGTTTGCTGTAAGTAGTGTGTTGGTGTACAGTAACTCAGTAAGTGTAATGCATTAGTGTGCTGTAAGTAGTGTGTTGGTGTACAGTAACTCAGTAAGTGTAATGTGTTAGTGTACTGTAAGTAGTGTGTTGGTGTACAGTAACTCAGTAAGTGTAATGCATTAGTGTACTGTAAGTAGTGTGTTGGTGTACAGTAACTCAGTAAGTGTAATGTGTTAGTGTACTGTAAGTAGTGTGTTGGTGTACAGTAACTCAGTAAGTGTAATGCGTTAGTGTGCTGTAAGTAGTGTGTTAGTGTACAGTAACTCAGTAAGTGTAATGTGTTAGTGTGCTGTAAGTAGTGTGTTGGTGTACAGTAACTCAGTAAGTGTAATGCGTTAGTGTACTGTAAGTAGCGTGTCGGTGTACAGTAACTCGGTAAGTGTAATGTGTTAGTGTACTGTAAGTAGCGTGTTGGTGTACAGTAACTCGGTAAGTGTAATGTGTTAGTGTGCTGTAAGTAGTGTGCTGGTGTACAGTAACTCAGTAAGTGTAATGTGTTAGTGTGCTGTAAGTAGTGTGTTGGTGTACAGTAACTCAGTAAGTGTAATGTGTTAGTGTGCTGTAAGTAGTGTGCTGGTGTACAGTAACTCAGTAAGTGTAATGCGTTAGTGTACTGTAAGTAATGTGTTGGTGTACAGTAACTCAGTAAGTGTAATGTGTTAGTGTACTGTAAGTAATGTGTTGGTGTACAGTAACTCAGTCAGTGTAATGTGTTAGTGCACTGATAGTAGTGTGTTTGTGTACAGTCTTCAGACTTTACACATATTCCTTAGTCCCTTTTCCAAGATCCTCAACATCTCGGCCCTCCGTCTCTCCATCCAGGTATGACTGTTGAAATCCTCAGCATCGACTTCCTTTGGATGGAGGTTTGGCCATCAAATAGGCTCCCTCGAAAAGAGTCCTTTGTAGACCACATGTCCACTGGGACCTGCTCTTCCAACGATTCTCCCAAAATTAAACATATTAATGAGAGTGTGTTCTCCCTTATCTGCTGCAAAAGCCTTTAGTCTTCTGTAAAGGCTTGTTGGAACATTGCTGTGAGGATTTGATTGGAGCAACAAAAGCATTAGTAGGTCATTTTGCTGATTTTGGATGTACTGGCTCACAAATGTACTGAATGGAGCTCCATCAATCCAGAGAAAACAGCTCCACTTGTCCATAACCCAAAGCTGTTGGCTTTGTACTCATCTAGCCAACCTTAGGTATCGGGCATGGTGGTCTTAGGTTTGTGTGCAGCATCTCCAAAGCAGCCTATTCTACTGGCAATGATTTCCAAAGAACATGTAGAGGTTTCTACGTTACATGGTGCAGCTCGAAGTAGCTAAATGATACTCTTGGATATATGGTGCACAACTGACAATGAACTATGCCGTGCAACCTTTGAGCTCTGAGCGATGGGCTGTAGTTCTTAATCTAGCTACTAACATGATACATATACAGCATGCAGATGTAGTATATTTACACACTAAAGTTCAAAAAAGCAGAAAATGTTGAACTGTATATTAAACAATCGCAACTAAATAAGCTCCCTGCACCAAAAATGAGTCACTTTGTGTGTTTAAGGTGGTAGTAACTTCAGGCTCCTGCAGATGGCACTACACGAGGATGATAGGGCTATAAATACCTGCCGGGTGTGAGTGACAGGATCCATAGATTGAGAAGAGGTGCTACAATGCAGGGAATGTCTCGCTCCATGTGTGGAAAATGGCTCCAAAGCAGATGTTATGATTGGCTAAAAGGAGTGACTGCCTTTAGGTGTGCCAAAGACCATAGTGTGAAGAAAGTAGCTGAATCTGCAGGTTTATGGAAGCGTATGGTCATACTGGTCTATCAGCAGTAGCTAAAATCTCAGTCTACAAGAATTTCTCCATGGAATTGTGCCAGGGAAGGCATCCACCAAATCTGGGCGAACTGTACAATTCTTCGATGTAAGAGTCTGAAAACTGATGTGGCCTACATCCAGAAACTTGTCCAGTCCATGGCCAAATCCAATAATTGGTGCTTGTGGAGGTATTACATACTACACGTTTCAGTCACAGGGGACTCATTTTTGCCCGGTAAGTTTATAATGTCAATATTTTCAAATTTTAGTTTGTCCACACTTTGTACTTTTTACAGTATCCACTCCCACATTTCCAAAGTTCAGTCTTAGAAGTGATGTTAAGGCCTGCGCTCTTGAACGGTCAGTCCAGTGTTGTACAAACATCAGCAACATCTTGTCGCTGGGGACACATCCTTTGGGATCAATACCACTGCGGTGTCTTCTCACAGTGGAAAGATGGACAGAAACACCTGTAGATGTTTTCAGATTTGAAGCAAGAGTGGAGCTTGATTTTCTCATCTGTCGATAGATTAACATGCTTTGATTTTCCCAGAATTCCACATTATTTCCTCATACTGTACATCTGTATTTACCGTCTGTCTAAAATGCCCTGTCAGAGCTCTTGTGTCCAGTGTGCTCTGATTGGTCAGCTTGGCCAGTCTGTCCTGTTTGGTCAGCCACCAGAGCAGCATCCTTCTGGAACTTCCTTCCATTGTGCTGTTCCTAAAATGGTGTTGTTTCTGCTGGTCATATCAGTTTGACCCAGATCCCTGAATCCGGAAAATCCGGTAGAACAGGCTGGCAGGTCCACTTTCGAAAGCTACACTCTGATTTCAGAGTGGTCAGTTTATACTGCTTCAGCTCTCTGGGTGTTGTGTAAGGGTGTGCCAAGCTAGCTGTTAGACGGGCTATAAGGACTGTGTTGCGAGATGACATCACCATGTAACAGAGAAAAGGACTGAAATTCCACTGGGGCTTGGAAAAGGGGTTTCTCCCTCTGGCATGTGCTTTGAGATTTAGACATTTGCAGACTGTTCACATGAACACATTGCACAGTGCTGTGTAGTTTGTCATCCTGGCTATTGCACCAGCTCCACTTGGAAGCTCCAATAAGTACTAAAGGTGGTGCCCATCATCAAACCTTCATCACATATTGGCAATTGGCATCCAAAATAATTAGCATTCTTGATCACATTATTGCCACGTGAAAGCCTTAATTCCTTATAGTTGGGTCCTCTCTCCTCCCTGTATGAAGTGGTTGAGCATCCTCTGTGCTGACTCTCGACTCTCCAGACCGCCCACAGGCTCCAAGCCACCCTTCTTTCCCCCTTTCCCACCACCTTCAGAATCCTGTTTGTTTGCCCTCTTCCAGTTACGGACAAGCTCCTCTTCATCTGAATCCTCGGCAGCTCCCCCTTGTGGACGGTGGAGGTCCATCATGCCTTCGGTGCACTTCAGCTGCCCGTGATGCTCATGCTGTGGCAGGCCGGTGGAGTTGATCCCCTCCAGGCTAGCGGAGAGAATGCGAATAGGAGATCCAAGATGCCTCCCAGGGGGAAAGTGGTGACTTTCTCCACCAGGGCCGCCCAGACTCTGTTTAAAGCGGGACAAACTGGCATCCGCCAGTGGAACCGGTAAAGTCTCAGGGTGAATGGTGAATTGGAGGTGAGGAATTTGTAGGCCACAACCCCTGGCCACCTCTTCACCCCCAGATTCGCTCTCAGTATCCCCGTCTCCCCTTCCATACTGATCAGCTCTCAACACCCGACCAGGCCCCTGCCGCCACGGGAAAAAGGCAGTGCCACAGTGGTGACCACCCTCCAAACTTCTCAAGCCACAGTGCTGGGTCTCATCGCCCATTTCTGACCAATCAGATTCCTCCTCCTCTGGGAGAGGGCCCAACGACTGCTCATCCCCAGTCACAGAGTCTTTGTCGTAATGATCACTATCCATAAACTGAAGTGGAGGAGGTGCCACCGGGGGTTTGAAGGGTTTGAGGGGATCATCTGACTTGAAGTGTTTCACCAGGGCATCCTGGAGCATTGAAGTCACCTAGGACACATGAGAAAGTCAAAGCCATAGTTACTTACAGTGGACAGTTATCAAACTATGACTGTATGAATGCATGAATTAAAGAACCTAAAAAGTCGTGTAGATGATAAACAATCAAGCATGAGCATAAATCAGGACGTGATTCACTGGAGAAAGCTGGGGAGATTTTTATGTCAATCCATAACATCCCTCTATATTCATCCTGTCTGCTTTGGGACGTTCTCTGTCAGCAAGCTCATACGTTTATTGTCTCCAGGCTCTGAATGGTTGTCTTGGCAGCTGACAGTTGCTCTGTCAGTTCTGAGATCCGGTGATTCAGCTTCTCACGCTCCTCGTCCATACTTTCAGCCTGGTGACAGAAACAAGGAGAGAGGAAGGCAAATTAACAACAGGCATACATGATTTAAAGAAGCACTTATAACTAACCCCACTTTGATTCAACCAATATTAGTTGATTGTTGCATCATTTGTTCATAACATTCACACTAGCAGGCGAAAAGTTGCTTATGCAGCCACAGGTTTGTCTCTTGTGGGTTTGCTTGAGATCGCTTGTGTTGTCGCGTGTGGCTGTGTACGAAGTCCAGGAAAGGATTTTGCATAGAAGCCTCACTGTTTGTATTCATGGTTAGCTTAACTGGCTGGGTAGCATGCTGGCTAACCTAGCTAGCTATTAGGTGACCTAACTCAACAGAGACCCCAACAATATCCCCTACTTCCTTTCATGGCTAATTTGCCATGCTAGCACAATGGGAAGCGCTGGGGCAGGGGTACATGTGCCAAAGATCTTCATGCCCAATGCCAATGTCAGCTAAAGCACTCCAGTTTTGGGCAGTTGAGCAGTGTTCTCTGGATTTTGGAGTTGGAGTTGCAGCAGCTAAGGGAAATCTGGATTTGTGTTTGTGATCCGAGACTAATCATCCATTTGTGAATGCAATTAAATCTTCACAGCAACGTGGCCACTGTCTTGCAAACCCTAAATCCCTGCTGTAATGTCTAGGGCTGTACCCGACTCAGGATTTTGTCAGTCGAATCGGATTCGCCCGTCCTGGCCGACGATTCGGCCGTATCAATCTGCATACGGTTCAGATCTGATGTCCTCCTCATTTAGAAAGTCAGCAGTCACAGGAACATATTTCTGAACTAAGAGAAACGTGGCGTATGATTTTCGATCTGAACTGGAGCCTTTGATTACAGAACATAGCGTTGGGCAGCAGCGCATATTTATGCTAAACATTAGCGCTTATAGTCTTTTTAATTTCACTTTCAACAGCTTCTTCAGTAGGAGGACCCTTCGTCTTTCATCTCTCATAAATAATGAGCTGCTAAATAAAACCAGATCCATATTTAAATTATTTTTAGATGTAAAGAAGAATGGTGGACCTGAAACAGTTTAATTATTATATTACCCGCGCTGGAATAATTATCTCTCGTTTATCGGCAGGCGTATTAAGTGACTGTACTCTTTAAATAAAGATAATCTTAGCTGTAGACGAATAAATAAACATATCTGTAATTTAGGTTCCAAATTAATGGAATTATAATAAAACAAATGTCTTCAGGCCGTTTTTCCCTCACCGCAAACGGCCGTTATATCTAAAACGAAAGTCAGCTCACTCGTTTGAAGCAGTGTTGGATGTCTGACATAATCAGGTTTAATTTGTTTGGAATGTCTTCTTCAGAAGGTCCTCCAGACTTTCTCTGAGACATCGATCCACCCGTGTTTCTCAGCTTCACAGCTTTAGTTTCCTGCGTCACAGCCCAGCTAGAACATATATACTATTCCCCTTTTAATAATTATTAAAATGTATATTTAAATTCTTGAAGTTCTTGTGCATTTCTGTAAGCTTTAGTCTGTTTTACGAAAAAATAACTCGTCACTGTTTTCAGTCGACTTGAATGTTCTCGGTCGACTTAAAGCGTCTCCGACTGACGATTCGACTCGTCAACTTCTAGAGGGCAGCCCTAGTAAAGTCCCTATTAATATCCCTGATTGCAGAATCACGATGACTGACAATGTGATGGCTTGAGTGTTTGTGTCAAACGATATGCTTTACCACACAGTGTAGTTTCTTCTCTAGTAGATGATTGGTCTGTTGTGTGGAAGAATAATTATCTTGAAGCCTGAAAACAGACCAGAGAAGAATGTTGTTGACTATGAAGTTACAGCTGCACTTACACTGGCCAGCCTACACACGTTGGCCATCTTATCAGCTCCACTGACCATATAGGAGCACTCTTGTAGTTGTACAGTTACAGACTGTAGTCCATCTGTTTCTCTCTATACTTTATTACCCTGTTCTTCAATGGTCAGGACCCCCACAGGACCACCACAGAGCAGGCATTGTGTGGGTGGTTGATCATCAGCACTGCAGTGACACTGACCTGGTGGTGGTGTGTTAGTGTGTTGTGCTGGTGTGAGTGGATCAGACAGCAGTACCTCTGGAGTGTACCTGAAAGGGTGTGTCCACTCACTGTCCACTTTATTAGACAATCCTGTCTTGATGCTCCACTTTGTAGATGTACAGTCAGAGAAGATAGCTCATCTGCTGCTGCACAGTGCAGTGATTGGTCAACCTCTAGTCCTTCATTACTGATCACAGGAATATTACCACAGGACGCTGTTGTGCTGAATTGTTTTAGTTGGTGGACAATTTTCAGTCCAGAATTGACACTGAGGTGTCCAGCAGCACTGCTGTGTCTGATCCACTCACACCAGCACAACACACACTAACACACCGTCACCACATCAGTGTCACTGCGGTTCTGAGAATGATCCACCACCCACATAATACCTGCTATGTGGTGGTCATGTCCATTGAAGAACAGTGTAATAAAGTACACAGGTCGATATATATATGGTCAGTGGAGCTGATAACATGGACAATGATGATGAAATAGCATCATGTTGCCCACCAGTCTTTTGTATGCATTTGTCTGCTCTGTAGTACAGGACAACGTATTGGCCCCTGACCTTATGAACTTGTCCATCATGCTGCCCAGCTCCACACGAGTTCTTTGCAGCTCAGATTCCAGTAGCTGATGTCCAGTAATGAACTCTGCTCCTAGGCATTCCATGCGCACCGCTGTCTGTCGCAAAGTGTTGTGCAGGTCTTCATTCTGTTCCTGAAGCATCCTAGAGAGGGAGAGATGGAGATATGGACAAAAGTCGTTGAACTCAGTGGAGTATAAAACCAAGCACCTAGCCATGCCATAGTAAAAGAATGGCTCGCTTTAAAGAGCTCACTGAACTCTGCAACACAAAACATGCTCTGTGGAGTGTTTCCTTTTTGGACACTGCTGGAAAAGAAGAGACCTTTCCCACACAGTTGGAAGGATACAGTTGTCTAGAATTTCTTGGTCTGCTAAAGAAGCAAGATTCCCCTTCACTAGAACTAAGGCTCTAGGCCCACTCCTGAAAAACAACCCCATAGCACATTAGCCTTGCTCTTTCTAGTGGTTCCTAGAATAACCAAATCACAGATCATGTAGGAGAGTGATGCCATGCTTTTCATCTTGTGCATTATACACATACATACTACAGTATATTAATACAGTCCATAATTAAACTCACATGATCTTCTCGAGCTCGGAGCCTTTTTCCTGTGAGTCGAAAAGAGGATTGATTTTAAAAGCAGCCAGAGAGTATGATGATGGAAAAAGTATTAGGAGAAACAATTATTGATCACACTGCTTCAAGGCAAACTACCAAGTAATCAATACAAATGAACTATTAATTAATCTGATGAATTTGTTTTTGCACAAGGGTCACGTGTTCCGCTCACTGTTTACACAGACTGCATAGTCACATGCAAGCCTTTCGATAGCCCAGGTCACATTACATGTTGTGTTGATTTTCCAAGGGTAAATAAATAAACACAACACGCTAAAACATAAAAAACACTCATTGACAAAAACAATAACGCACCAAGCAGGAGTTGTTGAAATGGAAGGAATGTGCCAGCCGAAAAGCAATTACAAAAGCGTGGTTTAAGGTAAACCCCCCAACTCTAGAAAACTGGCTTAATATTGTGGAAGAGATTTATGACATGGAAAAGTTTTCACACTGTTTGAAAATGCGGGAGGAACAATTCAGAAAGAAATGGGTGAAATGGCTCTTGTACAAAGAAAAAGATGATACCACTGACCTAAATATAGATGGACAGACTTGATTGTTTGCATTTATAAAAGAATGAAGGGAGGGATCCATAAGCTATTCCATTCATGTTTTATTTTATTTTTTTTTTTTTTTATTTATTTATTTATTTTTTTCCATTATTATTTGGTTGTTTGTCTCTTTTCGTGCTTGTAACCTTGTTTTTGGATGTAAAAAATTAATAAAAATTTAAGTATAAAAAAAAAATAAGAAATGGAAGGAATGTTCCTATGTGTGAATGTAATGCTGATATATGTAAGTGATTACAGCTCTAGCCTGGATGCAACATGAGATACAGTTGGACATGGAGCCATACAGGGTGTGTATGGCATCCTGCACACATTTGCCCACATGTTTCAGCTGGCCCTGTAGATCCTGCACACTTGTAGGCTGCCAAAGCTGGCGTTCCTGCTGGTCACATAAATGCTGAATTGCCAAATTGCTGAAGTGTTGAGACATTCCTGGGAAACCCTTGCTGTGAATGGGCGGGAGAATGGCAGTTGGAAGCCCTGCCATGAGAGGCAGCACACGCGGAGGATGTCCTGCACATATCGCGGAGCTGTTAGTGTCTCCCGTATTACTACTAGGGGTGACCGACTGTTGTATACGATGGCTCCCTAGATCATCACACCAGCAGTTGGCGCAGTGTGTTGCTCCTCCATAGGAGGAGTATAAGGCCTCCATACTCAGACCAGACCATCATCAAACCCCAAAGAGAATCTGGGTTGCAAGTCCAGGTCTCTTGTTCAGAACACCACAAAGATGATGGAGACTGGCTTTCCATTGCAGGATATATAATTGGCACTGTGACACCAAATTTCCACAAGGCACCACCTGGGTCTGGATGGTGGACAAGGAAAATGTGGGAGCTGCTTGGCAGCAGATCAAACGTGATATTCTACTGGTGGTCTGTCTGGGTCGCCATATGCACCCAATCATGTACATATCAGCCTGAGACATAACTGTGTGCCGAAGTTTAGCAGCAATCCGACTTTTCAATCTGGGTGCATTATCTTTTTTGTCAATAAGTGTGAAACATTCCATTGCAATGTGCGGAACATGGTTCTGTTTTAAAGATGAGGAACTAAATTCTCTCGAAAAATCAACAAAACAGGGAAATTTAACATCTGAACATCTGAAAAACTGAACATCTGAATATCACATATAACAAAATGTTACGGTCAACGCTTAATGGAACATCTGAGATCAGATAAAGAATTCCTTACTTTGAGAGGCAAGGGCATTCCCTTGTAGCTCACAGTAGACTGACCATCATGACTGGGAGGGCTTGTGGTGTTTCCAGAGGAATCTGACTTGCTAGAATGAGGAGAGGTGGCACGCTGGCCAACTGGAGAGTGGCGAAGAGGACTGGGATGATCCGCATGATGGTGATGATCCTCGGAGTGATGATGATGAGATTCTGGATGATCCCCAGAATGTGAATGGTGATGGGTTTCTGCATGGGATTGGTGGTAGGATTCAGAATGGGAATGCTGGTGATGGGAGCCTGGATGCTCATGTAGGTGGTGGGATTCCGAGTGCTCATGATGGGAGAATGTTTCAGTGTTCGAACCACGGTGGTGAGATTCTGGGCGAGAATGATGGGAAGATTCAGAATGGGAATGGTGAAGGGATTCTGGATGTTCATGATGATGATGGGATTCATTATGGGAATGATCAGGGTGGTGGTGGTGGTGATGATGGGGATGATGTTCTGCTTGGGAATGGTGATGTGATTCAGAATTAAATTGATGGGATTCTGGATTATCATGGTGATGGTGGTGGTCAAGCTCCTTGTGTGAGTGATTGTAGGATTCCGAATGGGAATGATGATGGGGGGATTGTGGATTCTCGTGGTGGTGGTGGTGATGGGTGTCAGATTGGGAACTATGATGAGATTCTGGATGATGCCGTTCAGAATGGGATGGGCTGTAAGGGTGGGAATCATGATGAGAGTGGTCATTAGCATCAGAATTATGGTGATGCGGCTCAGAGTGAGTCTCTTCGGAATGAGAGTGGTGGTGATGATGCTGATGATGGTCAGAATGGGGAGGATGTTGATGATGCCGTTCTGAGGGAGTTGGGCTGTGGGAGTGAGAGCGGTGATGGGATTCATGATGGCCAGGACTCTTTAGATGACCCTCAGAATGGGAATGAACATCAGGATAGGAGTGATGATGATGGTCATCGGATAGTTGACGAGAATGACTATGGTGAACATCAGGATTAGAAGAGTGATGATGGTCATGGGAATGATGATGGGAATCATGAGAAGGATTGTGCTCAGGATCTTCAGGATGAGAATAATGCTGATGTGAATCATCATGATGATGAGAATCTGGGTGGGATGGGTGTTGATGAGGCTTCTCATTTATGGAATGGTGATGGTGGGATTCAGGATGAGAGGAATGGTGATGGTGAAGGTCTGGTAGTGAGGAATGATGGTGTGATTCTGAAAGGGAATGGTGATGTGTTTCTGGGTGTGGAGAATGTTGGCTTGGAGATGGACTCCGGTGAACTCCATGCTGGTGGTGGTGATTGTGGTGATGGTGTGATGGAGAGTGTGACTGATGGTGGTGAGCTTCTGAGTGTGAAGAATGATGACTTAGTGATGGACTTCGGTGAACTCCATGATGTTGGTGGTGATGGTGTGATGGATGAGCTCCATGATGGTGGTGAGTTTCAGAGTGTGGAGACTGATGTTGTGAAGATGGGCTTCTGTGATCACTGTGATGGTGGTGGTGTTGGTGGTGATGGTGTGATGGAGAAGATGTATGCTGGTGGTGAGTTTCTGAATGTGGAGAATCGTGCCGTGGGGATGGGCTTCTGTGATTACCATGATGGTGGTGGTGGTGTGATGGAGATGTATGGTGATGGTGAGACTCTGTGAAATGTGAATGAGGGTGTGAAGAGTCTTGACTTGGAGATGGGCTTCTGTGATCACCATGATGATGATGGTGGTGTGACGAAGATGTATGATGGTGGTGAGTTTCCAAATGTTGAGGATCTTGACTTGGAGATGGGCTTCGGTGATCACCATGATGATGATGGTGGTGTGATGGAGATGTATGATGGTGGTGAGTTCCTAAATGTGGAGAATCATGTTGTGGGGATGGACTTTGGTGATCACCATGATGATGAGGGTGGTGGTGATGGTGTGATGGAGATGTATGGTGGTGGTGAGTTTCTGAATGTGGAGAATCATGTCGTGGGGATGGACTTCGATGATTACCATGATGATGATGGTGGTGGTGTGATAGAGATGTATGATGGTGGTGAGTTTCTGAATGTGGAGAATCATGTCGTGGGGATGGACTTCGATGATCACCATGATGATGGTGGTGGTGTGATGGAGATGTATGATGGTGGTGAGTATCTGAAGGTTGAGAATCATGTTGTGGGGATGGACTTCGATGATCACCATGATGATGATGGTGGTGGTGGTGGTGTGATGGAGATGTATGATGGTGGTGAGTATCTGAAGGTTGAGAATCATGTTGTGGGGATGGACTTCGATGATCACCATGATGATGATGGTGGTGGTGTGATGGAGATGTATGATGGTGGTGAGTATCTGAATGTTGAGAATCATGTTGTGAGGATGGGCTTTGGTGATCACCATGATGATGATGGTGGTGGTGGTGGTGTGATGAAGATGTATGATGGTGGTGAGTTTCTGGATGTGGAGAATCATGTCGTGGGGATGGGCTTCTGTGATCATGATGATGATGATGGTGGTGGTGGTGCGATGGAGATGAATGAAGGTGGTGAGTTCCTGAACGTGGAGAATGCTGACCTGGTGAAGGGCTTTGGTGATCACCATGATGGTGGCGGTGGTGGTGATGTAGTGAAGAAGGCGAATGATGGTGGTGAGTTTCCAAATGGGAATGATGGTGTGTTTCTGAGTGTGGAGAATGATGATGTGGTGAAGTGCTTCGGTGATCACCATGATGATGGTGGTGGTGTGATGGAGAATGTGAATGATGGTGATGAGAATCTGAACGGGTTTGATGGTGAGCTTCTAAGTTTGGAGAATGATGCCGTGGCGATGGGCTTTGGTGATCACCGTGATGGTGGGTTGGGTGGTGTGATGGAGAGTGATGGTGGTGAGATTCTGAATGGGAATGATGATGTGGGTCCAAATGAGAATGATAGTGATGAGTTTCTGAAGCTGTAAAGTGATGGTGTGGGTTATGGTGATCACTGTGGTGCTGATGAGCAGACGGATGAGTGTGATCTGAATGATGGTGAGTCTCTCCATGTGAAGAGTGATGACGTGGGGAAGGGCTTCGCTGAGTTCCATGGTGGTGGTGGTGCGATGGCGAATGGTGGTGCGATGATGGGCTACGGTGATCATGATGCGAGTGGTGCCTCACTGTACTCCTTTCTGTGTCTGTGCTGGTTCCGTCTGTTAACCGAGTACTGGACTTAACATGGTGCTTCTTATGTCCCCAGTTGCTATGTCCTGACCTTGAGGAATGGCTTTGAGATGATCCCGTACTGGTGCTAGTGTGACTGCTAGTGCTACGGTGAAGACGCTTGGGATTCCTACTCACAGCCTGGTGACGGTGATGGTGATGGTGATGCTGGTAACCATGGTGTTTGCTTGAATGGGATACCTTACTGGAATGTGAATGTCGACTAGAGCGCTTGCTTAAACGGGAATGCTTGCTGGTGTGGGATGGTGCACTGGATGCAACAGAGTTTGCACTTCCAGGCCTGCTGGTGGAACGTTTCGGCTTTTTGTTCTCCTTGCGCTCAGGATTTGGAGACCTTGCTGAGGATGAAGCAGGACTTGATGGACTATGCGCATCAGTTACTCCAAGAGTCTGTAGCCTGGATGGGCTTAGTACCTGTCTAGTGATCTCATTTAGAAATGCGGAAAACTTCATCTTTTCCTTCAGAATGTTTTTCTTGGCCTCCTCCTTCCTCTTTTCCACTTCTTTCTCATCTAAGTCTGGTTTTGCAGACCGGTCTACCTGCCTCGGCAGCACCTCCATAGACTTTGCCTTCCGGAAGTTTCCTGTCTGACCCTTTCTCTTTTGGGAAACACCCCTTGCAGAAGGTCTCTTAGCCCCCTTTGCGGTGCCTTTGCCCTTCCGCTTAATGGATAGTTCCTTTTTGATGTCTGTGGACTTTTGGACATGGCCATCACCATCCAACAAAGGCATGACATCTTCCTCATCTTCATCATCCTCAAAGGCTTTACTTCTCCTGGAGATGTCAGTGCAGGACTGGGAATACTGTGGGCGGCTAAGACCCTTTTTGGACTTGGCAAGTTTGGCATTCTCTAGACTGCTTTCAGAGGACCAGGACGAAGATGAACCCGAGGAAGAGAAGGATGAGGAGGACGAACTGGAGGAGGACGAGGAGGAAGAATTAGAAGAAGAAGTTGAAGTAGAGGAAGAGGATGAACCTGAGGATGAAGATGAACTCGAGGTAGAAGAGGATGATGATGATGATGATGATGATGATGGTGATGACGATGAGGAAGAGGTAGAGGAGGAGGAGGAACTTGAGGACGATCCAGAGGAGGATATGGAGGTGTTGGATGAAGTAGTTAAGGTTTGAGGACGGGACTTCTTCTTCTTCCTTGCATGGCGCTTCTCATGACGTTGCTGCTGCTGCTGCTGATGAAGATGTTGGCTATCCGAGTGAAGATGATGGGATTTGTCATGGTGGTGATGATCATGGTGGTCCTCATGGGTGTGGAAACTATGATGGTGATGGTGTACACTGCTACCATCTGATGTACTGTGGCTACAAATGAAAAACATAATACCACATTACGAAAGCTTATTATGATCTAGTTCCCGGTTCTAGCTGTGTTCTCTTACTTCCTTAGGCCTGTAATATACAGAAACTGCTACTGGTTCCCATACACTTTGCTTTTTTAGTCAAGGCAATAACGTTCTAAAGAGTTCTATTATCTGGAACATCTGCGATACACTCAGTGCTAAGTAGATTCTGGAACTGTGAGAACTCTCCAGAAGTTTATAGAACTGTCTGGAAGTGTCTGGAACTGTCCAGTAGTCTACCTAGCAGTATAAATACAGGTGTGTTAAACAGCCGTTTCAGTGGATGTTCCAGCTGAGTGAGTAGATACAGAGCTACAGGTAATTTAGAGGCATCAAGATGCTGCAGCATCCAGCAGACGCATTCTGCTCCGCCTGTGGACCAATTTATCCAGACCAAAGAGAGAGAGAGTACTCAGTGAAAGCCTCTGCTAAGATGTACGAGGCCTACAGAGCGTACTTCAACATGCCTGTCAGGGGTCAGGACCAACCACGTACGCCTCATTTCACGTGTGAGCTCTGCAGAAGTAACACTTTCTATGAACCAGGTGTCCAAAATGGATTATAAGTGCACTCATAAAGATCTACAAAGCATTCATAATGTTTTATAATGCTTGACATAAACCTTTGTAACTGAACATAAATGTTTATAATCACACACTAATCTGATGTTGCATTATAAGGCTTCATAGCACAAAGAGAGAATTTTATTGTTGAGACCCATATCATAAAGCCTAATGCATCTACTTACATAATGCATTTATTCATAGAACTGACCAATAACATCACAGTATTGTAATAAAGGCTTATAAGCATTCATGACAAGCTGTGTGCACCTACAAAGTCATGTTCATTTGGAAGATACTGATTACAGGAACATTATTATATAGAGTGGCCTCAGTGTGGAGCCTTATGAACCATTATGGAAACATTATGAACGTTATGAACACAACATTAGTTATGAAGCTTTATAATGCTGGTTTCACCAGAAATGTTAACAACAGGAAACATATCTATTATAATGCCTTATGTCACTTTATGTGCTATAAGGCCTTAGACCAGTTTATACCAGTTTATGTGTGTGGCTAGGAATGTTTATGTACTCACCACTTTCAAAGGCTTATGTCTAGTATTATAAAGCATGTGTTCATTCGCATATTGCTTTATAAGGCTCCATAGTGAGGCCACTGTATATACTAATGTTCCTCAGTATATTTAAAGTGAACATGTTTTTGTAGGTGCACACAGCATGTCATGAACACTTATAAGCCTTCATTACAGACTAAGTAAACTGGTGTTATTGACCAGCTCTATGAATTCATACATTATGTGACTAGATGTGTTAAGCTTTATGATATGCGTCTCAACAATAATAATAATAATAATAACAGAAAAAATATATTTTCTCTTTGTGCTATGAAGCCTTATAATGCAACATAATACTAGTTCATGTGTGTTATTATGGATGCGTATGTACAGTCACAAACGCTTATATTTACTATTATAAAACATTATAAATACTTCATAGATCTATATAAATGCACTTTTAATGCATTACAGACACCTGATTCATAGAAAGCGTTGCCAAAAACGTTTGAGGCTGAGGTGAAGGATTGCTGCTTGTGTTATTGTGTAGAGTTTTGAGGATTCTTTGGAGTTTAAAAGCTGCTATTAAGAAATCTAGCACAGTTTTAATGTTCTAGTAAATCTATATTACAGTACAGTATATATTTACTGTACTGTGTTAATATCTTACACATTACTGAGCACATAGAATACACAACTTCCTTTGTCCTGCTCACAGAAACAGCGAGTGAGTGATGACAGCAGCTGCTGTTGTTTACATTTTACACATAGGCATTCGGAATAGAACACATAGGAGATAGGAAGAAGAATCCTCCTGTCCTGTTCCTCTGAACATCATTCATGGGCCATATATGCCAAACCTCAGTCACCTGTATATAAGCTCATCGGACACAAAATGAGTCACCTTGTATATTTAAGGTAGTAGTAAGTTCAGGCTCCAGTGGCTAAAATCACAGTCTACAAGGAATTCTCCTTGGAATTGTGCCAGGGAAGCCATCCACCAAATCTGGCCCAACAATCAAATTCTTTAAAGGAAGGGTGTCTGAACACTGATGTGGCCTACATCCAGAAACTTGTCCAGTCCATGCCAAATCCACAGCTGTTACTGATTCTCATGAAGGTATTGGACGCTATTAGGTACGTTTGGGTCACGGGGGACTTGTTTTGTGTCCAGTGAGCTTATGTAGCTCTGGAAAAATTCAAGAGACCACTTCAAAATGATCAGTTTCTCTAGTTCTACAGGTTATGGGTTTGTGTTTGACCGAAATGAGCAGTTCTGTTTTATTCTATACACTACTGGAAACATGTCTCCCAAATTCCACAGCAGATACTGTAGATCTGTAGAAAACCACTAATGACCTCCAGAAGTCTGTTTTAAACCATGCTCACTATGCATTTCACCCTTGCCAGTCGTTCTTGTAGATCACTTGAGGTCATCTTATAGTGGTTAAGTGACTTTGGAGTGAGGTGGTGCTCATCACGATCAGTAGAGAGTGTTCTTATGTTCTTATGAACCAGATGCTCACTGTATCTGCCAGTAAAGCTAGAACCCAACCTTCTGTTCCTCACTAAGAACCTGCTGTACATGTGGAGATGCTGATTTAAGAAGAAACTGGAGTGGTCGCTTATGTATTACCAAAGCTGTATACTTTTTGCACAGCATCCCAACTGTTTGGGAAAAAAATTAATAAAGCACTGTAAGGGGGATTTAGTCACTAGGTGAACATCATACCCTTCAGTCAGGTGTGACCCCTGATGGTGCTGATGTTGGTGATGGTGATGAGGTGAGTGATGGAGATAATGATGGTGGGATTCATGATGATGCTGGTTATGCTGATGCGGTTGGTGATGGGCCATGTTTCCGTCCTCCCACTCTTCCTCTGGGCGATCATCAAGATCTATCTTGTGTTCTCGGTCGTGCTGGTGCCGCAGCAGAGGGTTAAAGAATTTCTCCAGCAACTGTTGTTTTCCGACAGACACGTCGTGGTTGGCCGCAGCGTAACAGTCCAGATGGCTGATGCTCTGTAGGATGGCACACCAGGAAATTGAAAATGATAATGTGTTTGTTTGAGTCCCACACACTGTCCAAAATCTAACTACTTAAATTCGTACACTGAAAGCCCTGATGATATGTAGTTACAATGGCTTATTCGTTCAATTATTCATTCATTCATTCATTCATTCATTCATCTTCTATGCCGATTATCCTTCTAGGTCACAGGAGGCGGAAGCTGGAGCCTATCCCAGCACTCCTTGGGCGGAAGGCAGGAAACACCCTGGACAAGCCGCCAGTCCATCACAGACACATTTGCACAATCATACTTAAAGGGCAGTTTAGCATCTCCAATTGGCCTGACCGCACGTCTTTGGACTGTGGGAGGAAACTGGAGCACCCACAGGAAGAAACCCACACAGACACAAGGAGAATATGAACAGCTTAGAAGATGAATGAATGACTAATTATGTTTTAAGACAGTTCATTTGAGTATATTAAACCTCTTTACAGGCTCTAAGTGAAATGAGATTGTCTAACTGGTACAGTGTGAACATGCCTATCATGTTCTTATGAATGAATTATGAAGCCTCACATTATAAAGTTGCATTCTCTCATTTTATTAAGTGTTGTGGATGTAATTATAGCTAGATAGAAGTAATTATACACTCTCATGCCCGGTATTATAGGTTTTATGTATGCCATATAACTGTATAAATACATTTAGATAGCATTATTAATACGGGATTCATAGGAAGTGTTACCCAGTGTTCTTATGAACACATTATAGTGCATTCTGTTTTCTTAAGTGTTATGCATGTAATTATATATTATTATAATAAATTATATTATTATAACTAGGTAGAAGTAATTATTCAAGCTTGTGCCTGGCATTATAAGATATTATGTATGCCATATAACAATTATAAATGCATTTAGATAGCATTATGAATACAGGATTCATTGGACATGTTTCACTGGTATTTTATTCCAAGCCATTTTTAAGCTTTTCTATTGGCCTATTTATCATTAAACGTTCACACAACGTAACACACATTATAAAGGACAGCTAGAGAAAACTAAACATCACCAAAACTGGAGATATTTGGTTTTTGGTTTGGACATTTATATGTTCATAGAGTGATTATGCATTATAAAAAAATATGCCTTAATGGCGCTTCATATGGGATGATAAAATCTACCTGGATGCATATTTTAAAGATGAAACCATGCAAGCTTAAATGTTTACAGTGAGTGTTCGTCCCAATGTAACCTGATATAATAAATGACAAAGAACAAAAAGATGTAAACAAAGTCAATCAGAGTTGAGGTGAACTTTTGCACAGCATAGTGATGGGAACCAGACGTCCAAAGAGCTTAATGCCTCCAAAAGCATCCCTCTCACAATTACTACATGGAAATGTTTATGAATATGCCGCTTGAGGCCTGAGACGTTGTATTATGATATTGAGACAAAGCTTGGGGTTAATGCTTTTGAATGTATTTATGCTGGAGAGGTATATTAAGGGCAAAATGGTCCCAGGAAACTTTCCTCCTCACAGGTTCATCACTATTTTGTTATTAATTTTGCATCACATATGAAACTCAGAAACATAAGCAAGTGTGCTGGTCAGTTTGGATCCTAGACAAAACATTGTTGCTTCCACTACATCTCCATTTTTACTTTTATGCATCATTTAATCACATGCTCTGCTCTTTACACTGTGTAAAAATCTCATGATGAACAGATCAACAGAAATGCACCAGGCTCCAAATTGCTTGAGAAGACATCTGGTTCCATTGCCCTCTCCTGTAAAATTGCCATTTTGGAGATACTGTTTTTTTCTTTGGGCAGTCACTATATATGTGCATTATAGACATCAGGACCCCCTGGTTCCCATCACCACCATCATCAATTAATTTGAAAATGGGTTGATTGTTTTACATCAAAGTGATCTGAATGACTTTTCGATTACATAGAAATTCTTGTGAACAAATTGTATTGTGCATTATGAAGCAATATATTATGTTATATATCCTTGCTGTCCAATGAAAAACATGTATCTCCATTTTTGTTGATTTTTACTTTTATGCATCTTTTGAATACAGCAGCTGCTGTTTACACTGTGAAACAATTCCATGAATAATGGACAGACAGAAAAGATCCAAAATTGCTTGGACAAAAAGTCTGGTTCCATTGAGTTACATTATAGTCTCATAAGGTTTTTGCCTCTCCTGTAAAGCTGCCTTTTTGGAGATACTTGTTTTTCAATGGACAGTGACAGCATTCTTTTTTTATGAAGTGTTATGCATAAGTAGTAACATAAGTAATTATACAAGCTCATGTCTGGTATTATAAGGTATTACGTATAGTACACACCAGCTTATAAATGCATTTAGATAGCTCATATGAACAGATATTATAGTGCATTATGAGGCCTACTTTTGTTATATAAATGGTTATGCATGTAATTATAACTAGGTAGAAGTAATTAACCTCATAACTTGTATTATGATGTATTATGCATGCATTTAGATAGGACTATGAATACAGACTTAAGAACATAAAGTGCTACCCAGTGTTCTTATGAACAGATATAATACTGCATTATGAAGCCTGATTGTGTCTCATTAAAGTCAATAAATGTAACTGCGCTTATTATTATCATTATTATTATAATTAAGAAATATTATAATTCCTGAGTAGCTACTAATACACAAGCCAGTCCATGCAGACGGGTCTATTCTTGTTCTATGGTAGTGATGCAGAAAGGCCTTACCTTAACCATGGAACAGAATGGAGAGAGATGACTCTGGGAGAAAGATGGAACAACTTCACGACAGAAATAATAGTTAGCCTGGCGGTTGTAATTAACTTCTCGTGAGAGAAATGAGAAGCAACCTGGTTTCCCCACATCTTTTCTATCAGTGTTTGGCCCCTCCCCTCCACTTCCACGTCCATGATGTTCCAAAACAGCTCAGGCCCACGTCAATAATTCCTGTTCGACTGCCTCAAGCGCCCCTGGCAAACATCCTGCAACCACAGAAGCCATGTACATGCAGGTTTACACTAACTCCTGCGACATATGACCCTGATAGGTCACAAGTGATACACCACAACTGAGCTGATTAAGTGTCTTGTGCCAGAAATGATAATAGGACATTAGAGCCATAATAAATCATGCTACTGTTACTCTTCATACTTAAGTACATCTGAAGGTAAATACTTTAGTACTGTTACTCCAGTGGAGGTACTTCTACTGACACTGGAGGAGTATTTTATTTTGGGGGATCTCCACTTTAAGTAAAGTACATGGTTTGGGTTTATGCTTTGGTGTACTACTGCATGTTTCCTTGAATGCCTATCCATTCTTCCTTGAGGACTATGTTAATACATGAAACCGTTATGTGTAGATATGACCTGAAAAACAGATAATGCCTGGTGTACTAAGCTTCGGGTGTTGGCTGGCATGGTAGTAACTTGTCACTGGTCATTATTGACCATCTGCCGTATTATGCCAAAGCACTGGAGGATGGTGAATTACAGAAGACGGAATCATTGGGAATCAATTTGAATTACAACAATGACACAACGCATTCCCGTCAACACATACTCTCTCCTGTGTAACCTTGTTAGTAAATCTTGTTGGGTGCCATTTCTCTCTGTGACGTGCAAAATGGCATTATAAATATCAAAGCATCAAAATCATCTGAGCGATGCATGTGACAGCTTCAGGATCAGGATTGTGATAAAACAACAGGACAAATAAAATACGACTATAATAAATAGAATGACAAGTTTTTATGTGTGTGTGTGACACCTGTGGTAAATCTGAAAGCATTCTTTTGGGACCAGTTTGCCTCACACAGAATGCATGCAAGGAGAGAAATACAAGGGGGTACTGGGTGTCTGGGATGTCCAGTTAGTCTCTTTAGTGTGTGTGGAGTATATGTGGTGTGTGTGTTCATATGTATGTGCGGTATGTTGAGTGTGTGTGTTGTGTTGAATGCATGGAGTTTTTGGAGTGTGTAACTGGTGTGGTGTGTAGGGTGCATGTGTCAAATGTGTATCGTGTGTTAAATGTGTGGGATGTAGCTTGTGTTTGATGTGTAGGGGGTGCATAATGGTGTATTGAGTGTGTGTTGAGTGTGTGCAGTGTGTTGAATGTATGAAATGTGTGGAGTGTATATGGTGTATTAAGTGTGTGTGGCATGTGCAGAGTGTGTTGAATGTATGAAATGTGTTAAGTGTATATGGTGTACTGAGTGTGTTGAGTGTGTGCAGTGTGTTGAATGTATGAAATGTGTAGAGTGTATATGGTGTACTGAGTGAGTGTTGAGTGTGTGCAGTGTGTTGAATGTATGAAATGTGTGGAGTGTATATGGTGTATTGAGTGTGTGTTGAGTGTGTGCAGAGTGTGTTGAATGTATGAAATGTGTGGAGTGTATATGGTGTATTGAGTGTGTGTTGAGTGTGTGCAGAGTGTGTTGAATGTATGAAATGTGTGAAGTGTATATGGTGTATTAAGTGTGTGTGGCATGTGCAGAGTGTGTTGAATGTATGAAATGTGTGAAGTGTATATGGTGTACTGAGTGTGTTGAGTGTGTGCAGTGTGTTGAATGTATGAAATGTGTAGAGTGTATATGGTGTACTGAGTGTGTGTGTGGTGTATGTGGTGTATGCTGATGACCAAGCCACTCTGAATGACGCTGTTTACATCTCATCAAATAAACTAAGTAAACGTGTAGAAACTAGTTCCACTAAACTCTGGATTATCCAGATGAACAGATTCCCCAAAATAGGATTTGAAATGTTGCTGAGAAAAAGCCAACTTTGGATTCCTAAAGACAATGCTCCACAAAGACGGTCCACGACCTCCACATAATGTAGTCTTACAGTCATTAAAGGGTCTTCTTCCTGAAGATGTGCACACCAGCTAAAACTAGCAGCCATGAGTGTGAGCCTAGTTAGTATTGGGTCCTCAAAGCCTCTGTGTCCCTTTTAGTCCCCTCCACAACGATCAATGGTGAATTGTGTAATACAGCCCAAGCCTCCACTGATAATCGATGACAGCATCACAGTGATGTGACCCTCCAGCAAAGAGAACGGAAGGACACACACAAAGCCGCAGCACGGAGCACAGTCTCAATATAGACACGTACAAGACAACTGCGTATTCCCCTTTATGTAAGAAGCGCATGAGGACGTTTCCCAAACACACTAGTCCTCAACAAGCCGTTCAGCATCTTGTAATACAGGACACGTGGAGAATTACAATCCCGTAAGGTTCCTATATCCAGCTGAAAGGCAGACTTGAAAGGGCAGCAAGGCAGATGTGATGTACAAACTCAAACCTGAATCCTAAAAAAGCCATGTTTTAGTCTCAGATCTTATCTGCATCGCATCTAAGGGAAAATCCACCAAATTTACAAAAAATTCTAAACGCCATTTCAGAGGGGTTTGTTGTCAAGTGGTTTCTTGTAGGGAAACGTGCTGACAGAAACCAGGAGTCCCAAAGGAGCCCACACACACTGCTCCACGAGTTCACTGGACTACCAGAACATGACTACAACACTATAGACTGTAGTGATCTAGCCCTAACCACCCCAGTTCATACACACAGGGCTCCACTAACCCACTGGACTGTATGCACTTGCACTTTAACTAGACCTGTATACTGAACATCTATACAGTATGCTGTTATAGCTGTTCACCTGAACAGAGTTGCTATTCTCACTACCTGCACTGCATACTTACTGAACACCTGGCTACCTCAACATACTCTGAACTGTACTCTGCACCTCAGTTCTGGTACACTAACACACTGATGTACGGTTATTGCTTGTGCACATCTGTGTACTGTATATGCACATATTGTAATGTGTCCTTTTGTCTATTTGTTTTTACTCTGTACTTATTTACATATGTATTTTAATTGCTGCACTCGAGAATTAGACTGACAGTGTTTCATTATCCCATCCAACTGTGTATTGTTCTATTGACAAAGTTCATCATTTGAACTGAATTAAATTTTGGGGATTTTATTATCTCAGACATGTTTCTGAATTTCAGGCCACAATCTTCTCAAAACAAAGCATCAGGCAGCATATTCATAACCATTCCACATAATTACCATATATAAGGGGTAGACTACTTCAGACATCTAGTTCCCATCACTGCTGATGGTAAGCCGCTCTAGAACAAAGCATTTACATCAAACCTAATTCAGCAGACATTTTTAAATACTGAAATCCACAGTCAAGTTCAGTGCTCGATTTTAACAGCCATGTGAAAACGAATCTCTTTAATTTAGCATATACTTTCTTTTGGGTTTAATAACGTTTATTTAATACTCGGTTTCTTCTAATACCATTACCATTAAGCTTTACCACCCATCTGAAAGGCACTCGGGTTCTTTTTATTATACTACTGTATTATTATATACAGCAATATTCATCCATCCGGTACTGGATTTTGAGTACGAGACTCTCATATTACAATCATTAAAATCATTCTATGCATTTATCTGCAACCAAAATGGAATTATGGTATTAAATTCAGTAATTTCAGTCAAACAGTTGGACACATCCCTCTAAATGGATGTAGTTGGCGATCTCAAAAATTCTAGTCTTACACTTAACAGCTCCAACTGAGTTGATCTATCGCTTACACATTTCCACTTTCTATATTGATTTCTTTAAATAACAATAAGTATCAGATTCTTTTTAGCGATTGACCATCGCTCAGGTACCTAGAGCTTTTACTGAACTGGGAATATCTGTTTTTGGCTGTAGCACACCAGCCAGCTGGAATTCACTAAGGGAGTTTTTTTAAAACTCTACTCGTTGAGGGCACAGAAACATTTTAAACTCAGCTTCTAACCCCCTTAGACAATCTGTCACTGCTTTTACTGAGCATTTCCTTTATAATTTTTTAGTCATTTTTGTTTTTTATTAAATATTATTTTCTCTCATCTTTATTTCTCAATTTTTGTCTCTTAAGTTTTTATACTGTAATTGTACTTTGATTTGAAACTTGACTTTTACCTGTTTACGCTTGGATGCAAAAATCTTATTTAATTGCTAATCTTGGTTTAATTTATTTTTGCCTTTCATTCATATTTAAATAATTTAATTTATTCAGTTTGATTTTTATTCTCATATTGTTTATACAACTATTTTCATTTAAACAAAATACAAATTCATTTTAATTTCTGTAATTCATTCCATTTAAAATATAAGTGAGTGGCAGCACTGAAAATGAGGGTCACCCTCAATGTACTTCTGAGTGGAAAAAAAGTAGGTTGATTGAACACCTTTGATGATTCACATTATATTTTTGACATATTGCCATCTCCGGTATATATTCTGTAGGACTTTTTCTGCACAGTGTAAAAGCTCTAGTTCTCCTTTCAGGTTAGTGAATATTCAGGATGGACAGACCAATAGAATCGCTCCAAACCTGCTTAGAGATAAACCTTGTTCTATCAGCCTCCACTGCAGGTTAAGAAAGCTGCTTCATCCTCCTGTAAAGGTCCATTTTGGAAGTGTTTAAGGTGGACATTATAATTCCGTGCTATTTTATAGTTTGATGTTTTCACTTTTATTCTACAGTAAAGCATTAAGATAAACAGAAGGAGAACCTGCTCGGAGGAGGCCTGTCTAAACTTTCGACTACTTGTGTAGTGCAACAGTATATGCCATTGTATATGAAACTGGATGCATTAGGGAGGGTGGGGGAATACTGACTGCACCCCAGTAGTTAATGCTCCCTTGTTTGCCTTGTATGAGAGCACGTGCAATGCTTTAGCCACGCACAAAGCTGGATGATACCTGAGGGTATGAAATCTCACTGTGTAATCCATTACGTATGAGCGCTTTTCCTTTCCACTGATCTGCTCCTCATCACAAAACCCGAGCGTTACAAACGAAAAACAAAATGAGATTTGTTACAAGTACAGCCACGCTAACAAATTACTGATGAGCCACACATTCAATCATCCTCCCTTTATGAGAGCTCCCAGAACTCAGGAAACAGTCCGACATGAATAAGCCCTTAGCTAAAACTATATATACACACACACAAAATACATATAAGGGCAAAATAAAAACAGGAGGGAGAAGACAAATAACACCAGTGCGATGATTATGTACAGTATACTGCAGACTGTAGGGCCTCATGTTCACTAACTGGAGCAACCGACTGCCCCCTCTTGTGGCCTCTTGTATGGAGTGCAGGCAAACGGCAGGGTGTTTCAAAATTAGAGTGATAATAGCACTACACACCATACAAAATCCATTGTTCAAACCAAAACTCTGTATTTCTGAGACGTGGAACACCCAAAAAACAAAACAAAAAAAAAAATCATCAAAAAAATCACAAGCAAAATAAAGTGTAATATTAGCTGTTCAGGTGTCTGTTTTACTTAATACAACACAGAACTGAACACTGAAAAACATGAAGAACTAGGTTTTACTTAGCATGTTCTGGATGTGATGAACATCGGAGCCTAGCCAATTATACTACAGAAACAAAACAAGACATCTTGGAGACAAAAGGCAGAAAGAACAAGGGAAAAATACAAACAAATAGACATGTATACCAATAAATGTAGTACATAAAATATCTTGCTGGGGAAAAAAAATAAAAAATAAAAAATAAAAAAAAAAGAACAATGGTGTTAAAATGGCAATCAGACATTAAAGGGCCCATATTACAAACCCCTCCCCGCAAAAAGTCTGGAAAGTTCTTCACTGTTTTAAATAAAGGAGTCTGAAATAATGTCTTAATGTTTCAAAGTTTCAATATTGAACATATTTTATACAGATTCACTCTGAATATTACGCTGCAGAAACAGCCTAGTTTGTTTGTTCTTTATTTCTGTGATGCCACTATCTATATATATATATGTCCACCTATTCAGCCTACAGCAGTTTAGCCCTGCCCACTGAAGTTCTAAAGAATGTTTCAGCCTTATCAACATCAACTTTGAAGATTATTATATTAAAAAAAAAAAAATAAATAAAAAACCAGGATATGGCCCCTTTAATTCAGTGTTCCTTCTTTATACTGTAATTTCTGTGTATTTGACGAAGGGATAATGAAAATCACAGATGAATGCAGGACTTTCAGTACAGTTTTAAATCGCTCTTCGGGCCTTGATCTAACGACAGACTAATAGTACACACCAGAACAAACGTTAACCTCAGATCTAATGGCTTACTCCACATAGCCAGATCTTAAAGCCAATGGTTTTGGCTGATCTGTCCTCCGTTATGAGCCCCCACACAGGTGATCACACTCAGGATAAGCAGTCTGGTCTTGATATGCGTGCAGTTGAGAAGAGACTTCAGTTCGTTTCAGTTCGCTCAGTTATAGATTTTTCTGGTTTCCAGTGGTGTTAACTGTCACTAAAATCTGCTTCAAGCTGCTTCATTCCACCACCAGCTCAAAGCTCTCAGCCTCTTCAAACTCGGCGTTCATTTGGGCAGCTAGAAGGTCCAGCTCCGATATCTATAAATGGGAAAAAGTAACAGAAAATCAGAAACACTTGAACAGAACATTCATTTACTCCGTATCTCAGCCTTAATTAAACTTTAATACAAGATAGCCTTTTTAAACTTTTTTAATATGGGGAAATATGCATTGTTACATTGTTTACAGCAGATTCAACATTAGATTTACTGTGACTCTTTAACACATACCCATTTAAATGTGATGGTAAACAATAGTGCAAACAAGTTTTACTGACGGTAACCAGAGTGTTATTCAGTTTCAGCTCATCCTGTGGTGTGGTGGTGTGTCTGCTGGGTTGTTAGGAAGGTTCAGTCTGCAGTTCAGCGATTGCTTTCTCTTTGAAAACCAGGACAAAAACACTTCCACGACAGCAAAACTGTTCTGGCCCAAATCTGGCCCACATTTCCCATTTTCATTCCGCCCACCTGCCAGATGGGTTGCTGGCACTTGGGTGGACCGCTCCCGGTAGAAAGATATGGGCCACATATGCACCACGTTAGGGCCATGCCTAAGCCTAAAGTAAGCCCCTCTGCTGTATCTGTGCCAAAAGTGGAGTAGGGGTGTCTTAGGACAGGTGGTCCAATTGTATGTTGTATATGTGGGCCACCTTTGGCTCACAGCAGATTGCCAGTACGGACAGTGGGCCAGGAGTGCCATATCTTTGCCAGATGTGGTCCTCAACCACTTGCTACCTGGAATTTAGCCTATTTTATTTAATTTATATGAGGGTGGAAAAGCCTTGCTTGAAACTTTGACAGAGGTAGTACCTGGCACAAGACTAGTAGGGCTTTGTCGAGCTGGTAGAAAGCAGAACTTGTATAATAATATTTTTGTTTTAAATAAAAATAAAATAAAACACTTGGGTCGAATGCAGATTTTGGCACCCCTGGTTAAATTATACATTTACATTTATGGTATTTGACCGACATTTACTGTAAAAGCTGTGAGGACACCCAAAGCTTTATTTCACTGCCAAGGAGAATTACACTTTTTACCTTGTAATCTAATTTTGACCTTTCTGTGACCCCCTCCCTAGATGATATAATATAATCTGAAAAGCAGGTCAAAGTATTTCATAACCATGATAATAAACACCTAAGATTTACTATGTGGTATAGATGTCCCCCGGATGTCTTATAGATGTCCCCTTGACTCACCTTTATTTGTGGGACCCTTTTCCTCCGAGGGTTCTTCTTTACCAGGCAAACTCCAGGAATGTTCAGGTCAGGTTCTGGGGCGTTGGATACACTGTCATCAACTGATAGGTTGAAAGATACTCCACACAGCGAGGAGGTCTGGAGGGCTCCTCTCGACACATCTGCCTTACGGATCACTTCAGGGGTCTGGAGCCTCTCAAACCCAAACAGGGTTTCGCGGCGGGTGGGAGATGAGGCAGACTGCGGCTTTGGGCTCTCAAAGGACCGGTCACCCATGCTCAAGCGGCTGTAGGACCTACGGACCTTGTTGGACCACACAGGGTCCTGCTCTGGTTCTTTAGGCTGGGGAGGGGGCGATGAAGGAGGCTGGATGGGGGACAGGATGGTAGGCTTCGGTGCTGCTGTCTCAGTTTGGCATAGACTCGAGACTTGGGACCTCTTTCTAGGAACACTGGATGCTCTGTCCACATTTTCCTTGTTAGGATCAGATGATACCTGCGAAAGACAAGAGCACAGTGTATAAAATTCCTTGGCTTTAAATCCATTTGGTGAAAGCTAGACTCATCAACGACAGAGTTGCTGCACCCGTAAGGAAGTGTGAGATTGCAGTGCTATTGGGAAGGAAGATAAAGGTTACCAGGAACAATAAATGATGATAAATTTAGACTGATATGGACAATATTTATTGAGCTACACATACAGAAGTAGTGTCTCTCAGTATGGAGTCGGGACATCTTTTTGCTAACTCAACATGCCAGACGTCTAGAGGTTCCTAATGGTGTCCTGTGAAAATCCATTTCATAAACCTTGAATATTCTGACACAGTTCCTACAGATGGTAGGGGTGGAGGTGGAGTGACACCAGGCCTTCTTGGTGCTGAACACGGTGCCTCCACACACGGATTCAGTGTCTGTCTGTAGATGCAACGGGGAACTGTAAGGTTCGATCCATGGTCGCTGTGATCACAGACCAGCGCTACGAGGTGAGCTAACAGGACCTTGAGAAGAGGCCTTGGGAGGCTCAAAACACACACTGAGCAACCAAGGAATGGCACTTCAGCACTTTTTAACTGCAGGTGTTAGCGTTTGCCACTTGATTGCTCACTGGCTCACTCATTGCTGCACTCATCACTTTAAACAGCCTTAAAATGTTATTCAACCTGCACTACTGTTCATACTGGCACTGTCATACCACTTTAGTCCTGCATCTTAATTCTGCAAGTGCACATGTCACTTCATTGTCCTTATTGTCTTCAGTGTCTTCCTGTCTCATGTCTCCCAGGGCCCTTACTTTATTCTACCATGTGTTTTAAGTCAGTCTATGTTATGTTAAATGTTTATTTGCTACACCTTGGGTCAGAGAGTAAAGCCGTTTTAATTTGAATGTCTTGTACATATTAAAGTATAAACAATAAAACTACTTGACTTGTATTGACAGATATGCAAAGCTTATGTATTAGTGCTGGTATCGGAACTGGAGAAGCTGGATTGGAGCAACCTTACCACTAACAGGACGACTCTTTATGATGACTCATAATATTTAGGATTTTTGAAAGGGACTGGATCTTTTATTAAGATGTTGTTACAGAAATAAGGCCTGCTTTAAAGTTTTAAAGTTTATTTGTCCTCTCTTTTAAACGTGAAGCCTGGAAATCACAGTATTTGTCCTCTTGAATTTGTTCCTCCAATAGTTCAGACTGAACTACAGGAACTACAGGTTTTAAGGTTTCTGCCTGCAACAACCTTCAAAATGAACTGAAGATGCAACAAACTGTACTGGTGAACATTTTTAAGGCCACTTTGTGAGTCAAACTAGTCTTTTTGTATATGTTTTATGTAACTGTTTTTAATATCCTGTTGTATAAATCATTCTGTTGAGACATCGGTGTTGTTGCTGTTCTTGGCCAGATCTCCTGTATAATTTAACCTTGATCACCCTCAAATGGACCCAATTACATTGGTCGGGGGTGCACTCAAAGGTCCCATTCACACTGGGCATTAGTTTGCACCCTTAAGCTGAAACAGGCTCAGCTCCCTCAAAAACTCCTGGTGAACTTCTACCGCAGCACCATTGAGAGAATCCTCTACCACTGTATGACAGTGTGGTATTCCAGCTGCACCGTGCCAGAAGGGAAGGCTCTGTATTGCGTGGTCAGGGCACCTGAGCGGATCATTGTGACTGACCGTCCCAACCACGACAGGGCGTATGAGAGTTCACTAAATAAGAAGCCTACAATATCGGCAGAGACGCAACACACCCGGGACTCCACCTGTTTGAGTATTACCATCTGGTAAGTGGTACAGGCCCATCCGTACAAACACAAGCAGACTGAGAAACAGCTTCTTCCCAAGATGTATGCAAGTAGAATGACAATAAAAGGACTCTTGAAGAAAAGGGTGAACCCTCTAAATATTAAACCAATGAATGTGTGGAGCCTTTGAATCATTTGGTCCAGCCATGACTAACACAGGAAGAGACAGGGCCAGCACATGTGAATGCACTTTCAAATTTACCTGAGTTTTCCTTGGGGCAATCTTCCTTACTGTGATGGACCGTTTAACAGCCACCTGTGGAGCCACCTGTGGAGCCACCTGTGGAGCCACCTGTGGAGCCACCAGTAAAAAAAGAAAAAGAAAGAAAGACATAATTTTACTAACAAGGATATTACTAACACCATTTATAAGATGGGGTGAGCAGAGCTGCTGGAGTTTCACACCTCAGAATCGTCCACCAATCTAAACTATACAGCATCCCCGTGGTAAAGGACTAGAAGACTGATGACAACACTGCACTGTGCAGCAGCAGATCGATATCAACTCTGACTTTACATCTATAAGGTGGACCAGCAAGGTAGCAGCATCGAATAGAGAGGACAGTGAGTGGACACAGTGTTTAAACACTCCAGCAGCACTGCTGTGTCTGATCCACTCACACGGTCACTGCAGTGCTAAGAATTATCCACCACCCAGATAACACCTGCTCTGTGGTGGTCTTGTGTGGGTCCTGACCATTGAAGAACGGGGTAATAAAGTATACAGAAGAACAGATGGACTACAGTCTGTAACTGTAGAACTACAAAGTGCTCTTATATGATCAGTGGAGCTAATAAGATGGACACTGAGTGCAGATACAAGGAGGTTATCACATGGACATAGCACATCTACATCTCCATCTCCTCACCTGGACTTTGGGTGGTAGGTTCTCCTCATTAGCTGACAGCCTCGAGGATCTTCTCCGGGGTGGACTCCCTCCATCTATTACTGAGAATCGAATAGGAAAATTACTGAATTGGTTAAGTTTAAAACAGAAAGGTGTTACGACTATTAGGAATAACCTGTCAATAAGAGTCCTTCATCAGCTGAGACGCTGATTAGCTAGCTAGCTAGCGTTAGCGTCTAGCTACAAACAAACAACCGCTTGGTTTTAGAGCAGGTTGAAGCATTTTGGTGGTTATTACTGGTAGTTACCCAAATCATTCCAATGACTTGACCTGAAGGACACTTCAAAACTGCCCTGAAATTGACTTACTTCTTTTTGGGCTCTTGTTTTTGCTCACATCTCCGGTCGACGCCGGTCGCGGTTTTCTTCCGCTCATTCTGTGATATAATGTTCACGAAACTCCCAAAAGGCAACACTAGATACGCAGTAGGTGCCGCACCCACTCAAACAGAATCCTAAAACGATATCTAGAAAAGTCAGCGGTGTTTATTAAACAAAATCCAAGTATTTTCTAGCTGTATGTAAATGTTAGGTCTTCGTCTGGCTTTCAAATTGCCCGCCTTATCGTATCCAATATGGCGGCACCATAGGGTATTCGATTCGTGAATGAATCTTATGAACCGATTCTTTTGAACAGATATATTTCCAAGCATCCATTCAACACATTCACATCTCCAGTTCAGTAATAGGTGACAGAATCTAATATAATATAATCTTTAAGCCAAATATGACTTTAATCGTTTAAGCTAAAACACATAATTTAGAAAGTCTATGAATTGGTTCACTTAGACGTTCGAATCATTGAAACAGGCAATATGAACAAAGAATCAGTTCATTCAAGAATTTGAACTTCCTCTCAGAGGTGGAACTACGGCTCAGCCAAAAGATAAGCACACAGTAAACCGAGATTGTACTAAGTCAATCAAAGGCTGCAGGCTAAGCAAACCCTACACGAAAAGTTTTTTTTCTCTTGATCATCGGAAAACAAGAAACTTTCATGTTTACAGGAATGTTTCGCCGTAACCTAAACAGAGGGGAAACTAATCGCCAACGTTTGGTGAAAATGTAGATATTCCTGTCTATGTGAATGGGGCTCGAGTCTCTGTTGTCTGCTTAATGGGTGAATGAATCTCCCTCTTTCTCCCGGTCGCCAAAACCGCGTGACCGCACTGTCATGCTGGCTCTCGGCCTCATATATTATCTCTGGTTCAGCTCGATGCATAAAATTGAATGCATTTATTGTCACTGTATGTAAAAATACAACGAACTTTCCATTTACAACAACAAGATTTAACAATTTAAATAATTAAATAAAAAAGTATAAACGTAAAGAAGTGTCTATGAGAAAAATATTTATATAAATCTAAAAAGTGTAGCAGTATTGCACATGCAAGAATATTTGCATTACTCCACGACTTGCCATTATTTATAAAGTCATAGCCATTATTTATTTATGTACATGTTTCTATATATTTTTATCACGTATAAATCGCATTTAATGAACAATACACGTGCTGCTGTAACGATTGAGGTGTTGTCATGTATCCTCCGGCCCAGTAGAGGGCCCTGCTCACAGTGCTAAAAGAAACAATGTCGACATGCAACGTCATAACTTCGCGACCATAGCGGAAGAGACGTGGCAAATATTACTTCCCGAAAAAAAAATACAGCGCAAACATAATGAAGTGAAATAATTAGACCAGGACGTTTTTCGTAATTCGGATATTTGGATTGTATGATCTAAGCTCTACTGATTCTCCACGTGTCCGGTGAGTATAGAAGCTTTAGTTTGGACGGAAGTCATGTTCAGGTTCTTGACAGTTCTTGTCTAAACGTCCAGCGTTACTGTAGATACAGAGCGACCAAAGCTAAGTTAGCGAGCTACTTGCTAATAGATGACTGACACACAGATGTAGCTGCAATTTAGTAATTAAACTGACACAACTTTTGTTTGTTTAGAGAGATATTTTGTACTATTTCGAGGTTTTTCCTCTTAGTTGGGCTTGAGCTAATGTCACTGGCTAAAGCTCCCTGTTCGTTCCGTCCATTCTTGACGGTGTATGTACACTGACCGCACACTCTGCACTCACTGTCCATTCTATCAGCTCCACTGACCATATAGGACACTCTGTAGTTCTACAGTTCCAGACTGTAGTCCACCTGTTTCTCTGTATACTTTATTACCCTGTTCTTTAATGATCAGGACCCCCACAGAGTAGGTATCACGTGGGTGGTGGATCATTCTCAGCACTGCAGTGACACTGACGTGGTGGTGGGGTGTTAGTGTGTGTGGTGCTGGTGTGAGTGGATCAGACACAGCAGTGCTGCTGGAGTGTTTAAACACTGTGTCCACTCACTGTCCACACTATAAGACACTCCTACCTTGCGGGTCCACCTTGTGGATGTACAGTCCCTTGGGGACCCTTTTGTGGCATATGTCTCCTGTTGCATTCTGGTACCTTATAATCACTGCTACACCATTTTCAGGGTGGAATGTAAAAAAAAAAGCTGACAGATAAGAGCTACCTTTAGCCTGGAAGATTTAAAGGGAGTAAACCTTTTTAGGTGAAAAAATTTAAGCCAGTACATCCTACCTAGAGTTGTACATGAAGATCCACCAATAAAAATGTGCTGCTGTAGTGCACGTAGCCCGGTTCGTCAGAGGACGTTCACTATAGCGTTTGTGGGGTGTGGGGGTGTGGTTCGGGAGTTGGGCTCGGCCAGTTAGTTCTAGTAAAAGGAACTCTTAATGCTTCAGCAGACCAAGAGATTTTGGACATGCTCCCAACTTTGTGGGAACAGGCCTTTTCGGACGGGCTTTTTGTTCCGACATGACTGCACACCAGTGCACAAAGCAAGCTCCGTAAAGACATGGATGAGCGAGTTTGGTGTGGGACACCTTGACTGCATAAATGTCATGATGTTCTGTGCTAATGACAAATAAACTTGTAATGGTAAAACTAACTGTCAGAGGTTAACCGTAAAGCCAGTAACCAGTTCATCACCAGACAGCTTGTGCAAAGCGTTCTATTAAGCGTAGTATTAGGAAGCGTTAAGTGCTTTACCAACACTGTTTCATTTACATTTATTCACATTTACATTTAAGGCATTTACCAGGTGCTTTTATCCTGAGGGACTTACAACCATGCTTAGTGTTTCATCAGAGACGTAACGTTTTAATCGCCAGCTTCATTATCCAATGTCCCCATTCTACCCACAATGGTTCAGCAACCTCATGTACCAGAACCTAACTTCTACATCATTTAAGGTGGAATGGAAGTTCCAATAGGTAGCGACTGAGACATTAGTGTATTACTAGAGATATTTACGCTTTTACACTGGTTATTTTGCAGTACAGCGGCTTTTAACAGAGAAAAGACTCATATTTATGGGTCTCTTTGGTCGCTTGTGCAGCCATCTTGCCAATAATTCGCAGTTTCTAGGGCCATGTAACCCTAACACTTCGCCCTGCCCCTCCATCTCAACAGCAATCAGGACAACCCTATCCCTAGACATAAACACACAAAACAGAGGGGTAGGGCTAAGTGTTAGGAGTAGGGCAGTGGGGGAAATGAGATTGGGCCTCAGACTTTATGATGTTTTTCACATCAAACCCCTCCGAAAGATCATTTAGAATAAGGTTTTAATTATGAAGGCATTTGTAAAAGTCAGTGGGGATCCCCTTTAATACATGTACTAATGGATTCAGCCACCAGTCTTCTCTACAACATCAGCTGAACTCGCCCCTATAAATACAGTTGAACTGATGCGTGAGGTGTTAGTTGTGCTTTCAGCTAAGTAGCAACATGCTTGTGTTTGTGTTCAGTTCACCAGGCAGACCATGGGTCTGTGCAAGTGTCCGAAGAGGAAGGTTACCAACCTCTTCTGCTTTGAGCATCGGGTCAACGTTTGCGAGCACTGCTTGGTGTCCAATCACAGTAAGGTGTGTGTTCCCATTGTTTCCAGCAGCTGCTTACTGAGGGATCTCATGTGATCTGTGACCCTGCTTCTGTATATTGATCCCACTCTCTTGCTCTTCTGTTGTGCAGTGTATAGTACAGTCCTACCTCCAGTGGCTCCAGGACAGTGATTACAATCCCAACTGCACTTTGTGTAACCAGCCTCTCAATTCCCAGGACACTGTGAGGTTGGTCTGCTACGGTAAGTAGTTCTAGAATTTACACATCATTAAAATAATATCTTCCCCCAGAAGGAAGTGTGGGATTGCAGTGATGTAGGGAAGGAAGATGAAGGTTACCAGGAACAATAACTGATGATAAATTTAGACTGATATGATCAATATTTACTGAGCTACACATACGGGAGTAGTGTCTCTCAGTATGGCGTCAGGCCGCCATGATTGCTAACCCAACATGCCAGACGTCTCGGCATGGAGTTGTTGTAACGTACTGCGGACATGTAGTCCTACGTGGTGCAGTCATCTGCTAATGGTGCTGCACTAACAGGATGACTCATAGAGGGCATCACTGCTCGCTAAATGTCCGCAGTCGTGGCTGTCAATCAATAAGCCTCATCCTTGCTTACCTCACATATGCGGCTGAGTGTGAAACTTGAATACTTATCATGTCTCATGCTGTCAAACCTACCCACCAAGTTTTATACCTGTGGCTTGATTCCTTCTGCAGTTATTCTTTTGACTTTGAGTACGTGACCAAACTAGTCCTATAGCTAGAGTTCTGCTAATATATCAAAAAATAGTTTCATTATTTGACTTTTTGGCCTCCATTTATGTGTCACATATGTTTTTTTTGTGTTTTTCTTTCATCCCAGATTTATTCCACTGGTCTTGTCTGAATGACCTAGCCTTACGCCTGCCCCTGTACACGGCGCCAGCGGGTTACCAGTGCCCAACATGCCAAGGACCTATCTTCCCCCCCTCGAACTTGGCCAGCCCTGTTGCTGATGTTTTGAAAGGACAGCTGTCCTCGGTCAACTGGGCCAGAGCAGGACTGGGCCTTCCACTGGTGAGCACTGTCCAACATAATAAATGGCAGACGGTGGCAGCAGGTATTATGTGGGTGGTGTATTCTCAGCACTGCAGTGACACTGACGTGGTGGTGGTGTGTTAGTGTGTCAGTGTATGTTGTGCTGGTGTGAGTGGATCAGAGACAGCAGAGCTTGTACAGGTTCTGAATGAGGGTTCACTCCCAGTTTCTCTTGTTTCTTTTTCCTCAGGTTGAAGACAAACATGAGATCCAGGAGAGCACATCCCATGATGTTACTGACTACAGAGACTGGAGTTTTGATGGTGAGTTCATTAAGAGTTTACTTTTTCATTGGAAATTATGAACTATTCCTTGACTGAAGGACATAGACTGATGATGTTTGTTCCTCTAATGTGTCGGCACACCAGGTCCAGCGGTGGAATCTGTGTCTGCCTCTTCCCTCTCGTACCCTCCGCAGCCAACAATCAGTCCGGCACCTCCCCATCAGGACATGGGGCACAGCACGAACAATAACGGAGGCCTGGGAGTCCAAGAGCACTCTGTCATCAACATGATCACAGCCACCGCACCTGATACCATCACTATCAGCAAAGGTAAGAGGGTTTACATATTACAAAGTGTGCAGCCAGGGCCTTATTCAGACTGAATGAACTTAATGGAAGGTTCACTAAGCAGGTGTGCATCCGAAGAACTAATGCTTGATCTCATACTGGATCCCAGGAAGTTGGCTTCCTATTTTTTAGCTTCTTGTTTATTTAAATCATTACATCCACCTGAAATGGCACACCTGGAGTTCTGTGCTTAGCTGTTAGCTAACAACTTGTGCTCATCTCTCCTTCTTATCCTTGTGTTTGTCTTAGCCATGTTTCTAGTTGTGTTAGAATGCTGCTTCTTTTATTATTAACTCACCTCACTAATCTTCCACCAGCCTCCTCACCTCGGAAGGTGTATGACACGCGAGAATCAGTCCACTCTTCAGTGACGCAGATTGACTTTGATGACGATAAATACCGGAGGAGGCCAGCCCTGAGTTGGTTTGCACAGATCCTAAAGTGAGTTTTCTAGATTTCTGACGGTTAGCTGCATATACTATATGTTCAAAAGTATAGGGACACCCCTTCCATTGTGTGAAGTGCTCTGTACCTATGTCTGACACATGCATTGAAATTCCTTTTCATGGCCTTCATGATCTATGTAATAAGACAGGTTTGTACATACACTCACCATCCAAACACAGGAATGAAACTTGGTGGGTAGGTTTGATATCATGGGTTATACAAATGAATCAAATTTCACACTCTGCTGCAGATGTAACATAAACGAGGACAGGCCTTATCACTGTACCTGACTGACCCAACAGCCACAATTGCAAACATTGTGTGCACAGTGATGCCTCCATGAGTCACCCTGTTAGTGTAGCACCTTTGGCAGACAGCTGCACCACAACTCCATGTCAAGACATCTAGCATTTTGGGTTAGTAAACATAGCGGCCCGACACAATACTGAGAGATGCTGCTTCTGTATGTGTAACTCAATAAATATTGTCCATATCAGTCTAAATTGATCATCATTTATTGTTCCTGGGAAGCTTTATCCTCCTTCCCAATAGTATCACAATCCCACACCTTCTTCTGGGTTCTCATGATGATCCAACTTTATTAATTTAGCTGTGTTTTTGCTGCTCCTAACAGGAATCGTTTGGGAAGTAAGAGAAAAGGCCTGACGCTGAAGCAGAGAATCTTCATGCTTCTGGTGATAGGAATAATTGGCTTCTTCACCCTCATCATCATCATGGCAAAACTGGGCCGGGCTTCGGCCGACGAGGACCCCAACCTGGACCCCATGCTAAACCCTAACATCAGGGTGGGCAACATGTGAGGACGGAATGGCCTCTAACACATTTGGACCGGATGGTGCATTTCACCACTGAATCCAGCTTGTGTAGAACAAAACGGAAACAGGAAGTGACCTTCAGAGTGCTGGGACCAGCGAAAACAGACTCCTGTGTGGCACTGTGGGAATGATGACCCAACACTTCTTCTGCCTGGTGGTTGGAGGAAGTAGCGGCCGGCCACCAGCAGATGCTAAGTGTTTGTACCAACGTATCTGTTCATGTGTCTTCAGTGAGTCGACACAGTTCACACTTATGAAGACACAGGAGCATGTACAGATTTCAGTAGACCATCTCTAGTTCTCGATGCATTTGTGTGTGTGTGCTACAATGCTGTAATATGACCGGTGGTGGGGAGGCGACTCTTTCTTACAGCAATACGGCCAATCAAACTTCTTACAACAAATGATACTGGCATTATGCTTTTAGGTGTTTTGCAGTTCAATATATAACGTATTACAGGGCCTGACCGATATATTGGTTGGCTTATGATATTGGAGTCCGACTGATGAAAATGTTGTGGCCGATACCAATTTAAAGGGGCTAAAACTTCAGTGAATAAGATAATAATATCTGTTACTATTATTATTATTATTATCATCACCATCTTGGGGTAGGGCGGGTAAGGTGGCTAGGGAGGGAGGTAGTAAGGTAGGGTAGGTAGACCTATGTAGTAAGTGAGGTAGGGTGGTAAGGTAGGCATGGTGGGGTAGGTAGGCATTATTATCATTGTTATTGAATATAATTATTATTTAAACTGTATACACAAAATGTTGTGTATTTAATATCTTATTTGATGTTTTAAATTGTACTCAACAAATGTTCTAGATACATTTTAGTGCTTTACTGACTGATAGGATAGCTAAAGCTGGTTAAAGTTCTTTGTTCTTTTGTTTTCTGGGTGTTGCTAAAGGATAGATTGGGATTTCACATGTTTATTTTTATTTATTTATTTATTATTAGTTATTAAATGTATTATTGGGTGACAATGATAACCCCTGATATTCATGGTTTTAGTGTGCTGTATCTGTGAAACATGCTAATTAGCAACCTACAATAGGGCCAAACTTCAGAAAGCCCAATAACGAATTCATTAAAAATGACTAAATTAATAAATAATAAATAAAATTTTTAAATCCATCCTGTCCATTCTGTAGCATGAGAAAAACACCTAAAGATGTTTTTGAAACGAGAGTAATAAGAGAAGTAATTTACAGAAAATGACATGGCAAAGAACATTTACCGGCTTTAGCTTCAGTGCTACAATGTTTAGGTTATTTGGGACGTTTCTGTTTGTATGTTTCTGCTGTTTATTACAATTTAGGAAGCGTGACCCTTGATGAATGGTAGTCCTATAAGTCAGTGAAGCACAGAATCTTATCTAGAACATTTTGGTATGTACAATTTAAAATATAATATATGTGATATTAATTAATATGGGCTGAAATGATCAGTTATCTGAAGTTTTAGCCCCGTTAAAAATGATCAGAACCAGTCGGACTCTGATTCATTATAGTGTTTGTTACCAAGTCTATCTTTCGCAACTCCGAACACAATCTACAGCCAGCGAAACGAAGATGTGTGTAAGTGCGAGTGCGAGAAGGGTTACAGAACCTTTCAGTTTCGGATAAACAGTTTTCTTGTATGATGTATGATTTTCCTGTATATTCCGAATGATTCCCAGAGATTAAACTTGCATCCACAGAGCTGTGCTGGAAACCGCAATGGCTTTTTGCTCCTTAAGGTTTATTTTTGTTTGTATGTCTGATTGAAAACTATTATACTGGGCTCATCTCTGGTTGTATTAACACTACTACACTGTCGTTTGCACTTTCCCCCCTCCATCTTTCTGGCCCTGCTGTTCTTTACTTCGAAAATGTTCTATGATGGGAGATACTGTACAGTATGAACTTCACCATAGACACTGGAGCTGTGTGTGATAGTACAGTATTCAGCTCTGAGGATTTCACTCTGTTCACAGCAACCTTGCTATTAAATTATGAACTTCAGATAAAAAACGTGGAGCTGATTTCTGTTTGTTCATACTGAAGTTTCTGTCTAAAAGATTAACAGTATATTGTCGCTGTCCAATGATATATGGCAGTCCAATCTCCAAAATGGCAATTTTTACAGACTTTTATCCATATAATTTTGGGCCAGTTCTATTGGGGGGTTTTTATCATGAAATTGATCAAATATGATCAGACGATTACCATAAATGTTTTACTTTGGACAGCAATGATATCTATAAGTTTACTGTATTATAGTTACAATACCAAATAAAACTTAAAGTAAACTATCGGGGTATTTAGAGTTTACTACTCTTACACTTTAAGTTTATTTAACAAGAAGTGACCAATTTAATCTCAAGGATTCATAAAAATAGTACATAAGTTTACTACAAATAAAATGATTTTTAGGTACGGATGAACTCCCAGGGGGAAAAAAAAGTACATCAGAATATACTTAGTTTAAGCATACTTAATATACTGTCTTGTACTCATGATTAATGCACTGTACTGTTTTCATATACTAACTCTGTACTAATTATAATCACTAGTTCTATTAAACATATACTTACATAGAACTAACTGTACTTAACTGTACACTTCTGAGACCCCACTTTCTACTACAATCTTTACTATTTTAAGATTTTTTAGAGATTCTTAAGATAGCCCTTTTATTATCCCACATGGGGAAATTTAAATTCATACAGCAGAAGAACATACAGTATACAGAACAGGAGGCAGACAAAAGTGCAAAGTTTCAAAATAAGAAATAACAGAAAATAAATAAAATCTCTATTGTTAGGTTAAAAAAAAGAAACTATAAAACTGTATATGTTGTTATTGCACAGATATTTTGAAGATATTGCAGATATGATATACTGGCTACATATTAAATATATTATTAAGTACATTAATATATACTTGTACATATTCTTACTTAGTATACTTCTGTTAAGTACACAAAAGCACTACTGAGGTCAAATGTACTTGTAATTATTGTGTGTGTGTGTGTGTGTGTGTGTGTGTATATGTATATATGTATGAGTGTGTGTATGTGTATATATATGTGTGTGTGAGTTCAGGACATTAATCATGAGTACAAATGTAGTATAGTAATAGTATATTATAGTACTTTTTAATCTCCTGGTCTTACAGGTACTTAAAGATCATTTTATTAAGTAAACTTCAGTAAAGTTAAAGTCTTTTTCCCCCAAGTATGCGTTATGCAGTATCTATACTAATAGAAGTGTAGCCTACTAGTAGTAAACTTGTAAGTGTACTATTTCTATGATTCCTTGCACTAAATTGGTCACTTCTTTGTTTATAAAATTATACTTTAACTAAACTTCAAGTGCAGCGGTGGATAAAGTACACAAATCATGTATTTGAGTCAAATACCAAAGGTAACATATTCCTCCAGTGTCAGTAGAAGTTCCTCCCTTTAGACCTCCACTGGAGTCACAGTACTAAAGTATGTACCTTCAGATGTACTTAAGTATGGAGAGTAACAGTACTAAAGTATTTACCTTCAGATGTACTTAAGTATGGAGAGTAACAGTACTAAAGTATTTACCTTCAGATGCACTTAAGTATGGCTCTAACAGTGTCCCATTATGGCTATGTTTATCATTTCTGGAACACGACTCTTCATCACCTCAGTGTAGGAGAAGAGACTCTAGTGTCTCTCAGTCCACCAGTCTTTAATAGAAGATCATTAATTAGTCTGACACTGGTGTCTATTCAGCTGATCATAAGCACAGAACACTGAGGGGGAACAGGTTCCATTAGCTAGAACTATAAAATAACATTTACAAAACAAGCTAAGTTTCAGTCTAAGGCTTATTTGCTACTTAGTTACGAGTTGAAGTTTAATACAAATGTAAAAACTTTAGACACAGGCTCAGAAATGAGTTTTCCTTTGCTATATTGGATCTGTTTGTACATGCGCATAAACCGAGAGCAACAACTATAATACAACTTTCTATAATGTAGTGGAGTAAACAGATTATTGAAATGTGATTGAGTTAAAAGACCCTCAGAATGGAAATACTCGAGTAAAGCAAAGATACAAAAAAAAAAAACTACTTAAGTACAGTAACCAATCACGATTACTTCTATACTGTGCAACACAGTTCAGGTGTAAGAATGCAAAACTTTGAGTACAGGACAAGTTTACCTTCTAGGCTTTATTGGTTTATTAGTTGTACGATTGTATCCCACTTATTAGTTTATATGGTTAAACTTTTAAGCATATAACTCACAGTAAACTACTGAACTGAGAGTTAAGTCACCCTTAACACTAACACGATAACACAGCCGTAACATTAAAACCACATCCTTGTATCTGCACTCACTGTCCATGTTATCAGCTTCACTGATCATATAGGAGCACTCTGTAGTTCAACAAGTCCAGACTGTAGTCCATCTGTTTCTCTGTATTCTGTTTTACCCTGTTCTTCAATGTCCAGGACCCCCACAGATTATTATGTGGGTGATGTATCATTCTCAGCTGTGATGTGGTGGTGGTGTGAGTGGTAGTGGAATGAAAGAATTTCACACCAAATCACTTCAAATTACGTAGCTGACAAGTTAGCTATTTAATTGTGCACAAATTCTAAAAACATCGTTGGAGTTCCCCTTTAACGCTGGCTGACTATTGGGACAATCGCCAAAATCACCTGTAGGCAGCCGACTGCCATGAGGGGGCGCTAACGCAACACTTTACCTGTCAACCCCAAAAAGCGACGTAGAAGAAGAAGCAGCAGCAGTAACAAAAACCGAAGGCCAAAATGTCGGATTCGTCGGTGAGTCGAATATCCTGCTTTTATTTTTTTGCCTACACGTGCTTGAGTTAGCCGCCTCGGTCAACCCGCTAATGTGTTATCTCCTCTCAGGTGGAGATCGTGGAGGGCTGTCGTCTTCCTGTGCTCCGGAAAAATCAAGAAAATGAAGACGAGTGGCGTAAGTGCTCCCCGTTAGCATCCGCTGCTAACGCGCTAGCAGCGGAGTAAACAGCGCGCTGTCATGGCGGAGCTGCATGTAAACAATGGGCGGGTTTCAAGACGATGTTTGAGCAAATAATAAAACATACTGTTGGAGTTATTTTGAACCCGTATGCGGTGTACATGAAGCCCGGCTTGTTTTCTGTTGTTGCTGCCGTGAATGATTAAGGCTGTGGAGGTGTTGGTAAACCCGTTCATTCATAAAGTGTCTTTGTGAGGTATGTCACTAAACTGGATTTCTCAGTTTAGCCAGATAACATGAGCCCTGCATCAAGCTTGTCGGGTTGGAAAAGAGCTGGGGGACGTTTATATTGGACATTATTTAGATATGTTCTTTCTGTTGGTGGTGATGGAACCAGGGGTCCACAACATAAGCCAAAAGGAAGCACAGTACAGTACACTAACGCATTACACTTACTTAGTTACTGTACCCCAACATGCTACTTACAATACACTAACGCATTACACTTACTTAGTTACTGTACACCAACACACTACTTACAGTACACTAACACATTACACTTACTGAGTCACTGTACACCAACACACCACTTACTGAGTTACTGTACCCCAACATGCTACTTACAATACACTAACACATTACACTTACTGAGTTACTGTACACCAACACACTACTTACAAATCACTAACACATTACGCTTACTGAGTTACTGTACACCAACACACTACTTACAGTACACTAACGCATTACACTTACTGAGTTACTGTACACAACACACTGCTTACAGTACATTAACGCATTACACTTACTGAGTTACTGTACACCAACACACTGCTTACAGTACACTAACACATTACACTTACTGAATTACTGTACACCAACACTCTACTTACAGCACACTAACGCATTACACTTACTGAGTTACTGTACCCCAACATGCTACGTACAATACACTAACACATTACACTTACTGAGTCACTGTACCCCAACATGCTACGTACAATACACTAACACATTACACTTACTGAGTTACTGTACCCCAACATGCTACTTACAATACACTAACACATTACACTTACTGAGTTACTGTACACCAACACACTACTTACAATACACTAACACATTACGCTTACTGAGTTACTGTACACCAACACACTACTTACAGTACACTAACACATTACACTTACTGAGTTACTGTACACAACACACTGCTTACAGTACACTAATACATTACACTTACTGAGTTACTGTTCACCAACATGCTACTTACAATACACTAACACATTACACTTACTGAGTTACTGTACACCAACACAGTACTTACAGTACCCTAACACATTACACTTACTGATTTGGTGATCACTTGAAACAAACCCCATCCTAAAGAGCAACAGGATAAACCCACTGCTGCTGTCATCATTGTTCTCTCCTTACAGAACCAGCTTGATGGCAAAAGCAGCGCTAGTACCACCCAAACATTCAGTATAGTCAACATACACCTACAGACCAACAGAGCTGAAGAGAAAGGTTCTTAGTGAGGAACAGAAGGTTCTATTCTAGCTTCACTGGCTGATACAGTGAGCATCAGGTTCCTTCCCTCCTAAACATTTCTGGAACAGCGCTTCATAAGAACAATGTCAAACAGCAAACACATGGGACAACATGCACACAGACTGGCAGAGAGGGAAAACCACTCTCTACTGACCATGATGAACACCACCTCATTCGAACGCCACTTAACCACCATAAGATGACCTCGAGTGACCTACAGAAAGAATGAAGAGCAGCAGCTGTGGTGAACTGCACAGCGAGGATGCTTCAAATCGGCTTCTGGGGCATTTCTGTTATTTTGACCATTAGACATTTTCTAAATAAACATATCTAAAATGCAACATTTGATCTGGATTTGGCACAAATGTTTCCAGTAGTCTATAGAAAAAAGGACTGTTCATGAACTGTACGACCAGAGAATCATTTTAGGTGGTCTCTTTTTCCAGATATATATATGCATATGTAAACACACACGTATACACAGTAAAGTCACATGACCACCAGCTGCCATCCAGGCCAACCACCAGCAGCTATACAGGATTGGGGAGTGACTCAGTAAGGTCCTGGTAGGTTGTCCCAGGTATCTGGAGCCATGCTGACTGCAGGACATCCCACAGCTTCTGGAGGGAGTGTGGGCGAGGGTCCATAGAGTGAGCATGACGATCGAGGTGGTCCCACAGATACTCAATTAGGTTTAAGGCTGGCCAATAAGCGGGCCAGGGTAGTACTCGGAGGTCTTTCTCATGCTCTCCTTTTCAGAAATCTCCCACCCTTGACCCAAAAGCCCATTATCATTTTTTCCCCACCAGCTCTGATCATTTGCCCCTTTTACCTATGACGGCAGACAGCAGACAGCCTATCACACACACACACATACATATATATATATATATATATATATATATATATATATATATGGGTGAGGCCAGTCATTCTATGAAGTGAAAGTTAAGAGCCATTTGCCGATACATGGATTTTTTTTTCAGGTTATCACCTTCGGTATTGGAATTTCAGCTGCTATTTCAACCGATAACTTTATAAATGTATTTATAATAATTACTGATCCAGTTTTTAACAGCAGTCTATATATGGATAATAATGTGAACTTTTTAAAATGCAAAATTGTTAATTTATTGGTTTTTAATATCTCGGTCTTTTAATGTCTCTGCCACAAAAATAGGCTAATCAGTGTCCAAGAAATTCAATATGCATCGATGCATATCTAGTTTTCACACACATAAAAATGTGTTACCACACTTCAGTATACACACTATACTAGGGGCAGTGAGCACCCTTGCCCGGAGTCATGGGCAGCCCTATCCCTGACAGCAGTTAGGCATTAGGTGCCTTGCTCAAGGGCACTTCAGTCACTATTGTCAGTTCAGGGAATTGAACCAGCAACCCTCTTGTCACAAGGCTGGTTCCCTAACCTCCAGCCCACAACTGGCACATGCCCATATATATGGAGCTTTAGTTATGATAAAATATTACCATATAATGGTCAGACTTGGCTTTGAGCATCAGGATAACTTTAGTGAGGAATCGTCTTGTGAAATAACCAGCATGAGGACTGAGAACCATATGAACCACTTATGCTTCAGGAGCTGTTGCTGCTGTCTGTTCTTCCAGTACCTCCAAAATGGCAAGTTTACAGGAGAGGCCAAAACCTACTTTAACTTTAATGTAAGTCAATGGAACCAGATGTCTTTCTAAACAATTTTGGTCCTGTTTTGTTGGCCCCATTCATCCTGAAATCTCTGCGAGAGGAGGTGAAGAACATCATGAAGCAGAAGGAGCAGCAGTAAAGGCCCACCAAGTCTGTCAGCTTATATTTAGACTTGCACCCTAGAGCAGGAACCATTGCATCTGGTTCTGGTGGGGTTCGAGTCCATCACAGTTCATCACAGTCATTTAGTTACCGGGTTTATTAAACAGTAATTATACTGGGTTATCAACAAACTGGACGCTTAAAAATAAAGGCGCTTAACAGTGTTTTCATGGAAAACAGCAGCTTCTGTGATCAAACAATGCATGAAAGTGAAAATCAACAAAAATGGAGATACATGGTTTTCATTGGACAGCAATAAGATGTAATAATTCAACTGTCTGAGTTTGTCAGCTATTTACCCGTATGTTATTTCCCATCCCCTCTAGCGTTGGCTGAAATTCTCAGCGTAAAAGATGCCCCTGGGAAGAAGCTCTACTATGTTCACTATATTGACTGTAAGTCCCTTTTTTAAAGCCATGTGATCTGAGCTTTACTAACTTAGGAAAATGATTTATGTAACATGCAACATTCTGACACTATTTCTTTTGTGTAGTTAACAAGCGTCTGGACGAATGGGTCACTCCAGACCGACTGGACATGAAAAAGCTTCAGTTCCCAAAGAAGGAGGCCAAGACGCCCACAAAGAACGGCCTGCCCGAGTCTCGACCCAGCTCACCTGAGAGAGAAGTGGTAATCACAGTAGATCAATTTTAGCCCTGCATGTGTTCAGCCCTTTATCAGTTCATGACCAGTTCGGGGGCAGTTTTGGGGCAGATGACCTTAAGTGACCTTAACATCAAAGTATATGCCTAGTAGTTGTAGTGACAGAACGTTAGGTTGCGGTTGTTTTTCTGTGTTGTAAATGTGCCATACTCTTACTCTCATAGGTGTTTATACATTATAGCATACATAGGTATAGGATATGAACACCTAATTATTAATATTATGGGAACTGGAGTAGTGTAAAGTCATATAAAGTCTCCTGGGGGTGTTTTTGAGTAAAGCCGATTGACGTGAGGAATATACACTATCATCAATAGAATAGCTCCAAAAGGAAGTGTGGGGTTGCAGTGCTATTGGGAAGGAAGATAAAGGTTACCAGGAACAATAAATGATGTTAAAATTTAGACTGATATGATCAATATTTATTGAGCTACATATACAGAAGTAGTGTCTCTCAGTATGACTTCGGGCTGCCACCTTGGCGCAACATGCCAGATGCATGGAGTTGTAGAGGTTCCTAATGGTGTCCTGTGATAATCCATCCCATGCAGCTTGAATATTCGCACACAGTTCTTGCAGATTGTGCGGTAGAGTACGAGTGACCCCAGGCCTTCTGGACATGTGAGGAGTGACAGCAAACCGTTCATCTTGGAACTGACCACGGTGCCTCCAGACACGGATTCGTTGGTCGTCTCCACCGAGACAAAAGTGAGACTCGTCCTTGAAGATGACCCATTGCCCTTCTGAGTCGCTCTATGACAGTCTGTCAGGACACCATGCCATGGTGCTGGTACTAACAGGATGACGCACCACTGCTTACTGAATGTAGGCAATCGTGGCTGTTGGGTCAGTCAGGTACAGAGATAAGACCCGTCCTTGCTTACGTCACGGCGCGGCCAGTGCCAAAGCCACCCACCAAATTTCGTTCCTCTGGGTTGATTACTTCTGGGTGCAGCTATTCTTTTGATGATGAGTGTATATTAACACTTCTCATGTTGGTCAAGGTTTGACTGGGTTTTAGGTATCCTGTTTACTGAGAAACCTTGTTTTGTGAAATGACCTTCCTGGAGACCTTATGAATACAAACCAAGTATATCCAAATCATCACAGTTATGCACTCTTGCTTGACATGACTTTAAAGGTGGACCCAGGGATGTGTGTGTTAATGCAAGATTACCAGGAAAGCAAAGTCACAATCATATACAGGTTTTCACATGATGTGTACCCTTTAATTCTGATCTCTTCCTTTCTGTTCAAATTCAGAGGAAGAGTCTAGATCTCACCGTTCAGTCTGCTTCAGCTCCTTCCAGAGGCAAAACCCTACCCACACCGGTACTGCTAAGCTTTGCCCATTCTCCACCAAGACACCCTTTTCTATTACTGCAAGACCTTTTAAATAAATGGGCTCCATATGTGTTGCTCCCTAAAAAGCCCTAATGAGATCCTCTCTGTACACTTACCATAAAGTGGGAGGGATGTGCTTAAAGTGACTTGCCTCATTTCTATAGTTTCTCATTGCTGGTAGAGCTATAAGCTATGCTTATACAACCATCAGATATATAGATATTGATAGTTGATTGATCAAGTAGAGTTAACAGTGATTAAAGGTAAAGCTTGACAGCGAAGATGAAGAAGGGTAAGAACATTCTAATCAACATGCCTGTTAGTGCATCAGGTTTCACCCTGTATGTAACAGTATATACACTGTATTGCCAAAAGTATTCACTTGTCTGATTAAACACACATGATTTTGAGTGACATCCCACCCTTGATCCATAGGGTTTACTATAATGTTGGCGCCACCCTTTGAAACTACAATGGCTTCAGCTACTGTGGGAAGTCTTCCTGTAAGGTTTAGGAATGTGTTTGTGGGAATTTTTGACCATTCCTCCAGAAGCACGTTTGTGAGGTCAGACACTGATGTTGGACAAGTAGACCTGGCAACTGCCAAACCCGTCCATCGGATTGCCAGATGGACAAGCGTGATTGGTTTCACTAATGTATGCAAGAGCAGTCTGCATGCCTAGGTGCTTGGTGTTGTACATCTGTGGCCATTCAAGTGACTGGAGCACCTGAATTCAGTGATTTGTATGGGTGAGTGAATACGTTTGGCAGTATAGTGTATATGTACTTTAGTGTGTAGTTTGTGTGATGTGGATCATCATATTTACCCAGAGATCTCAATGGGGGCTGTGAGAGTCATGTGTGGATGCTGCACGTTTGTGTCCTGTTATAAAAGTAGGTTTGATCTTGTTCTGTGTGCACTTTACAGAAGAGAAAAACAGAGTCCGTCTCCTTGGCATCTCAAGTTGCTCCTGTGAAGTCAGTGCCTTCGCTCCCCAGCTCTGCAGAGGCCACGCAGGCAGCCGTGTACCCAGCAGTCCGAGAACCTTTCCCCGCCAAAGCCAGAGAGGACGAACCACTCACCTCCATAACCACGGTATGTTGGCAATGTAGCTGTGCAATTGGTCAGTTTACTGCCAGCCCCCCGAACGAACATATTCGCATTTACAGCTAGCACTTTCATTGGTGCAGTAGTCTTGGGCCAAATCCCATTTTCTATTTTTACCCCTACCCCTTGTTTTAGAGTGTAACCCTCCCCTTTTAAAACTGAGTCAGAAGGGGCAGTGGTCGAAATCTTCCCCCTATATAATAGGACAACCCTTCAAGAACCAGATAAGTCATTAGATGTCATCAGCGACTTTTGTGTAAACAGACGAGAAAGGATGGGCAGTTTACAAATCAATCATTGTAATGAGTCACAGAATAAAAAAGAGACCTCATTTACAGGTTGCTAGTGATGCTCTGTAGGCGACCCTGCCAGTCTGCAGTGACAGCAGAGGAGGGTAAAGTTCAGCATCTCACTGCTTCAATACATTTAGTGCATCATATGCCTTCAAAGAGGGGGATGATCTTTATTTATGATGACCACCAAGATTTCTTTGGTGATATGAAGCTGAATTTAGATTTTTAATGACCAGCTTCATAATCGAATATCCCCATTCCACCTTAACTGGTCGGGCAAACCTCAGGTACCAGAACAGAACTGTTGCACCATTTAAGATGGAACCGGAGATTTCGCTAGGTAGCGACTGAGACATCAGCGCATTGCTAGCTATATTTTACATGTGTTATGAAGAAAATCACCAGTATGACCTGAACATCACTGTAACATTACCCACTGTCATCCGTAGCCTTGTTGCTGTTCCACTGTGTTCTTTAACATCCGCATTTTTATAATCAGTGTGTTGCTGATCGTGTGAGCTGTTTCAGCTAGACGAGCTGCTCTTCTACCTCCTGACACTTGTTTGTTTGGACTGCAACTGCTCCCAAGTTCTGATTGGTCCACCTGATTTGAACACATCTGTACTTAGAACAGAAGATGGACTAAAGATGGGATTAGTATACGTGTATTCGTTTGGTCTCACCAACATTAATAGACTTTTCTCACTAATCTGGTTTTGCCAGTTTTTTATAGGGTATAGGAAACGTTCAGAGTGCTTATAATCGTTTTCTCTCCTCTTGCAGAACGGCACAACGCGGCGTATTCTCCCCTCTCAGCCTGGCAGGAAGAGGAAGAACTGTGGCACTGATGAGGTAAGCACTACAGCAAAGAGCTCTGACCCCTAGCACTCTTTCCTCTCTGTAGGGCATTATCATAATTGTTATATCTCACTATTTAATACCCATTTAAGATTGTGTGTCTGGACTCTGTACTGATTTTTATCAGAAAACCACTTCATGTCTGGCCTACATTCTCATTTCAATATTGTCCCTTTAATAGGGTGTCTTGATCACATATTAGCTGCCATTTATGCCATACATGGTCATATATAGAAATAACACCTTGTGTTAAAGAATACAATCTGTGATGCTGTAACTTCTTTTTCCTCCACTCTTGAATGAAAAAGTGTCCTAATGCATTTGCAACCCCTTGTGTTTCTCTGATAGATGATAAAGGTATTCCAGTTTAACAGCCCTCGCAACGCCAGTGGCTGTCTGCCGCCAGGAGAGGTCCGTCTCATTTCTTTACCATTGCCCTGTTTGCTGTGTGTCTGTCAGAAGATAGAGAGCACTGGCCGCACACGCACATGACTGCTGTATCATATAGGCTTAGAACAGAGAGAGGGAGACCTGACTGTAGTCCAGTATCTGCTTTACTGGCTCTTGTAGTAATGTATGATTGAGACACTAGCATTAGAGCTGCATTAGAAGCTTCACTTGTTGATACAAGATTCTGTGGTTCTCGTTTGTGATTTGTTCCTTGAACTCCACCATCAGGACTCTCAGGACAGCTCGGATGGAATCCCCTTGGCGCCACGCATGACCGGAAGCTTGGTGTCGGACCGCAGCCATGATGACATCGTCACACGCATGAAGAACATTGAGTGCATCGAGCTGGGTCGTCACCGACTCAAGCCCTGGTACTTCTCACCGTACCCACAGGAGCTGACCTCCCTGCCTATCCTCTACCTCTGCGAGTTCTGCCTCAAGTACCTCAAGAGCCTCAAGTGTCTGCAGAGGCACCTGGTGAGGGATGCTTTAATGAGTTAAATCTGTTAGAGGATCAGTGGTTACTTGCTTGTCCTAAGTTTCCTTCGTCAGCTGACTAAATATGGAAAAAGTCAAGTTTTGTACCCTAAGCATTAATTTTCTGCTTTTATTTAATTGCTTAATGGGCAAATTTTAAGATCGCACAACCTGTTGAAGACCAACAAAAGCTTATAAAAGCTGAATACTCGCTGTTCTATAACTAAATTGGGTTGTTGTTGTGTTTCTTTATTGTGAATAGACAAAGTGCAATCTCCGGCATCCCCCAGGAAACGAGATCTACCGCAAAGGCACCATCTCATTCTTTGAAATTGACGGCAGAAAAAACAAGGTGAGTTGCCATCTAAGGTATTTCTTTATATAGTATCGGCTGGAATATTCTCACACAGCTCCTGCAGATTTTGCAGTAAGGCTGGAGTGTTGATGCCGTGTCCAATAGCATCCTACACATTTTCAATCAGGCATAGGTCTGGCGATGGCGTAGACCCTGGTGCCTCCACGCCTCGTTGCCTTGTTGGTCGTCTCCACCAAGACAAAGACGGGTCTTATTACTGAAGATGACCCGCTGCCATTCTGAGTCACTCCATGACAGTCTGGAACGACACCATTGCAGTCTTTGTTGACGCTGAAGTGGTATTAAGGACAGATGACTTAACGGTCGCAGTGCAGCCAATGGTGCTGGCAATAGTGCTGACACGAACAGGATGATTCATGGAGGCCATAGGTTGACTCCTTCTGGGTGCAGCTATTTGGTGGATAGAATACTGCAGAATATTTGTGGGAGATGACGTGTGGCTTGTTTTGCAGACATACTCCCAGAACCTGTGTTTACTGGCAAAATGCTTCCTGGATCACAAGACCCTCTACTACGACACAGACCCCTTTCTCTTCTACGTTATGACAGAGTATGACTCCAAAGGCTTCCACATAGTCGGCTACTTCTCTAAGGTGCGTTCCCTGCCAGAGCATAGCACATGTAGCATAAACTTGTAACATGTCTCGAATTTTATATCATCGAAACTGAGGCAAAATATGAACTCCTATATGAGTTATTTGGCTTACTGGATCGTTTCATTTGTCTTAACCATGCCTGTACATTGTCTGCTAGGAAAAAGAGTCAACAGAAGACTATAATGTGGCCTGTATTCTGACGTTACCGCCGTATCAGAGGAGAGGCTACGGGAAACTGCTGATCGAGTTCAGTAAGTTTCTCCGCTCAAAATTGATCTAGCCTAAAGTTGGACCTGAAGAACCTGAAAAACTCTTTTCTTTGTTTTGCAGAAATCCAGTTTATGCTTTATTGATGTCAGTCTCTGGCATTAGTACCTGGCATGGGTTTTGTCTTTCCCTCAGGTTACGAGCTGTCTAAAGTCGAGGGTAAAACAGGCACGCCAGAGAAGCCTCTGTCTGATCTGGGTCTGCTGTCTTATCGCTCCTACTGGTCTCAGACCATTCTGGAAATCCTCATGGACCTCAAATCGGACAATGGGGAACGACCGCAAATCACCATCAAGTATGTGCTCTTGTACAGACTTGTATGAACTGTTTTAATTTCACTACCTAATAAGATTTTTGTTCCCGGCTTCTATGTATTATATTTCAATTGGCCATGTGTAAAACTTGGACAGCTGGATACAGCTACATTTGCACAGATATAGCTCACACATAAAATGCTAAAGTATGCTCTGTAGGCCTCGTACATCTTAGCAGATGCTTTCACAGAGTAGTTTCTCACTCTGGTCTGGATGACTTGCTCCACAGACGGAGCAAAACACATCTCCTGGATGCTGCAGCATCTTGATGTCTCTAAATTATCTGAAGCTCTGTATCCACTATCCACTCACTCTGTTTAACACACCTGTATTTATACTGCTGTGTAGACTACTGGACCGTCCCAGACAGTTCTAGACAGTTCTCCAAACTTCTAGTGTCGACTTCTAGGTTCTATAAACTTCTATAAACACTGAATGTATCACATATGTTTGGGATAATAGAGAACTCCTCAAAACGTCATTGTTCTGAACATAAAAGCAAAGTTTTGGGGACCAGTAGCGTGTTCTGGACATTTTAGGCCAGAGGACTTAAGAGAACACACTTAGAACCCAAGAACATAAATAAATAAGCGTTTGTAATGTAGTGATATAGATAGTTTACAGAATTTATTATATATGTGTATATATATATATATATATATATATATATATATATATATATATATATATATATATACACATACAGGGGTTGGACAATGAAACTGAAACACCTGTCATTTTAGTGTGGGAGGTCTCATGGCTAAATTGGACCAGCCTGGTGGCCAATCTTCATTAACTGCACATTGCACCAGTAAGAGCAGAGTGTGAAGGTTCAGTTAGCAGGTAAGAGCAGTTCTGCTCAAAATACTGCAATGCACACAACATTATGGGTGACATACCAGAGTTCAAAAGAGGACAAATTGTTGGTGCACGTCTTGCTGGCGCATCTGTGACCAAGACAGCAAGTCTTTGTGATGTATCAAGAGCCACGGTATCCAGGGTAATGTCAGCATACCACCAAGAAGGACGAACCTCCACCAGCATCACGTAGTGACCTGGTCACTATCCTGCAAGAAGAATGGCTTAAAATCCTTCTGACCGCTGTGCAGGACTTGTATATGTCATTCCCAAGACGAACTGACGCTGTATTGGCCGCAAAAGGAGGCCCTACACCATACTAATAAATGATTGTGGTCTAAAACCAGTTTCAGTTTCATTGTCCAACCCCTGTATATATGTGTGTGTGTAACATTTAATGGACTACCATAAATAGGACATTTGTAAAACAACTCTGGGATTATTGGGGAGTATTTCAGAGGTAATGCAGATTTGTTTTTCTTGTTTCTAGTGAAATTAGCGAGATAACCAGTGTGAAGAAAGAGGATGTCATATCAACTCTACAGTACCTCAACCTCATTAATTACTACAAGGTAAGTGTTAAACTCATATAGCATAAGCATGACCAATGAGTGTTTTCTAACCTGTGAATAATCTTCATGTGATTTCACTTAAATTTCAGGATGATATTCAGCAATGTTTTTTGAAATAGCTGCCCAAATAGCTGCACCCGGAATGAAACAACCCAGAGAAATGAAACTTGGTGTGTAGGTTTGACATTGTGAGACATTGATGCACATTTGAAGTAAGCAAAGACGGGCCTTATCGCTTTACCTGACTGACCCAGCAGCCGCAATTGCAGACAGTTACAACGACTGACTTTAACACTACCTCAACATCACCAACGACTAGACTGTCGTGCTAGACTGTCATGGAGTGACTCAGAATGGCACCGGGTCATCTTCGTGACAAGCTTTTGTGTTGGTGTAGATGACCAATGAATCTGTGTGTGGAGGCACCGTGGTCAGCACCAAGGTGAACGGTTTGTTGTCACACGTCCAGAAGGCCTGGTGTCACTCCACCTCAACCGCTACCGCACCACCTGTTGGAACTGTGTGAGAATAATCAAGCTGCAAGGGATGGATTATCACAGGAACCTCTACAGCTCCATGCTGAGACGTCTGGCATGTTGGGTTGGCAAACATGGCAGGCCGACACCATACTGAGAGACACTACTTTTGTATGTGTAGCTCAATAAATATTGATCATATCAGTCAAAATTGATCATAATTTAATGATCCTGGTAACCTTTATCTCCCTTCCCAACAGCACTGCATTCCCACACTTCTATCTGGGTGCAGCTGTAACTTTGATGATGAGTGTAGTTTGATGATGTCAGAAGACTGAACTTGTCCTCTCTCTGACTTGTTAACACACGTGCCTTCCTCTGCTTTCTCAGGGTCAGTATATTCTCACTCTCTCCGAAGACATCGTAGAGGGTCATGAGCGTGCCATGCAGAAGCGCCACCTTCGCATCGACCCCAAATGCCTGCATTTCACCCCGAAAGACTGGAGCAAAAGGGGCAAATGGTAGAGACTTATTCCACTGTGGGGGACCCAACTTGGAGACCCCTAGACTTGACCAAAAGACTTGACCACAGATTCTCCTCGGAATTCTCCTCCTGGTGAATTATTGTAGCTCTCAAGTGACCAGCAGTCCTGTATGCTCCTTTTTAGTGACTTGCTCTTTATTTAAGCAGCTCTTATTAGAGTGTTCGGTGTCTCTCCTCATCACTCCTTTTATAAGTCTTAATAAATTGCTTAGTTAATAGGCTTCTTAGGGAACCTGTTTTTCCTTACTACACTATGGAAGTGTCGAATCAGATGACCGTCAGGGTCAGTGTTAAGTCATTCCGGACAGCATCCCATGGATTCTGCACAACCACGTCACACATTTACTACCCCTATAAGCTAACCCTGAGCTTGGCTTGTTACTGACTGTATATAATGTACATTATTCTGTCACTCTTTTTTTTGTAAAGGATGTTTCTGTATGTTACTGCATACCTGTGTGCCATGTTGAACTGTTACAAGAATGTAAATTGGGATACCTGTACAGCTGTCAATCTTCAAAAGAAGAAAAAGGAAATACATGCCTACATATAGCTACAAGGTCTTATTTTAATTAGGCTGTATTGTTTGTATGGTGATAGTAGGACATTCCCCTCTCTTTACCAACGATGTGAGAACAGCTATGAATCAGAATCCAGATTCATTCAGCACATTGACAGCACACATTTGACACATAGTGAGTTATTTATACTTTGCTCCATAATGAGCTGTTTCTGTAAAACAGATATATGAAAATAAAAGAAATAAAGAAATATTTATTATCTTTGTTGGTGTAATGCATTTTATACACGGTGCATCTCAAGGTGCTTCATGGGGGAGGGGGCCAGAAGACACTGAAAAATTAATAAATATGTTTGGAGAATATAAGCTCCCAATACTTCACTGTGAATAAGAAGGAAGAAGTAAATAAGGAAAGGAAGAAGGAATAGGGAAAGAACAACAGAGAGAAGGAAATGGGAGTAAATAAAAGAAATAAAGGAGGATAAAAAAGGGAAGAAAGAAAGAAAAAACATAAGAAAAGGAAGGAAGAAAGAACTGAGCAATGAAAAAAGGAGGAAGAGAAAGAAACAGGAAGAAAGGAAAAAAGGAACTGAGGACTAAAAAAAAGGAACACAAAGAAAAGGAGTAAGAAAGAAAGGATAAAGGGTACAGCAAAAAAAAGCAAGATAAAAGGGAGAATTTAGCAAAGGAAAAAGCAATAAAGAAAGAAGGAACAGAGGAAAAAAAGGAACAAGAGAATGTGTAAGAAAAAAGAAAGAAAGAAGGACGAAAGATAAAACGACAGTGGACAGCTCTTTAGTTAACGGCCAGTGTGGCTGCAGTTCTACACTCTCTGACCTAACCTGATAGAGGATAGTGATGCCTCCATGAGTCATCCTGTTAGTGCCAGCACCATCGGCAGACGGCTGCACCACACAGGACCACATGCACACAGATCGTTACTACAAGTGTCCAACGTCACCAAAACATCCAGTAGGCTGGTGTCACTCCATCTCCACCCCTACTGCACCATCTGCAGGAATTGTATTAGAATATTTAAGCTGCATGGGATGGATTATCACAGGACACCATTAGGAACCTCTACAACTCCATGCTGAGACGTCTGGCATGTTGGGTTAGCAAACTGAGAGACACTACTTCTGTATGTGTAGCTCAATAAATATTGATCATATCAGTCTAAATGTATCATCATTATTGTTCCTGGTAACCTTTATCTCCCTTCCCAGTAGCACTGCAATCCCACACTTCCTTCTGGGTGCATGTTTTGATGATGTTTGTACATCTTAAACTTTGGTTTAAAGGAAAGGCACACATATCCTACTGCTTTCACAGTTTTGGGATGATTTTCGAGGACTTTTCTTTCTCTTTCTGTCTGGAGACATTGGATGCGTTGTTCAGAGCCTTCATGCCAATGGCCATGGTCCGCACACCAATCTTCACTGCATAATGAATCTGAAACCAGGAGGAAAGGTGCAGAATACTGAGCATTAAAATATGGACATACACACACACATATATATACACACATACATAGAGAGAAAGGGAGGGAGAGAGAGAGAGAGAGAGAAAGAGAGAAAGAGGAAAGAGAGAGAGAGAGAGAAAGAGAGAGAGAGAGAGAGAAAGAGAGAGACAGAGAGAAGGAGATAGATTTAATACACCAAAGAATTGCACAGTTGGGCCAGATTTGACAGATGCCTTCGCTGGAACAATTCCGAGGAGAATTCCATATAGACTCATGCAGTGCCATCTGGAGGAGCTGCAACCACCTTAAACACACAACGTGACTAATTTTTGGTCCGTTGAGCTTATATTATGCTTTCATGTTTTCCAATATGACAGCAAAGGGGCAGAGGTATAGCTGTAGATGTAGATGAGATAACATCCCTTATGTTTGAAAGCTTTTGATATGTTGTGATATGCATAATTCCACATCATCACAAATTTCTTATTCCTGGGTTCTACGTGTGTTCTCCTTACTCCTTAGGCCTAAAATGTCCAGAAGACGCTACTGGTATCCATAAACCTCCCTTTTGTGGTTCTCTAAGTTCCCTATTGTCCAGAACATCTGTGATACATTCAGTGCTGAGTAGACTTTAAGTAGCTTCTGGAACTGTGAGAACTCTCCAGAAGTTTATAGAACTGACTGGAATTTTCTAGAACTTTGAAGAACTGTCTAGAAGTGTCTGGGATGGTCCAGTAGTGTACATAGCAGTATAAACACAGGTGTGTTAAACAGCTGTTTCAGTTGACCCTCCAGCGGAGTGAGTGGATAGGGGATACAGAGTTACAGGTAATGAAGAGGCATCAAGAGGCTGCAGCATTCTGCTCTGTCTGTGGACCAATTTCTCCAAACCAGAGAGAGAAAGTACTCAGTGAAAGCCTCTGCTGAGATGTGCAAGGCCTACAAAGCGTATTTCAGTATGCCTGTTGGGGGTCAAGACAAATCATAGGCACCTCATTTCTCACATGAACACTGCAGGAGAACTCTTGGAGGTGAGGTGGACGATTGCTGCTCACTTAGATAACAGAATGACTCTCTATTAATGCTCTTATTTTCAGAAGTCTGGGACATTGATGTATCGTTTACCTGTCTAGACTCCGCTCTCCCGTATCTCAGCTCTGTAACGAAGTGTTCACAGTTTCCTCTCAGAACGCAGTAGGGCATCTCCAGGCCAGCCAGACTAAGAGCATCACGCAGAATGACGCACACACTCCTTGGCTTGTGCTTGGAGTCCATAAGGTTGTTGACATGGAATCTGTTGCGGCCCACCACCTGATACAGCCCCTCGCGCATCACTATTGCCTTATCACATAGAACGGACATCAGGCAGTTAGGCCCGGCTCCTGCAGTCTCACCTGAGGGAAGATGGATACAGGATAATGAGGCGGAGTGAAATCGCAGAACTGCATCCTCTGCTAGCCGCACTCATCCTCCAAAGAATATCTGCACCCAGAAAGAAGTGTGGGAGTGCAGTGCTGTTGGGAAGGAAGATGAAGGTTACCAGGAACAATAAATGATAATAAATTGATATAATCAATATTTATTGAGCTACACATACAGTAGTAGTGTCTCTCAGTATGGCGTTGGGCCGTATTTGCTAAGCCAACATGCCAGACTTCTCAGCATGGAGTTGTAAAGGTTCCTAATGGTGTCATGTGCTAACCCATCCCATGCAGCTTGAATATTCTCACACAGTCCCTGCAGACGGTGTGGTAGGGGTGTAGTGTTGTGTAGTGGCACCAGGTCTTCTGGATGTGTGGCGCATAACAACAAATCGTCTGTCTTGGTGCTGACCACGGTGCCTCCACACATGGATTCGTTGGTCATCTTTTCCAAGACAAAAGCGGAACTCGTCACTGAAGATGACCCACTGCCATTCTGAGTCACTCCATGACAGTCTGGCACGACACCATCTTTGGTGATGTTGATGTGGTGTTAAGGACACCGCAACATGCATTTGTAACGTAACGTGCAGCCTTCTGGCAATGGTGCTGCCACTAACAGGAAACTCTTCGAATGTGGAATTATCTAATATGTAGTTGATATTTCTTAAATTTCTTATTCTGAGATCATTTTAAGATTATTTATTTTCAGATCTTTATGGATTTTTTTTTTTGCTTAATATATTGGCAGATAATTCAACTTATTTTAATATTCTTGAAACAGGCCAAAGTATCTGCCAACCTGCTTTGACATGTAAATCTTAATAACAAGATATTAAGTCATAATTAGTCATAATTAAAAGATGCTAAGCAAAAATTGAGAAGCTGAGATAATGAGTCTTAAAAAATAGATGTTGAGTCATAATTATGAGATAGTAAGCTCTAATTATGAGAAGTCATAATTACAAGACATTAAATCATAATTTTGAAATACTAGGTCGTAAGTACGAGATGCTAAGTTGATTATGAGATACTAAGTCATGATAAGGAGATGCCAAGCCCTAATTATGAGATACTGTCAAAATTACAACATACTAAATCTAAAATGTTAGATGCTGAGTCATAATTGAGACACTGCAGTCTAATTATGTTTCAAAACTTTAATCTTGTCAGAACATCATTTTAGGTTGTTGTTAACCTGCAGTATATAAAGTGCTAGTATATAAATAACTGACTTTAGAGATCCCTGTGATGAGAAATGACAAGGTGATGCTAATATGGACTTAGAGACGACAGTCTGATGAAGATCCGTAGGCTGCATTGTGTTTGCTCTTGTGGGATCAGTTTGATTGACTGAAGGTCATTTGTCCAAAATGCACTTACAAGGTGGCGCCAGGTGAATGATGTCCCCCTCACCAACGTATAAACCCCAGTGTTGATACGTCCCACGGAAAATCTCGATCAGATCCCCTGGCTGAGGCTTACCATACTGAAAATAGAAACATATTTAGAAACATTAAAATATGAAAACACTCTTAATGCACACGCAATCCAGAATTGTGAACATAGTTTAAAAAGTAAGGAGATCTACATGGTTGAGGAACACCACAGTTCCTCTGATTAGTAGTGATTACAGCTCCATATAAATATTACACATCAGATGTGATAAGATGGAGACAGTACGTATAAACAGAACCTTGAACCAGGGAAAATGACCGTTATGGTGATTAATGGTCAATATTTGTCACAGTATTCATTCCTGAGCTTATCATGTCATGGAGATCACCCATACTTCAAAACAGGCCAGTACAGTGTGATATATTGAATATAAATCATTCTATTTGTTCAGACTGATAAAATAATGTATAATTATATATATATATATATATATATATATGTGTGTATATATATATATATATAAATATATATAATGTTTGCGATTGTGTAAGATAAGCTGTAATTGTGCATTAAAATACGCAAATGTAACTTATTTACACTTAGACAACAAAACAGGGGCGTTCAAACTTTTGCATACATCATTTTTTTGTGCATTTGCATGCAAAAGACCCCTAGTCACATGTTCTACTGATTTTCTAAATATGGTGTTTGTGTGGAAATTTAATGCACAATTTAAATTCTGGGACAAAACATTTAAACACACTAATATGCAAACGCTGTAATATAAATAAATACATTAATTAATTAATTTTTAAAACATTTTAAATAAATAAAGAACATTGTTGTAAAATGTGAAGTATTTAAGTAACTTATTTACACCTAGACAATCAACAAAACAAGCCTATACCTGTATAGACCTACATTCTCTCTTTACAGATGGTGGGCACAACAAAGGGTGGTCAAGACTACAGTCTAGAACCTTAGAACCACTGTTGCATGTGATTCCTCACCAAAGCTGGTGTGATAACTCTTCTGCGCCATCTGGGTAATGCTGGATTTGTGTTCATTTCCACCTTCAGTTCACTGCCATCCCAGCTTTGAGACCGCCGCATGTCACACATGGTTCAAACCTTTAGATCCCCAGTAGCTGTCCAGTTTATCTGGGTATCCCGACCCAAGCAGGCCCTGGTACTTCCATGTCGGAAGCAGCCATGTTGCCTATCACTGAGTAAAAATTAGTGGTGGTCCCGCAGTTCCACAACAGGTACAGAATTGACTACGGCCAGGGCTGCTGTGCAGGAAACTCACTCTTAGGTCAGATTATCCACTTCACCAATAGCATTAAACAGCTGAGTAACCGAGTGGGGTGCTGGTAGGAGCGCTGCATTAGAGCTGAACTGGGATCAGCCTTGGATTTTATTCTAATACACCAGGTACATGTTTTAGTATTGAAGACTGTTCCCAGATCAGGGCATGTGACCTGCAGAGCCAATCACGGAAGTAGATAAGGATTACAGAGCAAGTCTATTTAAAGGTCAGAGCTGTGTTGTGAGGTTTGACAGTAAAAGTCACGAATTAGCTTCAACAACAGGATTCTTAATACATGAACCATCTCAACCGCACTGCAAGCTCATCAGGAATATTCTTCAGTGGATTTTTACACTGGAAATGATTTCCATAACAAATACCCAAAAACTGCAACAGTAAATGACACAGAATACTTTATTACCCTGTTCGTCTGGTCAGGACCCCACAGAGCAGGTGTTATGTGGGTGGTGGATCATTCTCAGCACTGCAGTGACACTGCCGTGGTGCTGGTGTTAGTGGATCAGACATAGCAGAGCTGCTGGAGTGTTTAAACACTGTGTCCACTCACTGTCCACTCTGTTAGACACGCCTACCTTGCTGCTCCACCTTGTAAATGTACAGTCAGAGACGATAGCTCGTCTGCTGCTGCACAGTGCAGTATTGGTTATCATCTAGTCCTTCCAACAGTGGTCACAGGACCATTTGGTTCCAGTTCTTAGTAGTGTGGTGGTGAACAGGAAGGAGAAGCTCATAACCGATGTTTCTCATTTCCCAACTTTATATGATGCATCTTTGTACATAAACTGTAGAAAAAAAGTGTGGAGGAAAGCAGCAGATATTGTTGGTGTGTCTGGGAAGTTAGGTCAATTGATAGCTAGCTAGGTTAGCCAGCATGCTAACAGGCCAATAGAGTTAGCCAGGAATGCAAGCAATTAGGCTTCCAAACAAATTTGGTTTCACGCCAATGTGAGCACCCTCAAAAACATCCACAAAAGACAAACTTAGGGCGACATAAGAAACTTGTTGCCTGCTAGTGTGAACGTAGGGTAAAGGTTGATTTAGCCTACTTGATTTGGCACCTGTCGCTAAAATGCGGCTACCAATCTTGTCTGGCTGTAGGTAGAGCTTGATGTTGCTTTGTCGCCTACTTAAGTAGGGTTAAAGAACACAATAAAAAAACACAACCATGTTACAAGGAGGATTAGATTATTTTATTCAAGTTATTAAAATTAAACAAGTACAGACACTGAAATCACTTAAAACACACTTCAACAGTTCATTTAAGTCTAAATCAGTGGCTATTCAGAAGCATTACAGTCTAACACAAGAGACTTACCCAAATCATTTGTCAACTGAGTCGGTGACAAGGACTTAAGGAGGGAAACACATTTGAGATTCATTCAATTATTCATTCATTCTTGCATTCCGTCTTCTAAGCCACTTTTCCTTTTGGGTCGTGGGGTGTGCTGTAACCTACCCCATTGCTCACTGGAGAGAAGGCAAAAAAAGAAGGCACTCACACCTAGGGGAGCAATTTAGCATCTCCAATTCACCTGACTGCATGTCTTTGGACTGTAGGAGGAAACTGAAGCACCTGGAGACCATGCAAACTCCACACATAGCCCTTTTTAACCAAATGAACCAAGGGTCTTGAACTGGTTCCGGTCAGGCTTCCTAGAGCGTGGGTGCTATGCAATGAACCAGCCTGTGCTTGCACCAGTTTTTATTTGGAACCAAAGAACGTCAAAGGATCATCATCAACGTCTACAGAGTGTGCTGCACAGTGGTGGCAAACAGTAGTACCAAGATGGCGGAGCGTACAGGTTACCTGCGAGCGTTGGTGCTGTTATTCCAGATGTTTGTTTTTATTCAAAAAGCAGCACAGATCAACTACTGGAGATAAGAAGACATAGAAGAGGTTCTCCAAGAGACCACCGGGTGGCGCCATTGTTGCCTTCTCTTTTCTCAACACCTGACATGCCTGCGGATGTTGTCACAGTTCATGCTAAAGACCCACTATTCTTTGGTTTTAGCTGGGAGCAAAGTTTTCAGGTTCCAAATGTATTTACTGTAGGGGGAACAAGGTGTCAATGCGAATACTGTCATTTTATTTGCTATCCAAAGTGACACTGGTATGACTTGGCCGTGCATGTGACATAAGCAAAGATGGCCTTATCCATGTATCTGACTGAATTCAACAGCTACGATTGGGAGGCTTGCAACCTGCTTGTCCATAGACAGCAGGGCCACGTTAGTCCTATGTAGTGAAGTCAAGATGAAAGCTAAAACATGTACTGACATGCCAAACTTTCATGGCACAGGATCTAGTACCGTCTCGGACCCCCTTTAGCCCGGCGAACTGCAGCAACTCGGCGTGGCATTGATTCCACAAGAGGACGAAAGATGTCTGGAGGGATCTGGAGCCATGCCGTCTGGATAGCCTCCCACAACTCTGTGCTATTTGTAGGTGCAGGATCTCGGGCACAAATGGACCTCTCCAACTCGTCCCATAAATGCTCGATTGGGCTCATGTCAGGTGAACATGCAGGCCACACCATTTGCTGGAACTCTCCAGAATGCTCCTCAAACCAATTCTGGACACATTGGGCCAAATGGAATGCATTATCCTGCTGGAATACCCCATCATTGTTGGGGTACATCAAGTCCATGAGGGGCTGCAAATGTTCACTAAGCAGGGAAACGTAGCGGCCATCGGTCAATGGTTCGTTTAGACGGACCAATGGACCCAACCCGTGCCATGAGAACACACCCCACACCAGTACGGTATCACCACCAGACTGCACAATGCCTTGTTGACAACTGGGGTCCATAGCTTTATGGGGTCTGCGCCATAAATGAACCCTACCATCAGCCTGAAACACCTGGTATTGTGACTCACTGGACCACACCACACGTTGCCAGTCCTCTAGGGTCCAGGTAGCAACCTCACGAGCCCAGGTGATGCGCTCTGTCCATTGTAGTGGTGTTAACAGAGGCACTCTGGTGGGTCTTCTGCTGCCATATCCCATGGAAGCTAAAGAACGCTGCACTGACCTGCTTGATACACAGGTGGCGGCTCCTGCATTGAATGTGGAGGTGATTTCTGCAAGAGTTGCTTCTCTGTTTGCACAGGCAATTCCAGCCAAACGCTGCCGGTCACCATCATTAAGCACCGGTGGGCGGCCACTTCGCTGTCCACTGTGGGTGGTAATGCCTTTTATGAGATATTCCCGGTACACACGTGACACCGTGGTTCGAGGAACATTAAGTGCTTGCACAACTTGGGAAATGGAACGTCCCATCTGTCTGGCACCCACTATCATGCCTCGTTCAAACTCTGACAATTCCCGTCTCCTTGCCATGAGCACGCTGGCCAGTGTTCAACCTCACTCACAAAATAACACCTCACAGCTTATACAGGTGTGGGTGTTCCCAAGTTGTCCCACGAGGTAACACCCAGGCATAACCAATTTACATACTGCTATCAGACGACTTTTGGCAGAGTAGTGTACCTGTAAATAAAGCCAACCAAAAAGTCTGTGTTAGTTCCAGTAGCATCTTTATGTCACAACACACTAACAATAATGAGGCTGTCTCAACACAGTAGCTGGCATAAGAAAACTCATTCTCCCAATGCCGGCTACATTATGACAGGATACTGTTCCTCCAGAGATTACACACGTCGGCACAGAAATCCCGACGTGTGCCAATATGAGGAGGCCTAAATTTATAACCAGCATGCTCAGTGAAGATATTGGGCATTTCTGTAACTATGGGCACCAACAAAACGAGTCGATAATACAGAGTCAGAATCTTAATTAACTATATATTATGTCACAGATACAAGCAATGTGTCCTAATGAGCATACCCAAGTATGACAAGCAACAAGAGCACAGACTGTTAACAAGTATTACACAATGAGATAAGTACAATAAAAAGAATAAAGAACAGTAATAGAGAGCCATGGAAGGAGCTAAAGAGAGATTTGGATATCTGTAGATATATGTATATGGATATTCTATACATGATTCAGTAAACGAATATACACTCATCAAAAGCATAGCTGAATAAATAGCTACACCCAGAAGAAATCAACTGACAGGAATGAAACTTGGAGGGTAGGTTTGACATTGCAAGAAATGCCAATGCTTCAAGTTACACGTTCGGCTGTGCATGTGACGCATGCTAGGACAGACCTTCTCGCTGTACCTGTCTGATACAACAGCCACGATTGCGGACTTTCAGTGAACAGTGATGCCTCCATGAGTCATCCTGTAAGTGCCAGCATCATTGGCAGACGGCTGCACCACGCAGGACTATATGCACGCATACAGTTATGAGGACTGCCCATGGCACGTCAACGTCACAAAAGACTACAACGGCATCGCGGCAGGCCTGCCATTGAGTGATTTAAAATGGGAGCGGGTCATCTTTAAGTGACCAGCTTTTGTCTTGGTGGAGACAAATGAATCTGTGTAGCACTGAGATAAACACTTTGTCACACACAGAAGGCCAGGTGTCACTCCACCTCCACAACCTGCAGGAACTGTGAGAAGCTCAAGCTGCATGGGATGGATCATGTTTATAACTTCATGCCAAGACAGCTGGCAGGTTGGGTTAGCAAACATGGCAGCCCGATGCGATACTGAGAGACACTACTTCTGTGTGTGTAGCTCGTTATGTTGATTATCTTAAAGGATTCTTATCTTAGTCCATATCAGTCTAAATGAATCATTCATTGTCCCAATCCCACACTTCCTTCTGGGCGCAGCTGTTCCAACGTGTACTAAAAATTGATAAAATTGACAGAATCTACACAAGCCTTATAGCCCTATTAAAGGATTTAAAAAATACATACAGGTTCTCTGCTTTTGAACATCAGTGCATGTAATAACCAGGCTATAGCGGCTCAATCTGGTTCCAATAAACCACCAGAGAAGTAATGAGAGCCAAATATTTTGGCTGAAAGGCTTATTCTGGTTACTTTATAACTCACTGGACCACCCATAGACTGTGTGCAAGCAGGTACTTTAGGGAGCCACCTCATTAATGACAGCTTACATTAACATGAACCCTCGTGTTAAGTAGCTCGGATCTGGGCAACAAAGGCTCATAATGTAGCCTTTGTTAATTAAAACACTAGTTTAATGAAGATTCCAGATTTTAATAAAGTGGCATTTTAGTGTTGAATTAAGTTGTACTACAGTACAAATGCTTGATTCATACAGAGCCCTCAAAACAGTTTGGCAGACAGTGACCCAATTTTAGACACTAGCTATGGAGGTAAACCTCCATCAACATGGCAGCCATATTGGATTCAACTTCAGCTTTTCAAATAAAGTAGGTGTGACAACTGGACAAGAACTTTAGACAAACAGCAGGTGGTATTATGTGGTATTAATAACTTTATTAATTCACATTAAATCTGAACATGTGAAAATACGAGTATTCAGAGCTGGGAGCAGGAAAGGCACCAAAACATGCAGGCCAAGGTGTCGCCAGAAACAGGGTTTAGAGAGAACTTGTAGGACCCCTACAAGTGACCAACCAACACTAAATATTTATTTATAAATATGCAAGGTCACAATCCAGGTACCGCATACAATACACTATACCATGCCTAAGCAAGGCAACCATGTTTCACAGATGAGGTTGGTGAAATCTTCTGCGATGATACATCTGCTTCGTTCACAGGAAATGAGCACAATCTACACACGCCGCTTGTGATAACACCATCCTTTAAGTATTGCCTGTGCAGAAGAAAAGCCACCATGAAGAACAGTCATACAGCTACCTTCCCACTGGAAAAACTGAAGCTGAATCCAAGCCGGCCACCATGTTAAGGATACGGCCTATGGATCACCATCTGCCAAACTGTTCCGAGTGTTACCTTACTGCAGAGATCTATATTTTATAGATCGCAAACTAAATCTTATTCTCTCAGGTCCAGTTCTTGATCATTCTTTTTTAGAAGCATTCTATTCATAGACTACTTGTTTATCCCTTAGTGAAATACTTGTTAACAGTGCTCGTTTGGTCACATTTCGTAATCATTTAATGTACAGGCTCTTAGGACACTAACAGTGTTGAAGTGCCTGTAGTCACAGAAATGTCTAAAAACCCACAAACAATAGACACTCACCGATTCCAGTATCCATGATGCAAACTCACCTAAAAAGAGAAGAAAACTCCATTAACCCAAATCAAATCCTACACATTTAAACATTGATTAGCATTTCAGCTAATAAGGGCTACTTGAGCCATATTAGAGTGGGATTAGCTTTATTAGAGAAGGCCCAATAACCAAATAATCCGACTGGCCAGTTCATACAGGATAAAGGATCTGCAATTTTACCAAAGTGAGCCATTTACAACATGAAGCAACAGGTGCTGCACTTCACTACAATAACACCCTGTGCAGTTAACTGCCATTTAGACCAGCATTCAGCTGGTGAAGCGGGCTCAGTCACTGAACCAAAGACAAAACTTGATGCCTTGGCAAAGACACACAAGATGCTACATTTTCCTTCTTGTAATTTGAGGAGTACGGGTCAAAGCTAGCTCCATTCCCTCAATTCATACCAAATTAAAGTCAGAGGTTGTCACTAATAACTCAAATTACAGCACCTGCCCAGGTAAAGCTAATTCCGCTCAAGTCAAGTTAACCGAGTAACATGTACCAGTGATTGAGGATAGAACCAGCTGATGGGAACATGCTGGTACCGAAGACATAGCACTGGCATTTCTATTCCTCCATGCATATACACACACGAGCACTGAGAATCTACGTGCATGCCAAGAAAGGAGGTTTGCTGAACACGGCTTAACTGAAGACTTTACATAGCCCTATTAAAGGATTTTAAAAATACATAGACATGTTCTCTGCTTTTGAACATCAGTGCATGTAATAACCAGGCTATAGTGACTCAATCTGGTTCCAATAAACAACCAGAGAAGTAATGAGAGCCAAATATTTTGGCTGAAAGGCTCATTCTGGTTACTTTGACTCACTGGAACACCCATAGACTGTGTGCAAGCTGGTACTTCAGGGAGCCACCTTATTCATTAATGACAGCTTACATTAACCCTCGTGTTAAGTAGATCTGATCTGGGCAACAAAGGCTCATAATGTAGCCTTTGTTAATTAAAACACTAGTTTAATGAAGATTCCAGATTTAATAAAGTGGCATTTTAGTGTTGAATTAAATTGTACTACAGTACAAATGTCTGATTCACACAGCCCTCAAAACAGTTTGGCAGACAGTTACCCAATTTTAGACACTAGCTATGGAGGTAACCCTCCAGCAACATGGCAGCCATATTGGATTCAACTTCAGCTTTTCAAATAAAGTAGGTGTGACAACTGGACAAGAACTTTAGACAAACAGCAGGTGGTATCATGTCGACATAACTATTAATTTGTTAAATCTGAACATGTGAAACCACGAGTATTCAGAGCAGCATTTTTCAATTTTCAACCCAGGTACCTCATACAATACACTACACTTCTAAATTGCTAAATTCCCTTCAGTATCAATAAAGTATCTATCCATCCATCCATCCATACCATGCCTAAGCAAGGCAACAACGCTCCACAGATGAGGTTGGTAAAATCTTTGATGATGCATCTGCTTCGTTCACAGGAAATGAGGACAATTACACACACTGCTTGTGATAACACCATCCTTTAAGTATTGCCTGTGCAGAAGAAAAGCCACCATGAAGAACAGTCATACAGCTACCTTCCCACTGGAAAAACTGAAGCTGAATCCAAGCCTGCCACCATGTTAAGGATATGGCCTATGGATCACCATCTGCCAGACCGTTTGAGTGCAACCTTACTGCAGAGACCTATATTTTATAGATCACAAACTAAGTCTTATTCTCTCAGGTCCCATTCTTGATCATTCTTTTTTAGAAGCATTCTATGCATAGACTACTTGTTCATCCCTTAGTGAAATACTTGTTAACAGTGCTCATTTGGTCACATTTAATCAACAGTGTTGAAGTGCCTGTAGTCACAGAAACATCTAAAAACTCACAAGCAACAGATACTCACCGATTCCAGTATCCATGATGCAAACTCACCTAAAAAGAAAAGGAAACTTCCATTAACCCAAATCAAACCCTACACATTTAAACACTGATTAGCATTTCAGCTAAGGGCTACATAAGCCATATTAGAGTGGGATTAGCTTTGAGAAGAGGCCCAATAAGCAAGTAATCCGCCAATAACTCAAATTACAGCACCTGCCCAGGTAAAGCTAAACCCGCTCGAGTCAAGTTAACCGAGTAACATGTACCAGTGATTGAGGATAGAACCAGCTGATGGGAACATGCTGGTACCGAAGACATAGCACTGGCATTTCTATTCCTCCATGCATATACACACACGAGCACTGAGAACCTACGTGCATGCCAAGAAAGGAGGTTTGCTGAACACGGCTTAACTGAAGACATCCAGAAACACAGTAATTGAACACAATTTGTGATTACCCAATTTCAACCAGACATGCGGGGAAACGCACATCACTGCGGTTACAACTCCTTGTGTGCATGTTGGTATTCAACTTCATGTACGGGTTAAAGGCATTAGACTAACGTGCTGCGCATGCGCGGTCTAAAACGCCGCTCGTTGGGAACACTTGTTCTCATTCACCACATTGAGCACTAACTAGGGGAACACTAAAAGACATTTTGCACAGTAGTTTCGGAGAAACACCACTTTTTGAAAAAATCGAAGAGGATTGTGTGAGGCGTTCATATTCTGTCGCAAAAACAAGCCAACCACGACTGCGGTGTATAAACAGTAATTATTGATTCTGGGAAAAAAAAAAAAAAAAAAACACGCTGAATCATGGGCGAGTGTTTCTTACAGTTCTCATGGGCTTTGTAATAAATATGCTAAGCCGTTTTTTCCTGGGAGAGTATTCTAGATTTGGGTTCTTGTCAGAACAACGTTTTTCTGTTCATTGTTCTAAGTACTGAGAATCGGCAAAGCGCCAAACTATCTCCGCATGTAAAGAACATGGACAACCGGCCATGCTGGGACACAACCCAGCACCACCCTCGTCAGCAAGTCGCCGCAATGCATTATGGTAGACATTTTAGTACGTACTGCATAATCGACAGAGAACTATAGAGGGAATTCAATGTACCGTGGAAATTTCGAATAACGCTAATACTACTAACCTGTAAAATCCTCCATTTCTATAATAGGAAGAAGCGACTCTTCTACGCTACGCGGCAGCCGGAGAAACGCACAGCGCATTTCGCCACCTACTGAGCTGGAGTGTGTAGCAAGGCAAAGCTACTCCATACCCCTCTTTCACAAACGCCCAAAATAAGTTAACTTCTAGACCATATCTACCTATGGTCCGAAGTCATATTTGAGCTCTGGCGCTAATAAACCTTGACTGTGCATCAGACCAGTATACATCATCTCTTTAGGGATGCATCCTGGAACTTCAATGCAACTACAAAAACTTCTACAAAAGACTCTTTGCGTCGAGTAACGTTACATCACACAGGTAGAAAAACATGAGCCACCGTTTCCCTGCAAAGCCCTGCTTCAAACGCCTTTACGAAATAACGAAACCAGAAATTTAAACAAACAGCCTACCTCGATGTCCACGCAGAGAGAACAAGCTCGTCCTCGGCCCGTAGTATTTATACACGTGCCGTCGTCATCAATGCCCAGACCAAAACAGCCAATCAGCGGTAGACTCCTGGCAGCACAAGATTTACGTCATTTCAGACATAGATATAAAATAATAGAGCAACCAAAAATGTTTTTTTCAGTCTTTTAAATGTTTTAGAAATAAAACAGTTATGTTTGCTATTATGCACATGAAGCGTTTAGGTTTAAAAGCGTTGTTTATTTTTGTTGTTGATTGTTTATGTCTGTAGTTTATTTGTAATACAGACGTTCCTGATTGTGATGTTATTTGCTGTAAACATATATTATTAAAATAAATAAAATAATAAAATAAACTACAATTAGAACACTAACATGGGAGGAGTTTTTTTATTTTATTACTATTTAATTCCATATTTATAACTGTAAATACTAAAATCAAAGGCCCTTTTTTCAAAATATTAAAAAATTAGTATTATTATTTTTTATATTTTTACATTTGAAAGTTTTAACGTAAATATCCTCATTTTTTTACATCGTCCTTCTCTCTACATTAATACATCTCCTCCTAATTAAAAAATTAAGGACATTTTCTACGTGATCATAGCTGGTGTAGCTCTAGGTGAAGAAGGGATTTCGGGTTGCACATGAGAGAAGCCGGAGGGGCCGAAGTTCACAGCAGCAAACATGGCGCCCTTCATTGACAGGTCGGTACTGCAGTTGTCATCTTGGCTAATAGGATTATATTCGTAATATGTTTTTATCAACATTGAAAACGAGCCGCTGGCTTTAAAATGCACTCTTACTTCGTTCATTCGTGTGGCGTCCGAATATCGTTAAACGATAACGTGACATTGCTGCTAATTGCTAACTGCACACTAAGTGAAGGGAAACAGGAGAGGCTTAAGAATAAGGCTTAGCCTTATTAGCCGCTAGCTAGTTAGCTACCTTGTTCATTCATAGGGATTTCTTTATTGATTGTCCTTTTTCAGCTTCTTTAAAGTGGACTAAGTAAAATGTCTAGCATAGCTAGCTTGTTGTTTTCTGTGAGGCATTATTCAGCACGATATTATAGCCGAAGATAAACAGCATAGCTGGCTAATATTAATATATAGGGTTGGTTTATATAGGTATATGGTTGTTTATTGTCGTTTATTATCATGTCAAGTTTGGTTGTACCTCGTTCGGTTATTCCACCTTAAATTCAGATTCCTATCCTGCGCTTCGTAAACATTGGTAGTTAAAATAACATTACAAAATCAGAACTGGAGTTCTGTAAAGATCTGGATTTGAATACCCCTGGCTTGTATTAAAGAAACCCATTTTTGTGGCTGTCTACTTTAGGCCTCTGTCCACCCTAAATCCAGTTTCCGGTCCTGGAATTTTATAAAGCCACTCAAAAGCCTGGAGTCCTTCGGAGAACATGCCGGTTTTTTAGGGACAAGAATCCATTTTAAGGACCTGGAAACCGGAGTTTCCTGTCAAAGGTCACTGATGGGTAATAGGTCTAGAGTTCTTTAAATATCCCAAGGAGACCCCAGTCAGTCATGTCAAGTAGTTTTTTTTCTTGCTTTCAGTACCCATATTATAGCCCCACCCCCACCCCCCCACCCTGTCATGTCAAGTTTGATTGTACCTCGTTCGATCATTCCACCTTAAATCCAGATTCCTATCCTGCGCTTCGTAAACCTTGGTAGTTAAAATAATATTACAAAATCAGTGAACTGGAGTTCTGTAAAGATCTGGATTCGAATACCCCACCACCATTAACACACCACCACCATCAGTGTCACTGCAGTGCTAAAAATGATCCACCACCCACATCATACCTGCTCTGTGGTGGTCCTACAGTCAGGAACTACAGTCAGGAACTGTAGAACTACAGAGTGTCCTGGATGGTCAGTGGAGCTGATAAAGTGGACAGTGAGTGTAGATACAGTTAAAAGTTAAAGTATTTCTGTCTTTTTTTGCAGGATGGTGCCAATGCTTGTTGGCCTTCTGTGTCTTTGTGTCTGTGCCGAAGCTGTGGATCGCAGCAACTTCAAAACATGCGACCAAAGCGCCTTCTGCAAGTGAGTCGAGTGTGAATGACAAAATCAACAAATCAGGGCTGCCTAGACTATACACTCACTACCAGCCAAAAGTTTAGGTGCACCCCTCTAAATAGATGATGTTGGTGATCTTAAAGACTCTACAGTCTTACACTAAACAGCTCCAAGTTATGCAGGTCTGAAACAGTACATATCCTGATATACCACATATACTCTTGATGTACGACATTATTATATTTCTCCATATCTCCACCTCTAATATATATTTAGTGGTGTAAAACTTTGATCTATTTTTCTGCACAATGTAAAAGCTCTAGTTCTCCTTTCAGTTTAGTGAATATTCATGATGGACAGACCAATAGAATTGCTCCAAACCTGCTTAGAAATAAATCTTGTTCTATCAGCCTCCACTGCAGGTTCAGTCCACCTTAAAACCCACAGGAGGTAAAGATCCATTTTGGAGGTTTTTATGGTGGACTGTATAATTCCATGAGGGCTACTTTATGGTTTGGTGTCTTCATTTTTATTCTACAGTAAAGCATAAACATAAGGAGAACCTGCTGTGAGTAGTGTGTGTGTATGTGTGTGTGCAGGCGTCAAAGAGAGCTGAAGCCAGGGCAGTCTCCGTACAGAGCGCTGCTAGATACTTTGGAGCTCAGTGACTCCAGGATCACCCTGCAGCTCATCAATGACAACAACAAGGTGAGAGAGTGGTAGAAAACTGTCTGTTTCATTTTGCACTACTGTATTACAGTATTATATTAATGTACTGTAAGTACAGTAATGACCTGTGTTTGTGTGTGTAGGTGCGTTTGCTGCTGGAGCTGTACAGACTGCAGGGCAACATGACACGTGTTAAAATTAATGAGCTGAAACCTCTCAAACATCGATACGAGGTTCCTGACGTTCTCATCACCGACCCACCCACTGAACCGTGAGTCCACCCTTCACCACAAGTCAAGTACATTACACTGAGTTAAGGATAAGGATTTTGAAATGAGTACTAAATCAGTGTCACACAGTACAAAGCCGGAGTCACTGTAACTGTCACCTCTTAGACTTGGGGGAGGAAACTTCACTGCATCAAACGTTTTAATGCCAGAATTAAACAAATAGCTAATGTTAAAAGTATGCTAAAAGTATGAATGAGGGAGTTCTTTAAAACTACAAATTGCAGTTGATTCTTTCTTTCTTGCACCAAAGGGAGAGACAGGCTGAGGGGTTGAGTTGTTTATTTGAAGGCAATCGACGGTGGAGTCAGCTCTAGTCCGAAAACTATCTGGACACACGTTTTTTATAGTCTGTTTCACCCCCACTTAATGTACAAAGAAAGGTGGATTCCTGTGTGGTTTCCCGGATGGTCAGATGTGGCTTGAAGTAAAGGCCCAGTCACAAAGATAGCTTCCACTAGAACCTTGGGATGTTATCTCTGAGGCTTAAAACTCAGCTCCCAGGACTCCCACATTATGATTGTGATGCAACCGATACTGACTTTGCTCACTGCACAGAAAATTAGTCCCCCGTGACTGAAACGTACATAATAGCACGTAACACATCCACAAGCAACAGTGAAAGCATGGACTGGACAAGGTTCCAGATGTAGGATGCATCAGTGTTCAGACACTTTTACATCAAAGAACTGGTCAGTTGGGCCGAAGTTGGTGGATGCCTTTCCTGGCACAATTCTGAGGAGAATTCCCTGTAGTGGGATTTTAGCCACTGCTGGTAGACCCGTATGACCGTACGCTTCCATACACCTGCAGATTCAGCTACTTCCTTCACACTATGGTCTTTGGTACGCCCAAATGCAGTCACTCCTTTTAGCCAATCATTAACATCTGCTCTGGAGCCATTTTCCACACATGGAACGAGACATTCACTGCACTGTAACCCCTCCGCCAGGTCACTCACACCTTGCAGGTATTTATAGCGCCGTCATCCTGGTTCAGAGCTATCTGTAGGAGCCTGAAGGTACTACCACCTTAAACTCACAAGCTGACTTGTCACCATTTGTTTTATATGGTACCTGAGACCCGTGACTTAAAGTGAGTCAAAGTTACAAACACAGCTTGGGCTGAGATAAGAAACCACTTTATTAACTAGTGTTACAGCAGCTTACATACCAGTGAGACACATAGTACACATAAAAGCTACAAAAATAATAAAGCTATAAAATATAAAGCTAAATAAAATTTTAATAAAATGTAAAGCAAATAACAAAAATAATTAAATAATTAAATAACAAAGATGTAATAAAATACAATTAAGGGAGTTAAGGGACTGTTCTTAAAGTACAAAAGTGCAAGGTATAACAATATTTAACACAGATGAGCACAGAATCAGCACTCCTTCCTGCAGCAGGGCAGATGCAGTCTGCTGCTCAGTGTGCTCATTTCCACCATGTCCAGTTTCATACCCACTACTCAGATGGCCTTCCTGATAATCTTGGGATTACTAGAGCCTTGCCATACCTTTCATCTTTAGTCACAAACATAGCTTGCACTAGAGCCTTGGGATGTTGTCTCTGAGGCATCCACTCAGCTCCCATGCCTCCCACAAGCCTCAGCAACAGTCCTGACATTGTGATGCAATAGATACCAGAGATGGCCACAAGTCACAAAATACAAGTCCAAGTCAAGTCACAAGTCTATAGGTTAGAGTCCAAGTCAAGTCACGAGTCTTTAGGCTAGAGTCCAAGTCAAGTCACGAGTCTTTAGGCTAGAGTCCAAGTCAAGTCTTAAGTCAATTTACACAAAGCATATATAGTAACTGTAGCATTAAAAAAGTGTAGATTAAAAAAACACAACAGATTAACTGTATTTATTTTTTTTCTTTTCTTTTCTTTTTTTGTTTTGTTTAAATGCTACATATTTCCTTACAATATCCACTTACAAAAAATGACATGCTCTACAACTCTCAAACAGAACAAACTAGAAGCAATATCACTTTGTGTCACTTTGTGCACCATGCTCTGCCTCAAACACTTCCTGTTTCAGGCCAGCTTAAGGGGTTAATACTGTATGTTATATAGCTGGAATGACGGCTAAGCGGCTAGCACAAACCTATCCGGGTGTTTTCAGATGCCTTATGAAGTTTGATGTGGTCGATCCAGTTTCTTTAATTTGTTTCCCACACTCTCTGCACGTTGCCACTCCTCTGTTATATGCTAGGATTTTGAATTCCCTGTAACCAAAGGCTACCACCTAAGCCGAAGCCATGCTAGTGTTGTGTTTACACTTGGCGCCGCTCACTGATATTACGCACGCGCTGAGACGGATGTTGTGTCCGTGGGCCGTGTTCCAAATCAACGAAATAAAGTATACATACACAAAGGAATTATTTTTCTGTAACTTCCGCACACCGTGCCTGGATGGTAATGGAAAGAAACTTGATGTTCATGTGTTATTTTGAACCGAGGTCGAGTCGGGAGTCATTATAGACGAGTTACAAGTCAAGTCTGAAGTCTATTTATATGCAACTCAAGAGCGACTCGAACTCGAGTCACTAACTCGAGTGCCCATCTCTGATAGATACCAACTATGACTGAATCAAATGACAATTATAGCATGTGGTAATGAGAGATCAGACTGCCTGTTAGTTGGGATTTCATGAAAGGAAATTCTGGTATCTGGGGAACACTGAGTCAAAGCATAAATCATTCTTTCACTCATCTTCCAAACTGCTTTATCCTTCTGGGTTGGGGGGAGTGCTGTACTTTGTCCCAGCCCTCATAAGCAGGAGGCAAGAAACACCCTGAGCTGACCGTCAGTTTGTTACAGGGGAGACACACAGACATACACACTCACACACTTACACTTAGAGGGCCATTTAGCATCGCTGTTTCACCTGACCTCATGTCTTTAGACTGTGGGAGAGAACCGGAGCACCCGGAGGAAAGAGACACAGGGCAAACATGCAAACTCCATACAAAAGAGCCCTGGTTAACCGACCAGGGAATTAATCCTAGGCCCTTCTTACTGTGAGGTGACTGGATTGGGGTGTTGTATGCTGTTTATCTTGGAGTTTTAACCAGTGATTTAAATTGTGCCCTGTGCTGTCAGGATGACGTTGGTGGCTCAGGATGAGCACGGCCTGGTGCTCTCTCTGGGGGTCGATGAGCAGAGGGTGATCGTCAGTGCACGGCCTTTTCGCCTTGACATCGTGGACGGCCCCACCGTGCTGCTGTCCCTCAACTCCCGTGGCCTGCTGGCCTTTGAGCACCTGCGTCTGCGCAAGGACACGTGAGTTGTCCCTCCGCTGCTGTATAGAGTCAGGGTCAGGTTCATCAGACCTGTTAGAGTTCTGTTTCTAAATGACTTGGGGTCTAATATGCAGTGAAGGAGTAGCTGAATTGAGTGGATATCCGCTCATAGGATCTCAAATTCTACTGATGAGGGCAGGGGCGTTCACACTCCTGGTTCATTAAGAAGGTCTTTTAACTCAAATTGGGAGTCTGTAGTCATATACTGCAAATGCTAAAACGTAGGTGTGCTTAGAGATCACGTAGCACCAATACTCAACTGATTTATTCGGTGCTTGTTAGTGCTGGTAGATGGATCGTCTATACTAGTGCACATGAACTGCTGTGATGCAATGTTGATTTCTTTTACCATTTAAGAAATATATGACATAAACTACAGTTCACATGTTTGGAATTACTGTACAAGAGTCTGGAATATTTTTTAATATGGTGTAGATGAATCTATAAAATGATTCATATGAATCCTGTGCATCTTCACAAGTTTAAGTAATTAAAAATAATAAGTGTGAAAATAATAAAATAAGATATTTGACTGAATAAATGAATACGTAAATAAATAATTGCAGGAAAAACAAAATAGATAATGATAATATATAGAGAAATGAAATAATAATAAGTGTTATTTAATTATTTTACAAATAAATTGTGAACAGAGCTGTAGATGATTCTAGATTGACTGCATGAAGTATGATTAAAAACTAATAATTATTAGAGGGTGGGTGAAAATGTATACTTTCCTGTAGTCATTCTAGGATCATTTACAGCTCTGTTTGGGACTCAATTTATTTAAAATAATTAAGCTGTTATTATTTGATAATATATTATTATTTCTTTAAAAAATATTAATTTATTGATTGATTTTGTTTAAATAATTATTTTAATTGTATTTTTTATTTTTTTTTATTATCTACAAATAATTTTTAAATACTTACTTGTGAAGACACACAGGATTTCTTTGAATTATTTTATCGATTTATTTGCACCATACAATTTTTATATTATTGATTAAAAAATGTATTTCAAAATCTTGTACAACAATTCTAAACTTTTGAACAAGCTTATAGATAGTCCTCTATGTTATTTAAATGTTAATAATACTTTACGTCTCGTTTATGTTTACAGGACAGTGTAAAGGCCCTGTAAATCGTGTTTTTATAATGGAGGATGAGTTCCCAGGAAGCATGAGCTTAATCACTCGTGTTAATGTGAAATAAGATATCAGATAAACACACTGAATTCGAGATTTCCCAGTATAAGTGTTAATAATGAGAAAGCTGATGAGAAATCTTTAGCTATCATGATCAGGGTAGTAAAGTAAACAGGCTGAATGATGTTAAGTCTGAACTTGAGTATGCAATGAAGCCAGACAAGGAAAACAAACCAGTGGTGTGAAAACCCTCCTTCTTACTATGAATAGCATCACACTAGTAGTCACTTTTTCATACATGTGAATTTATGAGCTGTTTATTCACAGTGTATGAACCAACAGGTGTCATCCAACAGAACAGTACAGCACATCAGATGTTAAAGAAAAGCTTTAAAATCCTGAAAAATCTCTCATTATTATTATTATTATTATTATTATTATTATGCAGAAGTTTGTGCATCCTATTGGGTGACAGTTGCTGTTGTTGAATTTAACACGCACAAAAAATATATATAAATTCCAAACATGTCGTTTGCCCATGGGTGTTCAGACTTTTGCATTCAACTATATTATTATTATTATTATTATTATTATTATTATTATTATTATAGGAAACTAACAGCCAAACCTTTAGTGGGTATTAACATACTTTAGTGGATATTAACATCCTTGTGTGTTTTTATACTGCAGAAACAGATCTGTATGGTTTCAGGATATTTACTGGGCACATGTTCATTGGTCTTATTTGTGTCTTTCTTCGTGCTCGACTCTTTATGGCCACTAAACATGTTGAATGTTGGCTGTGTTCAGAGTGGTTCACCCCATAGTGATCTTTTTATAGTGAACTGGCTGGAAACCGACCGCTGCATAAAGCGAAGCATTTATTATTAAGAAACGTTTCATTTCTCTCAGGAATGCATTAATCCTTATTTTCAGTGCACTTCCGAGTATTTAAAGTAACTTGGTTTTTAATCTGGCTAATCTGAAATGAAAACGGCGAAGATGAAGATCAATGGGACAAAGAATTAATAAATAATTAAGATTTTATTAAGAAAGGCTCATATAAAATTAAACGATGATAATAAACCAATGAATAAGATTTCAACACAGAAGGACAAAAATGAATTTCAATTGTCAGATACAGTGTAAATACTTAGTGTTAAATAAAAAAATGCAAAAAAGACTAAAGAGAAGAAAAATATTTATAAGTATATATAAAAATAACTATATGTATATAAAATAGGTGTATATGTATCTACAAATAATATATATAAATATATATGTACATTAAATACATATGTAAATTAAGAAACTGTACAACACTAATGCTATGTACTTTATGCATAATGTAAAAAAATATTATTATTATTATTATTCCATCTAAAGCCATTTTTATGAAGAGAACTGAGGAAAGTATGTGAAAAGTTACTTAGCAGCCACAAAATGTTCCTAGTGCTGCACTGTTTCTGTAAAAGGGAGCAATTCTGAACACAGCTGTGTGTGTGTGTGTGTGTGTGGTTTTCGGTTCCTGGCTATAATTTAATACCTCTGTTTAGATTCACCATCTTATTAATCTCCAGTTTCATTCCTTACTGATGCATCTCTATATCTGCTTATCTAACTTACTTTGAAGGGGCTGCATTCAATCAGGCCCCAATCTCATTTACCTTGAAATTAATATGAAGATACATCTAATACATAATATTCATAATATTCTAATATTAAATTATTTACACACTCTATATATCACTGTTGGAGTGTACTGTACTGCTCTGTTGTGCAAATTTGAAATAACTTAATTTAAAAATGATAATAAGCTGCCAGTGCCTTGTGAATGGAGCCTAAGCATGTCTCCTTGATCCTACCCATCATTCACAGCCTCTTATCAACCTTCAGAATTGAAAGCTATTAGCAAGAATATGTCTGTTAAATGTATGTGTTGTTCTTGTTTGTGATCGGTATGCAGTTGTAGTACAGTACCTGTCAAACGTTTGGACATGCAGGAGGATTGATTCTTAGTCCAGAGGTCAATAAAGGACAAGTTTTTCATCTTCCTGGAAAAACACCCACGGCTGCTTCATTGGGTCTACCTCCCTCTGTCAACACTCACTGTCCATGTTATCAGCTCCACTGACCATATAGGAGCACTCTGTAGTTCTACAGTTTCAGACTGTAGTCCATCTGTTTCTCTGTATACTTTATTACGCTGTTCTTCAATGGTCAGGACCCCCACAGGACCACCACAGTGCAGGTATTATTTGGATGGTGGATCATTCTCAGCACTGCAGTGACACTGCTGTACTGAGAATCATTCACTAACCAAAGCTGACCAGCAAAACAGCATCCTGTGGGCTGCGTCCTGACTAAAGGACTACAGGATGACCATTACTGCACTGTGCAGCAGATGGGCTATTATCTTGGACTGTACATCTACAAGGTGGAGCAGCAAGGTAGGAGTGTGTAATAGAGTGGACAGTGAGTGGACACAGTGTTTAAACACTTCCGCAGTACTGCTGTGTCTGATCCACTCACACCAGCACAACACACACTAACACACCACCACCACATCAGTGTTACTGCAGTGCTGAGAATGATCCATCACCCACATAATACCTGCTCTGTGGTGGTCCTGTGGGGGTCCTGACCATTGAAGAACAGGGTAATACAGTATACAGAGAAACAGATGGACTACAGTCTCTTATATGGTCAGTGGTGCTGATATCATGGACACTGAGTGTAGACAGAGTGAGGTGGAGCTAATAAAAGAGTCTGCATAAGTAAGGTTTTTTTTTCCTGACACTGGAAAATTAAAGCATTAAAAAAAGGAATAAATATTAAAAAAAAAACAACTGCCATTTTTCTGGAAATTAATAAGTGAGTAACTTTATTTTGCAGATAATGCACCACCATATAATGTATATAGAATACCAGTGGCCCTGTTGCCATGTGCTTTTGTTTGTAGTCGTTTATTTTTGTTTCATTTATTTAAAAAAATACTGTTTTATTTCTGAGCTAAATTCATACACATGAATCTGCTTTATTGTTTATATAGCATTTATTTGAAAGTAATCTAATTCTGAGGAATTTAAACCCTTTTAGATCAAAACACATCCAGGTGTGTCCAGACCTTTGACCTGTACCGTATGACCATGGAATGCGTGAGGATGTTTCCCAAAGGAAACGCTCACTCCGAAATCTCTCGTTCAGGCCAACTCAGTGGAGCTCGATTTGGGCACGCTGGCGTCGTGACCCTTGCTTAATGCCAAGCAAATATTTATGCATGAGAAGATTAATAGGCTCCATTTAGAAGAAAGCGGATGAATTCATTCTCCTTTATCTCCCTAGGAGGAACATTGCCCTCATTAAGATTCTGGTTAATTCAGGATGTTTGGCGAAATGTTTGCATTAATGGAACGTCTCATCATTTTTCTTCTTTTTTTGTTCTCTCTGCCCCTCTCCTCTTTTTTTCTTTCCTGGGCTCCCTCCTCTTCACTCTTTCTGTCTCTCCTCTCTGCCATGCTCTCAGCATCTCTCATAAAATTACTAGCACAGTCGGTAGCATGTGGGACTCGATCAAGAGCGTTTTCTCTAGGTAACGTCCCTTTGGCCTGCTTCTTGATCGTGTGTGTGTCTGTGTGTATATGTGTGCATGGGTTCTAAAAGGGTTCTCCATAGGGCTGCACAATGCACCCACCGGCCACTTCATTAGGTCTACCTGTATCTACACTCACTGTCCATGTTATCAGCTCCACTGATCATATAGGAGCACTCTGTAGTTCTACAGTTACAGACTGTAGTCCATCTGTTTTTCTGTATACTTTATTACCCTGTTCTTCAATGGTCAGAACCCCCACAGGACCACCACAGTGCAGGTATGATGTGGGTGGTGGTTCATTCCTAGCACTGCAGTGAAACTGACCTGGTGATGATGTGTTAGCTTGTGTTGTGCTGGAGTGTTTAGTGTGTCCACTCACTTCTCTTAGACACTCCTACCCTGCTGCTCCACCTTGTAGATGGACAGTCAAAGACGATAGCTCATCTGCTGCTACCCAGTGCAGTGTTGGTCATCCTCTAGTCCTTCATCAGTGGTCACAGGATGCTACCCACAGGATGCTACCCACACGACAGTGTTTTGCAAGATAGTTTTGCTTGGTGGACAATTCTCAGTCCAGCATAACACACACAGCATACCACCACCACCACGTCGCTGCAGTGCTGAGAATGATCCACCACCCACATAATACCTGCTCTGTGATGGTCCTGTGGGGGTCCTGCCCATTGAAGAACAGGGTAATAAAGTATACAGTATAAAGTAGACTCTCTTGAACTGTAGAACTACAGTATATGATCAGTAGAGCTGATAACATGGACAGTGAGTGTAGATACAAGGAGTACCTAATATAGTGGCTGGTGATTGTAGCTGAGTAATAGCCATTTCTGATTAAAGGTCTGGGAATATGCTGAAATTCAGAAGCACTCCAGAGTCGTATCAGTTGGAAAAGATACCCCAGGATAATTGTTGGACGTTTATCTCTTTGATATTTCGCTGATTTTGATAACCTAAAGGAGACAAAGAGAACTTTGTTTAGCCTAGGTTTTCAGGACAATACTGTACCTCACCTTATCTCTAGACACACTTAGGAGATAAGGAAAATTAGATAAGGAAAATAATAAGGAAAGTTAGACTTATAAATTTATAACTTATAACAGACGATAGCAGACGATTACAGAGTACTTTTGAAAAAATAAAAACACTCATTATTCAACCTAAATGATCATTAGTCAATATAATTGCTCCTGTGCCAACTATTTTGCCATGTGTTTCATGAGTTTTAAAATGAGCATGTATTTACAAAGCACCATGAAGCTTGTCATGCTTTTTTGATTACTGGTTAAAGTAGAAGGTAGTGTTTCTACTTCTATGTCAATTTTACATGCAGTTCCAATGTTTATGGAATTATGCTCACCAGCCACTTTATTAGATGCTTGTTAGCACAAATATCTAATATCTAATCCAGGTGACCTGCGGTTGTTCAAACCGAGCATCACCATAGAAAGGAAACGTAGTTCTCTGGGTGAAAATGCCTTGTTGGTACCAGAGCTCTGAGGAGAATGCCCAAACTGGCTCATGCTGATAGAAAGCCAACAGTAACTTTAATAACCACACAGTGCAGCCACAACACATTAAAGCCTGAAGCAGATGGGCTACAGCTGGAAATGACCACACCAGGAGCCACTCCTCTCGGCTAAGAACGGCAGCTGAGGGTACAGCTCAAAACTGGACAACAGAAGACTGGAAAACCATTTCCTGGCTGAGTGTATCGTATATGGGGTGCTTTTCCGTAGTCTACATCTTTAACAATAGGTCCTACTACTAGCACTATATGTCCAAAGTTTGTAGCCATCTACTCACCAAACCCTACAGGGTTATTGACTGCAGTGAGACTTTCATGGCTTTCAGCCACAAGAGCATTAATGTGGTCAGGTTATGATCCTGGATGATTAGTTCCAGGTTACAAATGCCACTCCAGCTCATCCCAGATGTGTGGAATTAAGCTCCACTGCTCCAGAGCCCAATCCTAGAGATAATACAGGCTGTGTGCACTGTTGAACACCTCTATCAGCAATTGGTGCACCTTAAAATAGCTGAATCTCATGAGAGAGCTGAATTCAGAGGAGTCTGGATACCTTTGGACATATTGTGTAGATCCTCACAGTCATCGTGGTAAGCGTTGCATCACCAACTAATGCAATCATGGCCAAGCATGAAAGCAAAGCAAAAGGGAGATCAGATAGCAGTATGGTGCGTTTGTTCAGGACAGGTACAGTAAAAGATCTGATCGCAGTTACATAAGCAGATCTCGAAGGCAGTATTTTGTATTAATGGTTTAGTAAGTTAATAATAATCTTATGGGTTTACACACTCGTCCTCATCACAGTATCTGCACCAAGAAGGAAGTGTGGGATTGCTGTGCTGTTGGGAAGGAAGATAAAGGTTACCAGGAACAATAAATGATAAATTTAGACTGATATGATCAATATTTACTGAGCTACACATACAGAGGTAGTGTCTCTCAGTATGGCATCAGGCCGCCATGTTTGCTAACCCAACACGCCAGACATCTCTGCATGGAGTTGTAGACATTCCTAATGGTGTCCTGTGATAATCCATCCCATGCAGCTTGAATAGTCTCACCCAGTGGGGTGGAGGTGGAGTGACACTAGGCCTTCTGGACATTCTTGCGCTGATCACAGTGCCTCCACACATAAATTCGTTGTCTCCACCAAGACAAAAGTGGGATCCTGAAGATGACCCGCTGTCATTCTGAGTCACTTCACGACACCACTGCAGTCTTTGGTGACAGTTATGTGGTGTTAAGGACAGTCATCATAACAGTCTGCGTGCATGTAGTCCTGTGTGGTGCAGCCGTCTGCCAGTGGTGCTGGCATTAACAGGTTGAAAGCACTGCTTGCAGAATGTCCGCAGTCATGGCTGTTGGGTCAGTCAGGTACATGCAGATAAGGCTCGTCCTTGCTTACATCACATGTGCGTGACCGATGTGAAACCTACCCACCAAGTTTCATTCCTATTGATTGATTCCTTCTGGGTGCAGCTATACTTTTGACGATGAACATAAATTCTATAGTGTGTATTACCAAACCAGTTTATATTATTCATATCACTGTGAGTTTCCGTTCATTAAACAATGTTCCAGCGTTTTTTCAATCTAATATTTATGTATGATATTAAATTATTGTCCCAAACAGTTCATTGTAAAAAGAACTATGGGGTAAAAAAGAGACTAGTATAGAAGATATAGTTCAGTGTTATTGTCTGGAGTATTGAATTATATGCTAGAAATTATATAGAATAAAATAGAAAAACAGGAGTATTCCTTTGATGATCATCCCAGTGTGCTGCCGCAGTGCTTCTTTCTAAAGCCAGCAGTAAGCCAATTACCTTTGCCCTGTCTGCCATATGAGTGTAGGTAATTTAACATCATAAAATATGCACAGCACATGTGATAAGCAAATCTTGGTTAAACAGGAAAGCTTCCTGCGCACACGCCTGATACTGATAGTAATGACCTATAAAGGTTTTAAGGCTGTTTCCATGTTAACTGTTTTGTCTTATTCAACACTTTTCAATGTGAAAATTAGATTAAAGTGGTGACTGTATGTGTTTCAGTAAACATGACGCTGACGCAGAGGACGGCGGAGGATCTGAGAACGCAGATGAGGCAGAAGAGGTGTGTTTGCTGTAGTCCAACATGCACCTGTTTATAGGTGCACAATCATATGCACATGAACATATGAACATATGAACGTGTGTATGAGTGTATATGAGCTCAACGGCAAAAAAAATGAGTCACCTTATGTGTTTAAGGTGGTAGTAACTTTAGGCTCCTGCAGATGGCGCGAGGATCACGAGGATGATGGGGCTATAAATCCCTGTGGGGCATTTAGGAGTGATGGGATCCATAGATTGGGAAGAGGTGGTACAGTGCAGTGAATGTCTTGTTCCATGTGTGGAAAATGGCTCCAGAGCAGATGTTAATGATTGGCTAAAAGAAGTGACTGCATGTGGGCGTGGCCAAAGACCATAGTGTGAAGGAAGCTGCTGAGTCTGCAGGTGTATGGAAGCATGCGGTCATACGGGTCTACCAGCAGTGGCTAAATTCTCAGTCTACAGGGAATTCTTCCACCAAGGCATCCACCAAATCTCGCCCAACTGACCAATTCTTTGATGCAAGTGTGTCTGAACAAGGATGTGGCCTACATCCAGAAACTGTCCAGTTCATGCCAACCCAATCACAGCTAGTATTGATGCTCGTGGAGGTGTAACATGCTATTAGTCATGTTTCAGTCACAAGGGGCTCATTTTATTTGTCTGGTGAGTTTTATTTATATCTGTATACAGGAAATCTGCATATTTGAGTCTGCTGTCTGTAGAGAAGGAGTTACCTTATTTTATTTCTTATAAATTATTAGTTAATAAGTAAAAGATGTGATTAGACTTTAGGAGTCTTTAGACTTGTAGCCTGCAGGGCTACACATACTATAGGTGCTTTTTGGGTGTCAGCATTGCATGTTCCATATGACTGTGAATCCACTGTTTACATAATTTACACTTGAACTATGTGGACCTATTACTCTCTTTATCTTTCCCTCTTTTTTTCCATCTCAGGATGAACAGCCCGTGAAAGAGGACGAAGATAAGCCTGGCATGTGGGAAGAAACCTTTAAAAGCCACAGTGACTCAAAACCTTATGGTACAGGGAAAACCAAAACCTTTAGCATGTACTAAAACTGAGCAAGAGCAGCAGGTCTGGTGCTGTAGCTGATTTACCATGGGTTGTCATTACATATCAAATAAAGACTGGCTAGTGTTTTCACAAATAGTTATGTAATAATAATAATAAAAAAATAAAAAAATAAATAGATAATTATATTTTTAGACATGGTCAGCATGATTTAGTTTTAACAAGTCCGGTGGTGCGACTAGATTTTTTTGATAGATTTATTTATTAATTTGTTTAGAGACAAAGGTTTCTACACGTGTTTAAGTACAGAGACTATCATACAATATATTTATATGTTATATATATTTATTTGATGTTACTTTGCAATGTCTCCTTTTCTGAATGCGTGTTCCTGGCGGCAGGTGCACTACAACCTTTCGATCAATGGTGACCCTGTGTCTGCTGTGGGGAATCAGCTGTATGCATTAGCACTGCAGAGAGGAAATGTAAAAGATAAATGTGTAGGCATTACTCTTGTTTTTGTCCCCTTAATTCAACTGTGTCACTGCTTCCCTTCTGCACATCCAGGACCAACTTCCATAAGCTTAGACTTCTCATTTCCTGGTGTGGATCATATATATGGCATTCCAGAGCACGCAGACACTCTCAAGCTCAAAAGCACAGAGTGAGTGTTTCCCATTCCCTCGTTTAAAATCAGCAGGGCTCTTTTCTGTAGAGCTAATGGAGCCTCTGCACGCGTATTCGTACAGCATGACTGACTCTGATGTATCTGCGTTCTCAGTGGGGGAGATCCGTATCGTCTGTACAATTTGGACGTTTTCCAGTACGAGCTGCACAACCTCATGGCTCTGTATGGTTCTGTGCCTGTCATCATATCCCACAACATGGAGCGCACCATGGGCCTCTTCTGGCTCAACGCAGCTGAGACCTGGGTGGACATCAGCTCCAGCACAGCCGGAAAGGTGAGACCCCAGTGTTGTGTGTTCCCTCTGCCTCTGACTGGTGTGGCGTCCTCTGATGTAAATGTTAGGATACGTATCATGCTACAGCGATTATGATTCGATATATGGATATATATTGTGATACTGTTAGCAGGGTGATAATAACAATTTATACAAATAATGTTAGGAAAACTGTCCTAGTATAAAAACACCATGTGGATAGGTTTGCTGAAGTTAACATTAGCAGTGCACTCTCGTGTCACTTGTTTATTTAGGTAAGGCCAATCATTCTTCAAGTTACGGAAGAACGTTTTCACCTAATACAGTAATACACAATAATAATACTGTCACGGTGCAGTTGGACCCAAGCGCAGTGCAGGAATCCGCTTGCACTGTATTAAGGTTTACGCAAACGGACTTCCTGGATGCGGATGCACGTGAAACTATGTGTGTGAGGAGTGAACTGTATTGGTGAACTTTCAGGGTTTAGGCCGGGATGAACCCCTGACCTTCGTAGTGGAAACCCCACGTGTTACCACTGCGCTACGCGGCAGCACACAGGAGACCAGTCAGTATGAGGTTTTAGTGGGTGAGAGGGAGAAACGGCGGGAAAAAACAAACAAAGGAAACGCCAGGGCAGCGTATACAAACAAAAGAAAAGCTTATATAAGAACAGAAATAAACAGTAGAGGGTTTAACCGAAAGGGGAATTATAGTTCACTGCGTGCAGAGTGACCCGCTGTCTACTCTGCACAATTGTTTAAGTGTTTTTTTTTTTTTTGGCCCTTGGCTTGGCCCTTGGCTTGGCCCTTGGCTTGGCCCTTGGCTTGGCCCTTGGCTTGGCCCTTGGCTTGGCCCTTGGCTTATCTAGTACCGTACCGGCTACCCCTCTACAAAGGTGCAGCAACGGTGTTTGTGTGGTGAGGGCTTATATTACCGATGCCCCAGGTGCTGCTCGTTGGCCTGATCAGCGTGGGGCATTCTGGGGTTTGGAGTTCCGGGCTGTAGTTCCCCCAGAACGGCGCAGCTGCTGCCGCCCTCTGCTGGCTGCAGGCGGTACAGCCCGGACCCTTACAAATACAATATACATCATAAGGTTCATTCTCTCTGTCTCTCTCTCTATCTTTCTCTCTCTCTGTCTCTCTCTCTCTGTCTCTCTCTCTCTCTCTCAGACTGTGTTTGGAAAGATGATGGACTTTGTACAGGGCTCAAACGAAGCCCCTCAGACAGATGTGCGCTGGATCTCTGAGAGCGGCATCATCGATGTTTTCGTCATGCTGGGACCCAGACCCAATGATGTCTTTGCACAGTATGCCTCATTGACAGGTAGGCATGTGAACAAACTCATCTCAGCACATGTACTCATAGGGACTATAGCTTAAACATTTGTCTGGCATTTACAGTACGCTTTGTGTCTGTCTGTGTCTGCGTGTGGATATGTATAGCTTGCTTATCATCTGATAATTATTTTGTTCTGCCTGAGCTCATGTGCTTGTAAATTTTTGGTAGACAATACATTAAATTCACCTTTTCCTGTTCCAGGCACTCAGGCCTTCCCTCCTCTGTCCGCACTCGGTTACCACCAGTGCCGTTGGAACTACAATGACCAGGAGGACGTGAAGGCTGTAGACCAGGGCTTTGATGAGCATGACATCCCCTATGACTTCATCTGGCTGGACATTGAGCATGCTGATGGCAAACGCTACTTCACCTGGGACCCTGTCAAGTTTGCCCAGCCCAAAGACATGCTGCAGGGGCTCAAGGGCAAGAGACGCAATGTGAGTATATTTATGTCCCCGTCCCTCTGTGTGTGTATACTCTCAGAACTCGGAACTGTCTCAGAAACGATAACAATTTTTTTGTAGCATGGTAGCACGCTAATTATTTTTCCCGTTTGTCCTTAGATGGTTGCGATTGTAGATCCTCACATCAGGGTGGACAGCGGCTACACGATTCACAGTGAGATTCGCTCCAAAAACTTTTACGTCAAGAACAAAGACGGAGCAGACTATGAGGGCTGGTGCTGGCCAGGTTGGTTTAATGTATACAGTAATAGAGTGTAAGCAGTGTAGCTTAAAGACGGTCCTGGTTGTTAATTTGAGCTTTAAAGCAGATTCTCCTCTATTCTTGAAGGAAACTCTGGTTATCCTGACTTCACCAACCCTGAAATGAGAGCCTGGTGGGCCAGCAGGTTTGCTTATGACCTGTATGAGGTATGAAGCTCTTTTTTATTTCATTGCCTCACTGTACAGTTCTCACCATGTAGGAAATATGAGCTTTTCATTCTGAGCCTACATTCACACTAGCAGGTGACAAGTCACTCATGTTGCCCCAAGTTTGTTGCTCACATGTAGGCTAATAAAAAGCGCACATTATTATTGACCGAACTAATTTGTATGGAAACCTAACTGGCATTCCTGTCTAGCTTTATTGGTCAGTTAGCATGCTGGCTAACCTAGCTTACCAGAGACACCAACAATTTTGGCTACTTTCTTCCAAACTTGATTTTCCTTCAGATGTATATGTACAAAGACGTATCATATAAACTGGAGAAAGAAGGAACAGCGGTTAGGACCTTCTCCTCATACTCATATGTTCACTGCCATACTGCTGAGAACTCGAACCATATTCTGGTAGGAACTAAAGGCTCAGAGAGCAGAAGCTGGACTTGCAGGGACCTTGGACCCCCATGTCTTTGACTGGTCTGATGAATTTGTTGGAGCCAATTCGATTACATTGTGGCTTCACCGCATCATAATTAATTTTCAAAATGTTGCTAGATTTGTCGCTGTTTCAAGTGGTGGCTACAAATCACATACTCTCATAGACAGCGACTGGTTGCTTGTCGCTCTGTCACCTGCTAGTGTGAACATAGGATGACTCTGCACCTCCTGTTCATAGTCAAAATGGTCCAGTCATAATGTTGAATAACCTCAATAAGTTTTCCGTCCCTCTATATGAATAAAAATCTTGAAAGTTTACAACAGTTCAAAAGACAGTGGCTGTATTCGAAATGGCAGACTACTATACTGCACACTACAGTAGTATGTACTGCATACTGTATATGCCCCCTTTGTGTGGTATACAGTACAGTAACAAGTTCTGAACTATAGTGTATATTCATACAGCCACATGACCATTTACCTCAGAGCTACCCTCGGCTTTTTCACTCTGAAACTGAGCTTCTAAAGCGAGTTCAACTTTTATTAATCTTCTGAGCTGTATATTTTAACTTATATTTTAAGCTCATTCTGATGAAAAAATGCCCCACTACCATCACTACACACACATTTATACTCCAGGTGGGCTGCAATTCACTTCCCAGTGTTCCCTGCCACCATTTTCTCTGGCTGAAGCAGGCTGAGAGCTGGTGAGGCTGGAGTCCAAGGTAGCGCCCCCTGTATATTAGAACATCTGACAGTAGTAGAACACGATCCGGGTATCTCCAGTACACTACAGATCTACAGTTTGGTCACATACTGTATACTACCTTTAGGTAGATTTAGTACTTGAGTAGTGTGTAGGATTCCATTTGAAATACAGCCATTGAGCCTTTATTGAGAACCTGTGAATCACAATCTTGACTTCATATCATGCCACTGCAAGGCTGAGAAAGAGAGGGCTTGACCTGTATCCAGTGCTGAATTCAAGCCACGTTTGACTTCAAGTTTGGCCTTTTGAGCAGCATTAAAAATCCAGACTGGAATTCTTACTGCAGACACTCTCTGTAAGACTTTCTTGATAACTGAGTCATATCAGTGTAGCATGAATGTTTTTGTTTGTAGGGCTCCATGGATAACCTCTACACATGGAACGACATGAATGAGCCGTCGGTGTTCAACGGGCCGGAAGTGACCATGCATAAAGATGCGCTGCATGGCAGCTGGGAGCACAGAGACGTGCACAATATGTATGGCCTCTATGTGGTAAGAGAGGAGTCAGATTGATTCAGCTAATCCACAAAAAGGCAGCTTCCCAAAAATAGCCAACTGCATATCACAGTGAGGAACCGTTTCAGATGTAAGCCGTCTTCAGACAGGAATAAATCTGTCTGTTTATTGCTTACAGAATTCCCTACTGTCTCTTACCAAACTCCGTGGTGCTCTGATGATTTTAGTCCTATCCAAACATACACCTACTAGCTCCGTCATCAGGTACGCCATGCTAGTACTGGGGTCGGAACCAATTTTGCTCCTAGAACTGCCTAAATTCTTGATTGCGCAGATTCAACAAGGTGCAAAAAACATTGAACTCATTGAGCCCGCTTTGAGGTGATTTGAGCTTTGTGACGTTGCATGTTATACTGTTGGAAGTAGCCATCAGAGGATGGTTACACCTTGGTCATCAAGGGAGGGACATGGTCAGCAACAATACTCAGGTAGGCTGTGGTGTTTAGACAGTGTTCAGTTAAATTAATAGGCCCCAAGTGTGCCATGAAAATATGCACATACCATTTCACCACCTCCCCCACCAGCCCTAACAGCTGATGCAAGGCAGGATGGATCCATGCTTTTGTGCTGTTTTTGCCAAATTCTGAACCGGCCATCCGAATAGCAGAAATCCTGGTAGGGTTTACCAGTAGTGATGCACCAATATTGAATTTCTTTAAATGCTCACTGATATTAAATTTCATGTTGCTGCCACCTCACTCAGCTGTTTCTCTTGCCTACCACTTGCATTACAATTGACCTACTGATCCTCCTGTTGGCTCTAATTAAGCATAACTTTACAGTCACATTTCTCTTTATTAGTACGTCCTCTAGAAATAATGACTAGTTATAGCAAGTTATATCAAGAGCAGGCTTATTAGATAAAAAAAAAACAAAAAAAACTCATTGTCAAAAACAAGTTAGGCCAACCCAGATGATGCTTCCGAAAACCAGTACTAAAGTTACGTAGACACCATCCAAAATTCATCAACCACAAACCAAAGCAGGGAATCATAACCAGAGCAGGAAACACAAATATACACGCTCCGAACTGCGGGGAATACCAGTACAAGACTGCAACAGGATGACACATGGAGGACATCACTGCTCGCTGAGTGGGTCTGTCAGGTACACCGATAAGGCCCATTGTTGCTTATGTCACATGTGAGGTCGAGCCTGACACTTGAATCATTAGCATGTCTGACGATGTCAAACTCACCCACCAAGTTTAACTCCTGTGGGCTGATTCCTTCTGGGTGCAACTATTTGTACCACTGTTTGACGATGAGTGTATAAACAAAAGTCTATAAAATTGTATAATATGTATAATCTCTATAATAAAATACCTTTACCTTACTGGGTTGTACAACCCTCTAGAAAGATGCACTCTGTCTGGATGCAGGAGGTATGGGGGAAAAACGATTTTGGGGTATAGTCTGTTTCTGTTTGCTGATATTATTTTGTGTCCTTCAGCAACAGGCAACCTCTGAAGGCCTGATCCAGCGCTCTGGTGGCGTAGAAAGACCATTTGTTCTCACCAGAGCCTTTTTCGCAGGATCTCAGCGCTATGGTCAGTTTGAGACCTCATTGTTCCTGTCTTATTTATGTTAGTTAATCCTTTCTCATATTCTTACTCACGCTTTGTATCTGTCTGTGTTTACAGGGGCAGTATGGACAGGAGATAACGCAGCTGAGTGGGGTCATCTGAAGATTTCTATCCCCATGTGTTTGAGCCTAGGACTAGTGGGCATCTCCTTTTGTGGAGGTAAGAAATGGTGTTTAGCTTCATCCTTGCTCTTAGCCAAGTTTAGGGTTTGACCGAGTTCTCTTTGAATTGTCTGTACTTGAGTTTGCATTGGTTACCTTCTTCAGCTCGAAGAATGGAGGATACCCAACTTTACAAAATGTTTTTTCTGCTTGGGACATGCGATTACACATTTCCACCAGAGGGGTCTCCAAATCCCCAAATCTAAATAGATGATGATGTTGATTTAAAGACTCTACAGTCTTACACTTAACAGCTTCAACTGATGAGAGTCTGAAACAGTACATATCCTCTAATATATATTTAGTGGTGTAAGACAAGTGGTGTAAAAACTGATCTCTTTTTCTGCACAGTGTAAAAGCTCTAGTTTTCCTTTCAGTTGTATAGTGAATATAGTGAATATTCATGATGGACAGACCAATAGAATCACTCCAAACCTGCTTAGAGATAAACCTTGTTCTATCAGCCTCCACTGCAGGTTAAGAAAGCTGCTTCATCCTCCAGTAAAGTCTATTTTGGAGGGTTTTAAGGGGGACTGAATAATTCCATGAATGATATTTTATAGTTTGATGTCTTCACTTTTATTCTACAGTCAACATAAGAAGAAACTTGCTATGAGGGAACCGTATCTAAACTTTTGACTGGTATTTAATTATAAAAAAGCAGTATTTAAAAAAAGTAATTTAAAAATCATGCTCTTTTAATTATTTTTTCCCTAGTTATGTATTTATTTTTTCAACTTTTGCTGCTTGTATTATTAATGAAAACGTGAAATATCTGAAGATTTCCATCAGTAGTTGTATTATTTAGCTGTTGGGGTTAATAGGGTAGTATAGCAGGCTTTGTATCTTCTGTTGGGTAGATTGTACTAAATTAATGCGATGAAAAAAAATCATATTTAATGTAGGTTTATTCTGACCCTCCCACTTCTATTTCAGCTGATGTTGGAGGTTTCTTTAAGCACCCTAGCTCTGAGTTGCTGGTGCGTTGGTACCAGGCAGGTGCGTACCAGCCTTTCTTCCGTGCCCACGCCCACATGGACACTCCACGGCGTGAGCCCTGGCTTTTTGGCCCGGACAACACTGCTCTGATCCGAGAGGCAATACGCCAAAGATACGCCCTCCTGCCCTACTGGTACCAGCTCTTGTACAACGCACACCGCACCGGGCAGCCAGTTATGAGGTGGGTGCCCTCAACATATAAGCATACAGTATACTTGATAGTAAATTACTTTTTTAAGCACCTCTTTCTCCTGTACTTAGGGCTCTGTGGGTGGAGTATCCTGAAGAACCAGCCACGTTTGCTATTGAGGATGAATATTTACTTGGTAAGTGAAAATAATGAATAATAAAACGTTAGACCTAAAAGCTATGTACACTCGTCCTTAAAAGAACAGCTGCCCCCAGAAGGAAGTGTGGGAGTGCAGTGCTATTGGGAAGGAAGATAAAGGTTACCATGAACAATAAATGATGATACATTTAGACTGATAAGATCAATATTTATTGAGCTACACAGAAGTAGTGTCTCTCAGCTAATGCAACATGCCAGACGTCTCAGCATGGGCTTTTAGAGGTTCCTAATGGTGTCCTGTGATGATCCATCCCATGAGGCTTGAATATTCTCACTGCCATTCTGAGTCACTTCATGACAGTCTGGCATGACCATTGCAGTCTTTGGTGACGTTGACGTGGTGTTAAGGACAGTCGTAGTAACGGTCTGTGTGCGTGTAGTACTGTGTGGTTCAGCCGTCTGCCAATGGTGCTGGCACAAACAGGATGACTCATGGAGGACATCACTGCTCGTTGAATGTCTACAGTAGAGGCTGTTGTGTTAGTCAGGTACAGAGATAAGGCGTGAAACTTGAATCATTAGGATGTCTCACAGTATCAGACCTACTCACCAAGTTTCATTCCTGTCGGTTGATTCCTTCTAGGTGCAGCTATTCTTTTGACGGTTAATGTATATTTCATTTTATACTGAAGTCTTCTTAAAGAACATGTGTGTCCTTATCTTTAACAGGTAAAGATCTTCTGGTCCACCCTGTTACTGATGAGGGTGGAAAGGGGGTCACAGCCTACTTACCTGGGAAAGAAGAGGTACAGCAGAGCCTTACATTTGTGGCATTAAGCAGACACTCCTATCCAGAGCGCCTTACACCTGTGCTTAGGGTTTTCAGACGCTCCCTGAACAAGGGCCAGTGCTGATACATAGAATGAAGAATACAGAGTTAAATACAGCAGAGGTACACTACCTAGCACACCTAGCCAGGTCTGGTTATGCATTGGAGAGTTGCAATACACTGCATTTCAGAGCATGTGCTTAGATTACAGCTCACTTAAATGCTTCACAAAGAGAGGTGTTTCAGTCCACAGCAGAGTCTGCTGCTTGGACAGCCAGTGGAAGTTCATTCCATCTGGGTGCCAGGACGGAGAACATTGCCTTCCATGTGTCTTACATGACCGCCCACCTCCACCATTGCCTAGCAATCATTTTAGTACCACTGTAATGCTACTCAAGCTGTTGGTAACAGCTGTGCTGTCTTGTGCTTTCAGGTTTGGTACGATGTTCATACATTCCAGAAACACAAGGGGGCTCAGAATCTCTACATTCCAGTTACCATGAGCTCGGTAAGTTGAGATTACACTGTACTGTTTGTGTGTACAAATCAGGGCTCAAAAAATGACCAAGATCAGTATTTCAGCATTTCGGTTCTGTGCATTTGTTGTTTTCTTCAGCTGATGTTGTTTGTATAGGAGGAACCATGCTGGATAATTATTTTTATTGTATTTTGGTTTTATTTGAACCTTTCTGCTTAAAGATAATTATGCTTTTTGTTTAATTTGGTACCTAGTCTGTAGCGCTGGTGCAAACTGTCCTTTCACTCTGACACTTTTTTCATCTGCCCTCCTTGACACAGATCCCAGTGTTCCAACGAGGTGGCTCCATCATCAGCAGGAAGGACCGTGTGAGGAGATCCTCTGCCTGCATGCAGGATGATCCCTATACCCTTTATGTGGCCCTCAGCCCTCAGGTAATCTCACAACAGGTGGTCTGTTAGAGCCCCATTGTTTCAGCTATTTCAAAGCTTATCAGCTGAGAGAGACTTTAGAGATAGACTTGAACTGAATCATTCTCAGCACTGCAGTGATACTGACGTGGTTCAGATGTGTTTGTGTGTGTTGGGCTAGTGTGAGTAGATCAGACACAGTAGTTCTGCTGCTCCTCTAATAGAGTGTCCACTCACTGTCCACTCTATTAGACACTCCTACCTTGCTGCTCCACCTTGTAGATGTACGGTCAGAGATGACAGCTCATCTGCTGCTGCACAGGACACTGTGGATAGTTTTGGTTGATGAACAATTCTCAGTCCAGCAGTGACACTGAGGTGTCCAGCAGCACGGCGGTGTCTGATCCACTTACAGCAGCACAGCACACACTAACACACCACCACATCAGTGTCACTGCAGTGCTGAGAATGATCCACCACACACATAATACCTGCTCTGTGGTATTCTGTAGGCTGTGGTGATGCATGACAGGTTGATGTTGCTTAGGAAACCAAGCACTTGGTGCTGGACTAGAAGGATTTCCCAGAAGCCCACAACCTCTACACCTCTAAGCCTCATAATGGTGAAACAGTATCTCGAAGGATGGCAGAGGCAATATAAATACAGTTACTATGTATATATACCATACCAAGAAGGCCTGGCCTAAGAGCGAACGGGGAGGGGATCTGGCAGGTGTTCCTGTGCATGTGCCTGCAGGATGTGTTAAGGCCCACTGATCTAATCTATTTTGCAGTCTGATCCAAAATCTGCCATGTGACTGACTGCTGAACATACTTGTGTTTTCTGTGCCAGGGGACTGCTGAAGGAGAAATCTACATCGATGACTTCCACACCTTCAACTATGAGAAGGAAAAGCAGTTTATCCATCGGCGTCTGCACTTCTCTGATAATGCACTTTCTTCCAGGTGTGGAGTTCTTCCTCATCTCAGTGCACACAGACACATCCATACATGCCGTGTTCATGCCTATTTAGTGAAAAATTTAATTAGTAGACTGATGCTCAAACAACAGGAGACTTGATGGTATATTCTAGACCTATCCACCTACAGCATCTATAAACAGTTGATTACCACAGAGAGTCATTAAACATTAGCTATCAATCCGTAATGCCTTTGCTTTATGCCTGCACCTGACAGTGTTCACAGAAATCCAAATCAGAATCAAAAAGCTACAATGAAATGATTTATTACTATATGGGCTATTTATAAGGGCAGTTGTGGGCGGTAGGTTGTTGGTTCGATTCCCTGAACTGAAGGGCACGACTGAAGTGCCCTTCAGCAAGGCACCTAACCCCATCAGGCCAGTCAGGAGCTGTAGGTTAGCGAACCAGCCTTGTGATCAGAAGGTTGCCAGCTCGATTCTTTGAACCGATGGCACGACCGGAGGGCCCCTCAATAGGGCACCTAACCCCATCAGGCCAGTCGTGGCCTATAGGTGAGGGAACCAGCCTTGTGATCTGAAAGTTGTTGGTTCGATTCCCTCAACCGAAGGACACAAGTGCCCTTCAGCAAGGCACCTAACCCCATGGTAAATCGCCACCATGTGTGAGCGAATGTATGTCTGGGTATCTGCCCTGTGATGGACTGACGACCTGTCCAGGGTGTTTCCTGTTTTCTACCCAATGAGCGCTGGGGTAGACTCCAGCACATTCCTGTGACCCAGAAGGATAAGCAGCTTAGAAGATGAACGTTGTGATCTGTTATCCACATTTCAACGAATTAAAAGCTGATGTTGCCTCTTAGGTGGGAAGTGGGGACTCTGGCAGTCACTGTTTGTGTTTCACGCCTTGTTTTATGGACTATTCTTTTCCTCTTCAGTAATCTGGCTCCAGGCTCGAACTTCTCAACAGCAGCTTGGATAGAGAAGGTGATCATACTGGGAGCTTCTCGCCCTACTGCTGTCACTCTCACAACTGCAGGTCAGTGTGCTTTTGGTCACAGAGGTCCAACATCACATACATGCATTAAGGAATATTTGTTCAACCATTTTAAGATGTTTTGATGTGTTGTTGGAAAAGTAAGGAAACACCCAAATGTCATTAAGGTCAAATGGCTTAAGGTTGATTGATGTCATCAGAACCATTGTATACACCCACCAGCCACTTTATTAGGTACACTCACTGCTTCTACACTCACTGTCCATGTTATCAGCTTTACTGACTGTATAGGAGCACTCTGTAGTCCTACAGTTACAAGCTGTAGTCCCATCTGTTTCTCTGTACACAGGACCACCACAGAGCAGGTATCATGTGATCATTCTCAGCACTGCAGTGACACTGACATGGTGGTGGTGTGTTAATGTGTGTTGTGCTGCTGTGACAGCGGTGCTGGAGTGTATAAACACTGTGTCCACTCACTGTCCAGTCTATTACACACTCCTACCTTGCTGGTCTACCGTGTAGATGTAAAGTCAGGGACGACAATGCAGTTTTGGTCATCCTCTAGTCCTTCATCAGTGGTCACAGGACACTCCCCCAGGACGCTGCCACACAGGTGTGATCCACACACACTACCACACCACGTCACTGTCACTGCAGTGCTGAGAATGCTCCACCGCCCACATAATACCTGCTCTGTGGTGGTCCTGTGGGGGTCCTGACCATTGAAGAACAGGGTAATAAAGTATACAGAGAAACAGATGGACTACAGTCTGTAACTGTAGAACTACAGAGTCCTCCTATATGGTCAGTGGAGTTGATAACATTGACACTGAATGTAGAGACAAGGAGGTGGACCTAATGAAGTGGCCTGTGGAGGTGTGTATTTAAGCAGGCGATTCCTCATGCTGTTTTTTATCTCTGTCCTTAGATGGCACTGAGTCTGCTTTGGAGTTTGAGTTCGATTCTGCTGCATCTGTGTTAACCCTGCGCAAACCTGGGGTCAACGCAGGGGCCGACTGGACTGTGCGCCTGCAGTAACACAGACACACACAGATTAACAAGACGTACAGCACTTAAACAAGATCTACACAAGATTAAACACACACACACACATAGTAAAGAAATGCAGTAGAGTACTTTGGGATTGGAATTATTTTAGAACACTTGACGGGAATGCAGACAGAGAGGGGGATGTTGAAAAACAGATGAAGGAAAAATAGGACCATTAGAGAAGCATTATTTCTTTTCCCAGTCTATTGTGCTCCCATCACTGACCCCTAGACCTTACATTGTTTTAGCAACCTTGTTTTCAGTTTCCAAACAAGGAAAGAGAGAAACCGCTGTAGATGATGTTGATACTTTAATATCAGATGAATAAAAATGATGGAAAAGCAGAATGTCGCGTCACATGTAGCGTCCACATGCAGCCTTTCCCAGGAATAATTGTCATTCCTTAAATCTTCATTTTAAATGGAGCTTGTGAATTTTGTTGAAGGAAAAAGGCCAGATTTATATTGCATGCTGAATTCCAAACCCATCCAGTATTTCGGAAGATTTACAACCTGGTTAATTCCAGTATTTAAAAAATGATTCCTTTTTAAAAAAAAAAAAAAAAAAAACTAAATCCATGATGACTTGAATAGCGGCTACTTATTGTTTACACTGATAATTGGGTAACACTTCCTATCTATGAACCCTGTATTCATAAGCTGCTATAAATGCATTTATGAGGCATTATGTAGCATACACAACACCTTATAACACTTGGCATGAGCTTACTTAGTGTCTCTTAAGCAGTTAGTAATAATGACAGGCATAATACTTAATAATGCAGGAGTAGGCAACTTAATAATGTCAGGTCTCATAATACTTTATAACATCTGCCCTTAGGAGCACTGTAGACACTAAGGTTTTTACATCATATAAATCTTTAATACTACATGAAACCCTTATAGAGCATTATAAGTGGTCTTTACAGGCTCTAAGTGGAGTGAGATTGTTTAACTGGTAGTACGGGGCATGATTATGCTGCTCTGCTGAATTCTTTAAGACCTGAATAAGGAGAGCTTCGTTAAAGCCATAGCTGACCTAATACTACTTTCATGCTTATAATGCTCTTATGAACAGGTGTTATAGTGCTCTATGAAGCCTGACATTATAAAGCTGCATATACTTGTTTTCTAAAGTGTTATGCATGTAATTATAACTATTTTAAGTTTAACAACCTTATTATAATACAACCTTATACAATCCCTGGCATTATAAGGTATTATGTATGCCATATAACAACTGATGAATGCATTTACATAGCATTATGAATACAAGACTTGTAGGAAGTTTTACAGATACTTCAGTTAATTCTTAAGTGAATTTGCTAGAGATTTTTTTTATGTTTTGATTTGTTCCTTGAACATCATGAACATTTCATCTGGAATGTTCTTGTCTACAAATTAAAAGCAGATTTTGATAATGGGCTAAAGCTTACGTCCGTATTACAATCACTTCCATGATTATGTTCAGTGGATTTAATGATATTTGTCCCGATTTGAAAACTGCACGTCTCCTGGATAGAAGAATTTGTAGTTCAGGATTCATTCATTCCATGGTCACTTGACCTCACTGGACACCGTGGCAATCAGATGATTTCAGGTTTTGTTAAGCCCAGGCCAGGCAATCACCCAGCCTTTGAAATCAGTTTGACAGATGACATCAAAGAAATTAGTCATGGCATGATTAAGAAATGACGCCTCACGGTTTGATGAAACATGACAGAATATGTTTTGAGCATGTGCACACTGGTGCAAGACAAGGGACACCACTTGACTGTCCACCAATGACTGGTAACATTACATTGTATGTCAGTGTCGATTTTAACTTGCACTACTGGTCGTAAAACTGGTCCACTGTGTCAATGTCTAAAACATGAATGGGTAAATTAAAGATCTTAAGTTCCATTCCAGTCGTTTTCTTGCCTTTCTTTTTGTTGCATGTCTTCTCTGTCCAGCGTTAAACATGCATTAAAGAATACTGAATTCTGATTCAGACCCAGTAAACCATTTAACCTCTCAGGTTTTAGCAAAGAATGGCTGAATAGATCATAGTCCAAAGATCAGGTGACACTTCTGTGGTTAGGTCTGTAGTTACATGCTCCATGAAGTAGTAAAACTTCTACATCACCTTCAGCAACTTTTAAGTGGGTCCACAACCAACTAACAAACTCTGTGGCCAAAAATTGAGTTGCCTTTGATTTCAAAAACACTTAACACTTCTCGTACAACCCTCAACGCTTTACCTCAACACTGCACCTAAAACACTCTACACTCCTTCTACTATCTCTTATAGACCATCATCATAGGCTTCCATCTAACAGTTACTAACAGCTCTTATTCAGTGTCACCTGTAATTATAAACTCTGATCCTTTCTGTGTTCGTTTCTAATAAACATTAATGGCTAATAACCAATACTCCCTTTCCACCTGTGTACATGTTCCCAGTACGGTGCATCCCAACCCTGTTTACAGCACTTTGGTTCAACCAGTTCCTCAGCAGAAACCTGGCAGCGAACTCCTGCACACAGACATGACCGTCAGTCCTGACTGCAGCCTGTGGGTGAAACAGTCATGTACCTAATGATCATCTCATAGCTGAGGAACGTGACGGCGTTGACCGGGAAGGCTCGCAGGCTATTCAGGAGAAGGCCCTTAAAGAATACCCGAATGCCCTCTTCCCTCAGACTGGCAGTGATGCAGTGCAGAGTGCCCCTGTACACGCGGCCGCCCGCTCCAGACATCTGGAGTCTAGCCTTCACTACGTCCATCGGCGTGGCGAAGGCCCACGTCACTACGCCGGCGATTCCTCCAGCCATTAAAACAGCATAAGAACCTGGAACAGACGCATAGGACCACAGGTCAGTGCCATCTGCAGTAGACCGGGCATTAGTGTACTGTTTGTAGTGTGTTGGTGTACAGTAACTCAGTAAGTGTAATATGTTAGTGTGCTGTAAGTAGCGTGTTGGTGTACAGTAACTCAGTAAGTGTAATGTGTTAGTGTACTGTAAGTAGCGTGCTGGTGTACAGTAACTCAGTAAGTGTAATGTGTTAGTGTGCTATAAGTAGTGTGTTGGTGTACAGTAACTCAGTAAGTGTAATGTGTTAGTGTACTGTAAGTAGTGTGTTGGTGTTCAGTAACTCAGTAAGTGTAATGTGTTAGTGTACTGTAAGTAGTGTGTTGGTGTGCAGTAACGCAGTAAGTGTAATGCGTTAGTGTACTGTAACTAGTGTGTTGGTGTACAGTAACGCAGTAAGTGTAATGCGTTAGTGTACTGTAACTAGTGTGTTGGTGTACAGTAACTCAGTAAGTGTAATGCGTTAGTGTGCTGTAAGTAGTGTGTTGGTGTACTATAAGTAGTGTGTTGGTGTACAGTAACTCAGTAAGTGTAATGCGTTAGTGTGCTGTAAGTAGTGTGTTGGTGTACAGTAACTCAGTAAGTGTAATGCGTTAGTGTGCTGTAAGTAGCGTGTTGGTGTACAGTAACTCAGTAAGTGTAATGTGTTAGTGTACTGTAAGTAGCGTGTTGGTGTACAGTAACTCAGTAAGTGTAATGTGTTAGTGTACTGTAAGTAGCGTGTTGGTGTACAGTAACTCAGTAAGTGTAATGTGTTAGTGTACTGTAAGTAGCGTGTTGGTGTACAGTAACTCAGTAAGTGTAATGTGTTAGTGTACTGTAAGTAGTGTGTTGGTGTACAGTAACTCAGTAAGTGTATTGTGTTAGTGTACTGTAAGTAGTGTGTTGGTGTACAGTAACTCAGTAAGTGTAATGCGTGAGTGTACTGTAAGTAGAGTGTTGGTGTACAGTAACTCAGTAAGTGTATTGTGTTAGTGTACTGTAAGTAGTGTGTTGGTGTACAGTAACTCAGTAAGTGTAATGTGTTAGTGTGCTGTAAGTAGTGTGTTGGTGTACAGTAACTCAGTAAGTGTAATGTGTTAGTGTACTGTAAGTAGTGTGTTGGTGTACAGTAACTCAGTAAGTGTGCTCCAACATGTTGCTCCAATGTGTTCATGGTGGTGTTGTCACAGATGTCCAAGTTACCCACTAATACACCCCTATGACAGACTCTGGAAACACTGTGAACAATCTGGATATGCACCAGCCTTGCACATAATCTCTCCTGAGTGCTTCTTTTATGCCATCCTGTTTAAACTTTTTTTTCCTAAACATTCATTCATTCATTCATTCATCTTCTGAGCTGCTCATCCTTCTGGGTCGCAGGGGGTGCTGTCCATCAGGCCACCGTTCATCGGAGGGCAGATACACAGACAATTTAGCATCTCTAATCAGCATGGCTGCATGCATTTGGACTGTGGAAGGAAACAGGTGCACCCACAGAGGAATGCCCTAGCCAGGAACCAAAGGAACGGAACCAGACCTTCTTGTGAGCTGACAGTGCTAGATTTCACAATGTTCTAGGTTTTAATTTGGCCTCATCCTAACTATTTTGAAACACGTAGTAGGCATCAATTTCAGAATTAGAATACATTCACACAAAAAAGACATTAATGAGGTAAAATGTTAAATATGCTGTCAGTCTTTGAACTATTTCCATTTAAAAATACAGGTACAAATAGACAAAATAGAGTCTGGGGTTTGTTTATTTAAAACTTTGAATGATTTGGATATTCATTTGCACCACACTCTCTTGGAACATCAAGTTTTGCTTAAATAATCATCAGTTTTTATTTCCTAACTATGGTTTAAAGCACATATTAAAACTCTTCTGGCCCAAGGCTGGTTTAAACATCAGAAGAAGGGCACACACTCCACTAAACTGAGACACTTTAGACAGTCCCGAAGTTAATATGTAAAAATGAATATTGGTAGTTAGGTAGTAACATATACAGTGTTCTGTGCACACTCACTGGGTTGCTTTCCTGTCTCCGTCAGCATCCGGCAGGTGAATTCGTAGGGAAGGAAGTAAAGGCCATAGCAGGGAACGTCACGCAAGGCTACAGCCCATGCCCCCCTGAACAGCCCCCTTGCTCCATCTTCCCGTACGATGACAGCCACACAGTGCATGGGGCCACGGTACCTAGCCCCACCTCGACTCGCAGTCTGGTTTTGAAGACGCACCTTCACCAAGTCGACCGGGGCCAAGACCAGCACCTAGTTGAGAAGGTTAATCCAGTGACGGTAGTACAGGGGGAACGCTCAAACTGCAGTGATCCTGCAGAGCTGCAGCAGTGCAGTCAGGATGCACAATTTACAGTAGCATCCAATACGCTATTCAGAGATCAATGTACTTATTATCATCAGCCTGACATTACTGATACACACAGACCTATTAGAACCATTAGAACCAATAATCTAGCACATCATTTTAAGCTTGTGTGTGCACTGACTCTACATAGTCAAGTGTGTGGACACTCGGCCATGGAAACCCATTCCATGAAGCTCTCTACGTCTGTATCTGAAGGCCATGTGAAGTTTGTAGGTCTGTAGCGATTGACTCTGCAGAGGGTTTGTAGTACATAATGATGCTATAGTGTAGACTGCTACAAAAAAAAGTTAAGACCAAGACCAGATTCCTGTGCTGCTGGAGTGTTTAAACACTGTGTCCACTCACTGTCCACTCTATTAGACACTCCTACCTTGCTGGTCCACCCTACTGGTTAAGCCTTATCTAGTCTGTAGCGCTGGTGCGAACTGTCCTTCCACTCTGATGTTCTATTTGCCTGTTCTCCTTTCCAACAAGGTGGCTCCGTCATCAGCAGGAAGGAACGCGTGAGGAGATCTTCTGCCTGCATGCAGGATGATCCCAATACCCTTTAGGTGGCATTAGCTTTAATTTAAACTCAGCAGTCTTTTGAGCAAGACTAATATACATATGTACAGACTGTAGTCCATCTGTTTCTCTATACTACCCTGCTCTTCAATGGTCAGGACCCCCACAGGACCACCACAGAGCAGGTGTTATGTGGGTACAGCACTACAGTGATCCACTCACACCAGCACAACACACACTAACACACCATCACCACATCAGTGTCACTACAGTGCTGAGAATGATCCTCCATCCACATCATACCTGCTCTGTGGTGGTCCTGTGGGGGTCCTGACCATTGAAGAACAGCGTAATAAAGTACACAGAGAAACGGACTACAGTCTGGAACTGTACAACTACAGAGTGCTCCTATATGGTCAGTGGAGCTGATATCATGGACAGCGAGTGGATATTGAAGTGGTCTGTCTTCTACACGAGCGTGAATGTTTTCTAGCAGTGGATAGAACATTACATCACATCACAAAGTCATAAACCATATGGTTTTATTGTTTGAGTTTGGTTACGTCTTGTAGTTTCTTATCACACAGATACCAGGTCTGTGTTATCAGTAAACCAAGCCCTCCAACTCAAGCTCATGCTGCTGAGTTAGGGCCGTTATAGGGTGCTTATTGGAATGCACACTTTCAGAACTACCTGCACGAGTCCTGAGAAGCATCCGGCTGTGAAGACCGCCCACAGGGATGCCTTGTTGCCTTGGTCACGCTCCCTGCGCTGGGACTGGGTAAGGAAATCCAAGGCATTGCTATAGGAGCCAAAGACCACAGAGTTGCAGATAGCCACAGTGAGAACTGGAAACGCCATGCCTTTGAAGAAGCCGTGACACTGAGTAAGCAAAAACAGACAAGCCAACAGGAAGAGGGATCACTCAAGTCACTGGTTAACTTTTATAGCAACTGTATAACAGCTTCATGGGTGGCTTCTGCTCTCCGCCAATGAAATGTCTATTTAATGCAGTAATATAATAATCATAATAACAATAATCTTTATTTATAGAGATAATTTCATCCCGCTGAAATCTCAAAGTGCCTTACAGACAGTAAATGTGCTCTGATGATCTGTAGGAATATTGTGTGTGTTGTAAACCTTCAAAGTCCAGTCTTGGTGGTGGATGGTATTTCCTGCTTCCTGACCATTGTTTTGTGGTTTGTTTATTAATTAATTAATTTATTTATTTATTTTTGAACAAGAGTGGAGATTGATTTTCTGTTGTCTCTCAGAAACTTGAACATTGTTTACCTTTTCTATATGAAAATGAAAAGCAATTGGGAATGGCAACAAGTCGGTCACAAAGTGGTAGACCACGTAAAATGACAGAGCAGGGTCAGCGGATGCTGAGGGGCGAAGTGCGCAGAGATCACCAACTTTCTGCAGAGTCAATCACTATAGACTTGCAAACTTCATATGACCTTCGGATCTGCTGAACAGTGTGTGGAGAGCTTCAGGGAATGGGTCTCCATGGCCCAACAGCTGCATCCAAGCCTCACATCACCAAGTGCAATGCAGAGCGTTGATTGCAGTGGTGTACAGCCCCGTCACTGGACTCTAGAGCAGTGGAGACGTGTTCTCTGAAGTGCCCGAGCACGCTTATCTGTCTGGCAATCTGATGGACGGGTCTGGGTTTGGCGGATTCCAGGAGAACAGTACTTGTCTGACTGCACTGTGCCGAGTGTAAAGTTTGGTGGAGGTAGGATTATGGTCCCTTAGTTCCAGTAAAAGGAACTACTAATGCTTCAGTGGGCCGAGAGATTCTGGACAATTTGATGCTCCCAACTTTGTGGGAACAGTTTGGGAATGGCTCCTTCCAGTTCCAACATGACTGAACACCAGTGCACAAAGCAAGGTCCATAAAGACATGGATGAGCGAGTTTGTTGTGGAAGAACTTGATTGGCCTGCACAGAGTCCTGACCTCAACCTTATAGAACACCTTTGGGATGAATTAGGGCGGAGACTGCAAGCCAGGTCTTCTCGTCCAATATCAGTGTCTGACCTCACAAATACACTTCTGGATGAATGGTCAAAAATTCCCATGAACACATTCCGAAACCTTGTCGAAAGCCTTCCCAGGGGAGGGTGGGCCAACATCACATTAAACCCTATGGATTTAGAATGGGATGTCACTCAAGTACATATGAGTGTGAAGGCAGACCCGTGAATACTACTGGGAATATAATGTATTGGTACTCAGAATGCTTCATATATTTCTGTATGACAAATGACATCCACGTTTCTTAATAGACACTCTTAAATGATCTAACCGGGAGCAGCACAATCAACATGACTGATAAGAGGTTAGAACACGCCGTCAGAGCAGCAGTGCTACTCCTTCATCCTCACGTTGGACTGATTTCACTCCTACAGCGCTACAGTGACCCACTGTCGCCTCCTCAGGTACAAAGTTGGTATTACGAGACAGGACATGCCAGGGCGAGCCACTTAGCATGCTAACTTTAGGAGATATCTCTGCAACATGGTACATAAACGTCATTGACACACCTTCAAAAAAAATGTTTTAAATGCTGTAACTACAAATTTTACATATTGCTCATATTGCTTCAAAAGTCCATAGTTTTATTTAACAGTCATTTGAATTTAGAGAAACAACATTTAGAATTTCTTTATATGTTTTACATTTCAGGTTATTTTGGAATGTTTTCAAGTAGAAATCTTTCATATTACTACTTAAAGGTCAGTTCAGTTTAATAGTTTGGAGTTAAATAATCAGTCTTTTATGCCATTAAAGTCTATTTTAAACTATCATCTTTTAAACATATTGTTCCTCTAAATAATCTTAAATTTAAATTTTACATTGATTGAAATTTAGAAAAACAACATTGTTTACAAACAATGAGAAACAATAAAAAAATATTAAAAACTTCATTTTTTCATACTGTAATTAGTGAAATTTGTGGTTACAGAAATGGACAGTTAGATATGGTGAACAAATAATACAACCTTCACAATTATTTCTTCACTTTCTGTGAAAAATGTCAGGTAATTTTGATGTTTTAAAGTAGAAATCTTACATATGGCTCCTTTAAGGTCAGATATGTTCAATGGTCTAAAGAGTTTATTAATCCATTAAAACCCATTTTAAACGAATAATACAAAAAACAGGACAGTCCTAAATTGATATCTGTGGACTCTACATCAAAGGCAACTTCATGGGTAGAGTTTCAATGTGGACCATACACATATGCAGCTGGCAATGAATTCTAATGAACACATCCTTCAACCTTACAGGGATGCAAGGTCATCATATCAGTGTTATTCAGTCTTATCTCCCAAGCTTACAGAGGAAGTTACATCCAGTGATCATACTTACCCCTTCATGCTTGTATGTCCGCACCACACAGTCAAATATCCCTTTGTAGGTGGACTGAGTTTGAAGCCGCACCTAGGTTTAAAATGAGCAGGTAAGTTAAATACACTCACCCTCAAAAAAATACTAGCACAAATAGCTGCACTTAGAAGGAATTAGCCCACAGCAATGAAACCTGGTGGGTGGGTTTGACAAGACGAGACATGCCAATGATTCAAGTTTTACGTTCAGCCACACATGTGATGTAAGTAAGGATGGGCCTTATCTCTGTACCTGACTGACCCAACAGCCACGATTGCAGTCATCCTGTTGCTGCCAGCACCATGGTCAGACGTCAAACCTTTAAGTTTTTCTCTGTCAGGAAGCACAAAGAACTACAGCATAAAGAACATTCCTCACCTTCACAGTGTCCATGGGATGTCCAACAGCCAAGCCTACTGCACCTACAACACAAGTTTGGTCAGCTTTTCACAAACTGAGGTTCTGAAATGTGCTTAAAGCTGCACAAAGTAAGAGCAGCGGATTTGGGGAACTACAGTATTTGATGGAAATGACACACTGTGTGGAAGTATGCTTTAAACATGATGAACATGATGATAGAAAACGGGTTAAATGAGGATTCAAAGAGAACTCAGGTCAAAACTTGGTGGGGGGTGTGTCGTATGAGGGTGTAGGTGACTTATCTACTATCTACTATCTACACCTTGATCAGCTAATTTTGTATGGACCCTTTTTTTAAATCTTTTTCAGTTAATCAGATATCATCTAATTGCAGCTTTAGCTCTCATAAGGGACTGGCTTCTTATGCAGACTAGTCAGAAACAAAAAGATGTTAAGTAAGTAAACATACCTGAAACCCATCCTGCAATGAATTCCACCAAGGGCATGGTGCCTGTTCACCTACAACACCATACAATACAGTATAACACATATCAAGCAAAATCCAACTTTTAATACATAATGTAATAATTAATGCAATAATAATAATAATAATAATAATAATAGTATCAAATTGTATGGTTATTTTTGTTATTATTATTATTATTATTATTATTATTATTATTATATTAGATCATGATCAAGATCAATGTGCCTTCATGATCTGAAGATCTTTATAAACACCTTTGAAGTTCAGTTCTCTATTTCATTCTGAATACATTTAAAGAGACTGACATCTCCAAATAAAGGTGAATTGTTATTAAAGGAGCAATCTGTAAATTGATGCAACCTGTCAAATTAATAATCCAAACACTAGGGGGCAACATATCACCAGAAAGCACATAGTCCCTTCTCCTTCTCTGTCTTTAATTGTTACTAGTTTATCATAAAAGTTCCTCCTTCTCCAGCAGTGGATAACAGCACCAATGTTAACTTTACTTCTGCTTCTATTTATATTACTTCTTTTGTTTGCTGCTGAACGTGGTTTTTTGATGAGAACACATGATTGATTAGGTTAGAAAACGTCATCTGGGCAGCAGCGCTACTTCTTCATCCTCTAATGTTGGGCTGATCCCACTCCTACAGCGCTACAGAGAATCACTATCACTTCTTCAGGTAAAAAGTGGTATTACAAGACAGGACGGTTCTGAGCTAGCTGTTTAGGATGCTAACTACAGTAGATATCTATACAATACTGTATATAGACGGCTTTGATATTCCATCAAAACTGTTATTACTCTACCTTCCGTTAATCAATTTTGGGATGCTTTAACAAAATAACAATACATACTGTTCATACATGCTGTTACTGCGTTAGAATACTAATACTTCTTTGTCCTCTCATGTTGGACTAATTGCAGTTCTACAGCACTACAGTACTCAGTATCGCAAAGAAGTGGCATTATAAGACAATGGACTGGGGCTAGCTGGTTAGCTAGATATCTCTGCAACACTGTGAGTAGACATCTTTCATATACATTAATTATATCTTCACACTCTGTTGAAAGATTTTACATATCGCTCCTTTAATTTCAAGTCAACTCAGTTCAGCTGAATTTAATGGTCTAGGCGGCATTAATCAGTCTTGCAAGCTACAAGAGCTCATTATGCACAGTCTTCTGCAGTTCATGAACATAAAAACAGCTCACGTGGATTAAATACAACATTCTGTAAAGTTTAGGGCATTTGAACTGCATGCCGGCAGACAAACACAAACAGCACAGCTAACAGCAGCAAGCTACTCCATCAGCACCTCCCTCTGACACACAGCTAATGCCAGACGTACCCAGATGTTTATCGTGCCATGGAAACTCTCCACCAGGCTAATATGGAAGCAAACTGGGACTATATGACTCACCATAAGCAAGGCTGGAGAGGACGAGTGGCGGAGCAACCCTGCTCTATGAGGTCTCCCTCCTGCGCCGCGCGCACATGGCGCGTGCACGGCTGCGGTCCAGATAAACATCCTGCAGGACGGAAAACGATCCTCGCGCACGCGGAGAGGAAGAGGCACACTTTACAGGACCACAGTGCACTTCATAAAAGACTCCGTACTGAAACTCGAACTTAGCAGATTCCCCAGATTTCCCCACCAGGAAATAGACAAATTCCAGTTCCCAGTTCCAGGAAAATTAATAAATATATAAAACATGCTTTAGACTTATATACATGTGTATTTTAATATACCATGAAAACCAACGTATTATTAGCGTATTGTTTTTTTGGGACTATTAATGCCTCCTCGTGGCGACGGTCCTGATATACAAAACCACTTTAAGCGTTCTCACCCGAGTTACAAAAGTTTAAATCTCTTCAGACGCATCAGGCTCACCGCCACATTCACAGAAAGCCTCACGCCTCACTACTGCCACCTAGTGGCAACCAGACACACACACACACACACACACACACACACACACACACACGCTCCGCTGACCGTATAGGAGCACTCTGTAGTTGTACAGTTACAGACTGTAGTCCATCTGTTTCTCTCTATACTTTATTACCCTGTTCATCAAGCAGGTATTATGTGGGTGGTGGACACTGAAGTGGTGGTGGTGTGTTAGTGTGTATTGTGCTGGCGTGAGTGGATCAGACACACTGAGGTGCTGGACACCTCAGTAGACTGAGAACCAGACATGGGAACAAGTCACTAAGTTGCAAGTAACAAGTAAGTCTCAAGTCTTAACAATCAAGTCACGAGTCAAGTCCCAAGTCAATACAAGCAAGTCTCGAGTCAAGTCCCAAGTCAATGCAAGCAAGTCTCAAGTCAAGTCCCAAGTCTTAAACTTCGAGTCCTAGTCAAGTCACCAGATGTCATTTCAATATTTCACATAACTGATGCAGCTGATTCATAGTATATTAAACTGACATAATCATAAATGTTTTTAAAGTTTGTATTTAGTATAACAAAAACAACTTGCATCATCTCAAACAGTTCAAACAACAAAGTGCTATTTTACTTAACAGGAACAAGTAGTGCAAATCGTTAATTAAATAATTTGAGGATTAAATAACCTGCAAAGTACTGTGCAGTAAACAAAGTACAAAGTACTTACTGTAATCTCTAATAGATATGTACTAAACGCAGTATGGAAAAATGAATGTGACATTATACCACAGTTTACAGCAACAAAAAGTCAAGGTTTATGGATTAAAAAAAAATTAGGAAAGGACAAGAATATCATATGATTCATGATATCATATGAGCTGTTTCAGTATGCTATAAATTTCTGTAAACAGGCTAACAAAGTACACTACATCATTGTTTCTCAACCCTGGCCCTGGAGGCCCACTGCCCTGCACTTTTTATTGTTTTCCCTTCTACCAACACATCTGATCCAACTAATCACCTCATAACCAGCCCATTACTGAGTTAAAATAGGTGTTGAAGCAGAAAAAACACTAAAATGTGCAGGGCAGTGGGCCTCGAAGACCAAGGTTGAGGAACACCACACTATAATGAAGTAGTAGAACACATTCCACCTACAGGAATTTTTAATGACATCACATTCTAAACCCATAAGCGTTAATGTATGGACCTGTAATATATATATCGTCGCCGTCCAATGAAAAACATGTATCTCCATTTTTTGTCCATTTTGACTTTTATGCATAATTTGAAAACAGCGGCAGTCGTTTACACTGTGAGATCTACATGATGAATAGACCAACAGAAATGGCCCAAAATTGCTTAGAAAAACGTCTGGTTCCATTGACTTACATTAAAATTGAATGAGGTTTTTGGCCTCTCTTGTAAAGCTGCCATTTTGGAGATACTTGTTTTTCCTTGGACAGCGACGATATATATATATATATATATATATATATATATATATATATAACAGCATGTGTGAACTGCTGTGTTTGACACTTTTCTGCTCTATGCTAATTCACCACGTCGTGGCTGAGATGCTGTGGTTCCTAAACACTTTAATTTTCAGTAAAATCTGTCACAGTGAACGGTGTGAGAGAGGGACGTACAGAGGACAACAGCTTTGTTTACATTCGCTGTTGTTTATTATTATGTCGCTACGTTTGCTAGCTTGCTAACTGCTATACGCGAAATATACACAGCACAGACTTACTGTTCTTTGTGCAGCCTCAAATGTCGAGTTTGAAGTGGTTGCACCTCCATCTGTGATCTTGACTCCACATCTCTTCCATACCGCAGTTCTTCTTTTATTTATTACATTATAATCTTTGTATTTGAACAGGATTATTTTTGGGATCATGTTACTCGTCTTCTCCGCACAAATTCAACACTGGCGCCCCCTCAAAGCTTCCCGTGATTGGCTGTACGGTTACGGCTTTACTTGTTGCTAGGTTACGGATCATCTGGGCTGAGCGGCTCAGCTCCCTAGCGTTACAGCGCCATTTAATATAAAATGATCCAGTTACGTGATTCAGTTTTACTTATTCATTATGTTAAAGTAGGGTTGTCAAGTCTTTTCGAGTCTTAAAGCTCAAGTCCGATTCCAAGTCCAAGTCAGTAAAGGTAAAGTCTAAGTCAAGTCGCAAGTCTTTAGTAAGGTTGTCGAGTCAAGTCATAAGTCATCAGTTTAGTGACTCGAGTTGGACTCGAGTCCAAGTCATGTGACTCGAGTCCACACGTCTGCTGAGAACCGTCCATCATACCAGCAACTTAGCATCAGTGTCCTGTGGGCAGTGTCCTGTGTCCACTGATGAAGGATTAGAGGATGACCAATACTGCACTGTGCAGCAGCAGATGATCCTTCGTCTCTGACTGTACATCTACAAGGTGGACCAGCAAGGTAGGAGTGTGTAATAGTGTGGACAGTGAGTGGACACAGTGTTTAAACACTCCAGCAGCACTTAACTCATTAATTTATTTCATTATTTTTATTTAGTCTGTTAATTTATCTTCAGTTAGTTGGTTAGTTAGTTTAATTGCTTATTTCTTAGCTAGTTAGTTAATAGTCAGTCAGTCATTTAGTTAGTTAGTTAGTTTCATTCTTTGGGTAGTTGTTGGTGGAATGATCCCACTGCGTCAGAACAGCGGAGTCTCTCGCATTAAACGTTATTGAATTGTTTCTTCGTAAAGCTTGAGTAGCTTGTTTTGTTGTATCGTTAGTTTATTGTTTTTGTATTCATTTATAATGATTTTTAAAAACTGTGTTAGTTTATTACCTTAGTTAGTCAGTCAGAGCTCAGTTTTTATTTAAACTTCATAGCGCTATTATGATCTGTCCCGCACTGGATCGTCGTAAATGCCTTAAATGTAAATGTAAATGTAAATGTTTGTTGCTCTTAGTTTATTGTATAAAAAAATGTTAGTTTATTAGTTAGTTAGTCAGTCAGTAAGCGCTGATGCACTAACGGTGCTCGTAAACGTGGCCTTTAATTTGGAGCTGCAGTGACGGACAGCGGACAGCAGGTGGCGATGGGCTGTTTTAACCAGGCCGCCTCTTCTATATCAACACAGGGTAAAGACGTGAATCCCACTTGGAGTCCTTCAGTGAAGGCGTTCGCCGTCGCCTTTATGTAAAGACTAAATTGTTACTGACGGACAGTAAACCGGGGACACCGGCAAACTATGGCGGAGAGCGACTGGGACACCGTGACCGTGCTGAGGAAGAAGGGTCCGTCCTCAGCACAGGCTAAATACAAGCAGGTTAGCGCCAGTTAGCCGCACGGAGGCGCGCCGCTCTCCGGCGCTTAAAGCGCGCTCCAACACGGCCACGGCTGCTAATACACCCCGCTGACCCTTTAACGCGCGGTGAGACTGGATGGACGGTAACTTAAGTCATGGAACATGACGAGTCTTCTTCATATGGCTGTGTTTGTGGGGGTGAATGACTTCATCCAAATCGGGAATATGGTCCTGTTGGGAGCGCGGTTCTAGAAAATGCTGCCACTGACTGCTGCAGTTAACGCATGCTATGGCGTAGGAAGCGCATTTGCTTCACAAGGTCCACCTCCTTGTATCTACACTCACTGTCCATGTTATCAGATCCGCTGACCATATAGGAGCACTCTGTAGTTATACAGTTCCAGAATCTGTAGTTATACAGTTCCAGAATCTGTAGTTATACAGTTCCAGAATCTGTAGTTATACAGTTCCAGAATCTGTTTCTCTGTATACTTTATTACCCTGTTCTTCAGACCCCCACAGGACCACCACAGAGCAGGTATTATGTGGGTGGTGGATCATTCTCAGCACTGCAGTGACACAGACGTGGTGGTGTGTTAGTGTGTGTTATGCTGGTGTGAGTGGATCGGACAGCTGCTGGAGTGTTTAAACTGGACAGTGAGTGTAGATACGAGGAGGTGGGTTTAATGTTCTGGCTCTATGACCTTACAGAGACCCCAACACAACAAACAGATTATACACTCACCATCAACAGAGTAGCTGCACCCAGAAGAAGGAAGTGTGGGATTGCAGTGATGTTGGGAAGGAAGATAAAGGTTACCAGGAACAATAAATGATGATACATTTAGACTGATATGGTCAATATTTACTGAGCTACACATACAGAAGTAGTGTCTCCCAACATGGTGTCGGCCGCCATGTTTGCTAGCCCAACGTGCCACACACCTCGGCATGAAGTTGTAGAGGTTCCTAATGGTATCCTGTGATAATCCATCCCATACAGCTTGAATATTCTACACAGGTCCTGCAGATGTGGGGTAGGAGTGGAGGTGGAGTGACACCAGGTCTTCTGGACATGACAACAAACTGTTGATCTTGGTGCTGACCACGATGCCTCCACACACAAATCCGTTGGTTGTCTCCACCAAGACAAAAGCAGGACTTGTGCCTGAGAATGACCCGCTGCCATTCTGAGTTACTCCATCACATCACTGCTCGCTAAATGTTCGCAATCGTGATAGTTGGGTCAGTCAGGTACAGCGATATCATCTGTCCTTGCTTACGTCATACGTGCAACCGATTTTGAACCTTGAATCATTCGCATGTCTCACAATGTCAAACCTCCCCACCAAGTTTCATTCCAGTCAGTGGAAACCTTCTGACTGCAGCTATTCTTTTGATGATGAGTGTATAAACACCCATAATGCATCTTTCTTGATCATCATAATGTTATAATAGCTATTAAAACCTATGGACGTTTTTATTTTCTAAACATGCTTTACTGAAATATCAGTATTATTAGGAATGTGCATTGGATACAATAGGTTGGACTGTGGAGCACATCCAGCTAACCTTCAAACTTACTTTCCAGGCTGTCACTGCAGCACAGAGACGTGGGGAATCGGTGGAGACCACCAAGAAGTGTAAGTCCCTTTGAGTAGGCCACTGACCAGGCTGGAATACACTGGTGTTATTTCAGTTAGTAACCTTTAGCCTTTTGAATAGCTCATATTGCAGTGAGAGACGCAAGCCAAGGGGTGGTCTGGGTGGGCCAGCAGGGTGGTCTGTATGTGTGGTTATACCATAATTTCATTTATTAGTTAAATATTTGTGCACAGTGCACAGAGGTAAAAGCAACACATCTATTTTAATAACTTCCAATACAATAATCCCCAGCAGCGTGCTACCCCAATAAAACCTCCAGGTCCTACCTGGTCACCCCATTCTAGGAGTTCTAGCTATGCCCCTGACTGCAGTTGTCAAACTTTCTATATGCCAGCAGTAGGGATGCACCTGAATGAAAATTTTGGGCCGAGGCCTAAACCCAACAAAATTAAACATTTGGCCAAAGGCAGATCCCTGAAAACAGTATTTCACTGTGTTTCAATAATTCTGACACTTTTTCACCCCTGCATAAACTAAATAGGCTAAATCCCAAAGAGCAAACGGATGTGGGCCACATCTGGCAAAGCTATGGCACTGCTGGCCCACTGTCGGCATGGGCAATCTGCTGTGAGCTTAAGGTGGCCCACATATATACAACATGCATGTGGACCACCTGTCTCAAAACAGGTCTGGTCCTAGGTTTGGCTGAGGTGTTGCCATAATACCGGGAATGGTCCACCCAAGTGCCATCAGCTTTGGGAAAAAAGGCCAGATGAAAATCTGGAATTTGGGCCAGAACAGTTTTGCTCTCTGGGATGCATTTCTGTTTTGGTTTTTAAATAAAAATAATCATCGGACTCCAGTTTACACACACTTGCTGAACACTAAACATCTTAGTATCCCAGCAGACACACCAACACAGCACACTGTGACTTAAACCCATGCCAGCTGACTTGAGTGCTGCATTCACAAAGAGCTCCTCACTCCACGCTGGCTGTGATTTTATCACATGCCATTCTGTTGAGCGACCTAATAAGTCAAACATAGGCTCACCTGAGTGGCTGGATTGTTGAGCGTTCTTGTTCTCTGTTGAAAAAGATTTCCAGGCTAGTGTTTATCACTTATCACTAATATAATTTGCCAGTTTGCCCGGTGCTTATAAATTTGGATGTAAATTGGATTCCTCTGGATTGACGGTGTTCCTCTGTAAAGGGAGGTGCTGTGTTTCTGAGCTCAGGGGCAGCAGGGCAGAACAAGCAGCACCTGGTGACTAAGAACACGGCTAAACTAGACCGGGAGACGGAGGAGCTGCACCACGAGAGGGTTCCACTGGAGGTGGGCAAGGTTATCCAGAAAGGCCGCCAAGACAAGGGAATGACCCAGAAAGACCTTGCCACTGTGAGTACTGCTGATTTAAATCTGCCGTTCTAGGAAAAACTAGAACAGAACTCTGGTAAAACAAACCTGTACTCAGATCAACAGTGGCAGTGGATTTACGGCTACGTTGACATTACCAATTGTGAAGTGAAGTGAGTCCAATCTGGATTGCTGGCCTTAATGTGACACTGATCTGATTTCTCACAGCGCGGACATGTCAAATCCAGTCTTTTTAAATCAGATAGGAGTCACTTCCATATGTAGTCCTAGATCAGATATCAGATGTGCAGTTTGAACCATCACTCAGCATTAACTGTAGGGTTGAACAATTAACCGATTCATATCAGTATCTCAATTTAGGAGAGATTCATATCAAATAGCTCAATTTACAGGGTAGAGATTGCAAAAAAAATTATCTAAAATCGCCGTGCTTTTGGGTCTGTAATAGCCTATTACAGGGTAAGGCAGGAAAACGGACAGGTAGACCCTTTTTTGCAGTCTTTCTGCAAAAACATCAAATCATCAAACATTATAAGAGGGGGGAAAATTGAAGCTAATAACAACCTGACGTTGTTAGCCTGTAAACGATCCTGTCACTGAGAACGGAAACAATCTATGTACTGTGCACACAAATACATCCACAATTAACCAGCTACATTCAAGCCTTGAATTAATCAACTTGATTTAAAGGCTTAAAAAAAGGCCTGGACCTCAGTATGTAGAGAATTTTAATTGAGGTGAAGCCAACCATTCTCAAACCATCTGTGAAGTGCAACATCCACAGTAGAGGGCAGTGAGCACTCTTGCCCAGAGCAATGGGCAGCCCTTCCCGCTGCACCCAGGGAGCTGGGGTTAGGTGCCTTGCTCAAAGGCACTTTGGTTCTTCTGGGACTCAAAACGGCACCCCTCTGGTCACAAGGCTGGTTCCCTTACCTCCAGCCCATGATTGCCTCATGACTGTTTATGTTGGAGTGGAACAGTCTAATGGCCAAAGGACACTGCCATGGAGAAGTCAGGGCGGGGTGGGGGGGGTTGAACATAACACAAATTGAACCACCACCTGTTCATTGATACTGTGTTTTAGAGAATCAATACAAATCATAATATTGCGATATTGTTGATGTGATCTTACAATAAGACAATGATTTGGGTTGTTACTGTCAGCTCAGGGATTCAAACCATCAAACTTTGGTCACAAGACTGGCTCTTTCCAGCCCATGACTAACCCAATTCCAATATTGGTCAGAAAAATTGCTGTGAGGTATTAGCATTTGGCCACAGATAAAGCAGCAGCACATTCAAAGGTTAAACACTAAAGCCAGTGAACAGTGGAAAAGCAACAAATCATTCCCCTTTTAACCTTCATTTCGTTCTAATGATGATCAGCTGAGAACTGTTTAGAGAATACCTTTACAATGAAGGCTTGTTCTGTTTATATACTGTTCATCACGCAGGTTATTTGCTCACATGACGTTACTGAATAGGAAGTGCTCGTGCGTTTCATTTCATTAATGACAGATTTGAGTCACGTACTTGGGCAGATTGAATCTTAAAAAGGGAGCTAAAAAGGGATTTGAGCAGCGAGGATTGTAATGTGAATGTAGCCTAAGAAGTGGTGGAAAGATGTTTCTGAGAGACGTATAATGCCTGATGCAAATGACTAGTTTATGAAATGATTCATTTCCAGTGGGATTTGCTGGGGAAGTAACAAATCTATTGTCTGTCCAACAGAAAATTAATGAGAAGCCTCAGGTCATCGCAGACTACGAATGTGGGAAAGCAATCCCCAACAACCAGATCATGGGCAAGATAGAGAGAGTCATAGGTAAGGCAGCAACCATCCCATGTGGAAATTGGTGGGGAGTTGATTGCCGGTTTGGGTGACCATGCTGGGCTACATATAAAAAGTCCTTGGGCAGGACACCTAGCCTTTGTAGATTTGTAACATAAATAACCTAATTAATAAATAATTTGAATGTTGCTCTGAATAAGAGCATCAGCTAAATGCCACAGATGTTAAATGTCATTTAGAGGTGAAGGTATAGGAATGGTTTATTGTGATGTGATCATTCCACACTATTTCTGGGCATATTGTGGATGTGATCAGTACATAAACACAGAGCTACTGCACAAATCACCACAACAGCAGCATAATTAGTCCTGTTTCACTGGATATAGTGTATTGCAGGTTGTGCAAGGGCTTTTCCTAACATCCTACATTATCAAGTATGTTGCTGTACCAAGTCAGAAATATATTATCCTGAACCATGTGTAGACGAGGGACAAAAGGAAACAACACATGTACTGTGTACACAAACACAACCATAGTCTGCCATTTAAGACCATCTGAGGATTCAGGTACTGGGCTCACCTTCCTCAACATCCAGGGCTAGTTTGTCCAGTAAAAGTTCAGACCACTGGAGTAACTGACCTCCAGTGACTGACAGAGCCAGTGTGGGCAAATCTATCCGCAAGCGACAGTACTGCTTTTTTTTGTTTTGTTTTGATTTTCTTCCAAAGAATCTGTCCGTGCGCCTTGCGATCAGCTGATTGTGCAATCAGTTCATTACAGAGTAAATATTAATCACAGTATTAGCTTCCTAATAGAGCAATCCAATCCCACATCACATTGTGCATAGATGCCAGGATGCATTCAGCAACAGTATGGTCTACATCTGTGTCAGCAGCACCATCCACAAATATCCAGACACTGTGAGCCACCACAATTACTGATCCACTGCCTTTCAAGCGTGAAAAAGATGCAAGAGCATGCAGAGAAAATTTAAATAGACAATTTAACAGACTGTGAAGATAATGAACCTACAATTTTTCTTCATTTCCCCAGGACCGACTATTAAAAAAGGTCAATCCAGGGGAAACCTGAACAGGTGGCAACCCTATTTCCAGCTAAAGCTAATATAACCTTAGCTCTTCTGTAGCTACATAGCTAGCTCTCTTCATCAACCCTTTTCTGACCAACAAGCCTGAAAACAGAAACACAAAGACGTGGCTTCATAGCAAGAAATACACTAAAACCCTCACAGACTGTATCGAGTATCTGCAAAGGGCCACTTTGGCTTTGTCAGTAGGTGCTAACATTAGCTAAGTTAGCTAGCAAGCATACATTAGAGCCCACTAGCACTTCATTGGTGTAAGAACTGTAACTCAAGGAAAGTGTCACGGTGCGGTTGGGTGTTAGACCCGCTTGAATCCGCTTGCGCTGTATTAAGGTTTACATGCACACAAATGGACTTCCTGGATGGGCTTGGATCTTGGCTTGGATCTTGGCTTGGATCTTGGCTTGGATCTTGGCTTGGATCTTGGCTTGGATCTTGGCTTGGATCTTGGCTTGGATCTTGGCTTGGATCTTGGCTTCTCTTTTCTTGTTTTCTCTAGTACCGTACCGGCTACCCCTCTACAAAGGTGCAGCCATGGTGTTTGTGTGGTGAGGGCTTATATTGCCGACGCCCCAGGTGCTGCTCGTTGGCCTGATCAGCGTGGGGCATTCTGGGGTTTGGAGCTGGAGCCCGGACTCTTACAGAAAGAGCTAGAATGATGAGGTTTGGGTTTTTTTGGACACAAGAGCCTCAGCCAGTGCAGTAGAGGCTATGACCTGGACACTAAGGTCAAGAAAGCAAGTGTAAATCTCCCCCCAACAAAGCTTTAAATATTTGCTTCTGATCTGTGCCGGATCTGCGGATCCTCAGGCCAGGCGAAAAATTTACTATGTTGGTCTTCTGGACCTTATTTAAAGAAAATCAATTTAAATAGCAGTTAGATATTTTGCCCGAATCATTCAGCCATACTGCTGAGGGTTTCTTAATTGATGAAAATTTAAGATGAAAGATGTAATAAAAATCTAATATTGTGATACGTATCATGTCTCATGAAACATTCTTAAGAATTGTGTTGATGTATTGTTTGGCATAATGCACATCCCAAATATATGACCAAATGCAGTAAACACATTCTGATTATAGGGGTGGTTTTAATCTTGAGTGTATGCACAGACATAATGGATCCTAATGCAAACTGTAGTCCTTTATACACTTATCATCAAAAATAGTTACAAATAGCTGTACCCATAAGAAATCAACCGACAGGAATGAAATTTAGTGGGTAGGGTTGAGATTTTGAGACATGATTCAAGTTCATGGACGCTTGTCCATGCATTTGATGTAAGCAAGGACAGGCCTTATCTGACCCAACACCCAGGAATAGTGCTAGCACCATTGGCAGACGGCTGCACGATGCAGGACTACATGCACATGGACAGTAACAATAACTGTCCCTAAGACTATGTCAGTGCCAGTGGTTGACTGCAATGGTGTTGTGTCAGGCTGTCATGGAGTGACTAGGAATGGCAGCAGGTCATCTGGAGGGATGAGTCCCACTTTTGTCTCGGTGGAGATGACCAACGGATCTGTGTGTGGAGGCTGAAGGATGATGAACAGTTTGTTGTCATATGTAACATGGCCAGAAGGCCTGGTGTCACTCCACCTCCACCCCTACCGCACCATCTGCAGAAACTGTGGGAGAATATTCAAGCTGCATTGGATGGATTATCACAATTATTTACAACAAATGTAGAGACGTCTGGCATGTTAGGTTAGCAAACATGGCATACTGAGAGACACTACTTCTGTATGTGTAGCTCAGTAAATATTGATCATATCAGTTTAAATTTACCATCATTTATTGTTCATGGTAACCTTTATCTCCTTTCCCAATAGCACTGCACTCCCACGCTTCCTTTTGGGTGCAGCTTCTCTTTTGAGGATGAGTGTATAATAAACAAACCGAATCACGAACTGAATCTTTGGTTTGTATTTTAAAAGGACTGAGGCTGCGTGGGAAGGAAATTGGACAGGCTTTGGAGCCCAAATCCAAGAAGAAATGAGGACAAAGCCTCGAAATCAGCCCCCCACCCTCCTGCTTCTCCCTACTTCATGTAATCCCACACTAATTTATGCCTCTTGCACAAGCTTGTGTGTGAGAAAAGTCATGTGACCTTGATGACACAAATTCAGACAAACAAAATGGTGTTTCACTGGCCTGGACTAGAAACCCTCTGGTTGGTGTAAGACGTGAACCGTCTACACAAGAATGTACACTGCCTCCTAGTGTTCCAGAGAACAGCACCCCCAAATATCTGCAACATTCATGACAGAGAACGGTGCTTTTTATCATTTAGTGGTGTGTGAGAGGCATAAATCGGCCTTAACTAACTAAACCTCCCACCCTTCAGAACCCCTTGCCTGCCCATCGCTCCCCCATCCCCTTAACCTGGGCTGATCTCACTTGGGTCCCACTGTAGGACCTGGTGCTTCACTGCATTCAGAAGCTGCATTATTTAAAAATTAAATTAAAAAAACTTAAGCTCTTTAAAACATCAATGAATGCAAATCCTGGTGAATCCTAAGCGCTGTGATGATTTTGGTAAAAGATTGTTTTGGCATGAAACCTTTTTTTTGTTGGATTTTCTGAGACCTTACATCTGAACTTCTTCACTTGCATTGATCTAATAAAGTTAATTTAACAGCAACTTTGAGGCCGTTTTAGTTGGTTTATTTTGAAGTGTGATAGATTTTGGAACATTAATACCAAGTTGCATCAAGTTAATGTGAGACATGTGCATATGCCACAGAACCTTTGCGTCGTCTTGTAGATGTAACAGCAGAGACTACACCTAGAATTTCCTGCATAGTTGAACCACTGAGCTCAGGGACCTTACATTAGCTCTTTACCACCAATGTGAAACAGGCTCCATTCTGGTTTGTGCACCTAATTGTCATCCATTTGGTGCATTTCCACCAAAAATAAATCAGTTTGGAACCCTATCTGGAACTTTAGCACCAACCAGGACCTCATCTGTGGGTGTGTAACTTGTTGAGAAATGAGAAGGCAAACATGGCCCCACCTAGTGGTCTGCTGAAGAAACGTTTCTAGGTCTTGCTTTCTGAATATAAGCACATCTGGAATAACAGCACAAGGAAATCTGTATACTGCCCCATCTTGATACTACTGTTTACACCTCACACAGTTCCTGCAGGTTGTGCATTAAGGATCTAGGTGGAGTGACAGCAGGACACCGTCTGGACGTGTGACAACAAACCGTTCATCTTGGCGCTGACCACGGTGCTTCCTCACACAGATTCGTTAGTCGCCTCCAATAAGACAAAAGCGGGACTCGTCCATGTCCATGACATTGCAGTCTTTGTGATGTTGACGTGGTGTTAAGGAGAGTTGTAGTAACGGTCTGTGTGCATGTGGTCCTGCATGGTGCAGCCATCTGACAATGGTGCTGCACTAACAGGATGACTCATGGAGGGCTGCAGTGGCTGGGACTCGTCCATGTCCATGACATTGCAGTCTTTGGTGACGTTGACGTGGTGTTAAGGAGAGTTGTAGTAACGGTCTGTGTGCATGTGGTCCTGCATGGTGCAGCCATCTGACAATGGCGCTGCACTAACAGGATGACTCATGGAGGGCTGCAATTGTGGCTGTTGGGTCAAGCACATACAGCGATGAGGCTCGTCCTTGCTTACGTCGCATGTGTGGCCAAGCGTGAAACTCCAATCATTCACATGTCTTGTGGTGTCAAACCTACCCTGTGGGCCTCGATATAACGAAGTTTCATTCCCGTACAGGAATTTTTAATGACATCACATTCTAAACCCATTCCTTCTGAGTGCATGCTATTTTCTGTGCACCACGTCGAGGCTATTCCTAAACGTTTTCAGACGAACGGTGTGAGTGTTTGTTTACATTCGCTGTTGTTTATGTCGCTACGTATTGCTACCACTAGCGAAATACATCTGTTCTTTGTGCAACCTCAAATGTCGAGTTTGAAGTGGTTGCATCCATCTGTAATCTTGACTCCACATGTCTTGCATTTCATTTACTACATTATAATCTTTGTAGTTGAACAGGATTTTTTTGGATCATTTACTTCTCCGCACAAATTCAACACTGAGGACTCGTCTTCTTCTCCGCACAAATTCAACCACTGTAAATAACGGATCTTTGGGCTGAGCGGCTCAACAGCGCCATTTAATATAAAAATGATCTTATGTGATTCAACTTATTCATATGTTAAAGTAGGGTTGTCAAGTCTTTTCGAGTCTTAAAGCTCAAGCTTCCAAGGTCAGTAAAGGTAAAGTCTAAGTCAAGTCGCAAGTCTTTAGTGTTGTCGAGTTCATCAGTTTAGTGACTCGAGTTGGACTCGAAGGTGACTCGATTCCACACCGTGTAAAGCATTAGGAGTAAATAACTGAACACTCAAACATAAAGCAGGCTAGGGAGTATGCGTGTTATATTCGAAGGATTCACACCAAAGTTACATAAAATAGGCATTTTAAATGAAGATGTTTACACATAGAACTTCTCTATATTAACAAACACAGCCCGAAGACGGTAAAGGGAAAGATAAAAACAGTACGCAATAGAAAAAACCGACAGGAAGTGCCGCGATGGCTCTTGTAAACAGAACCCTGAGAATCCACAGTGATGATCAATCTCCAGCAAAAGTCTGTCCTCAAGGTTCCAGTTACCCTGGATATTCATCTGACCACAACCAGTTCACACATCCGACAGGAGAGGGCGACGGAAGGGTTCTCATTTCACCTATTCACTACCAGTCAAAAGAGCACACAATAGTGGGAAATGCACACCCTCAGAATCAGAACAACATCAGATCATCTTTTTCCATGTCTGATGGCGCTGAGAGGTAGTCAACCGCGATACATGTAGTGTTAAAGGTGCCACTGCGGAGGCTTACTAATCCAGCTCTGTTCACTTGGTGTTTGAAGACTACAGCACGTCCCCTGAATTCACCTATCGTATCTTGTTTGGTTCTTTATCCAGGCTTGGACTTTATTAGTTTTTTGCGTTGCTGTGACGTTAAAACAGTTTTAGTACCGTCATAACAAAAACTAATCTTTCAGAATAAAAAACCATCAAAGCTCACTGGAGATCAGTTCGTTTAGGCTGTTGAACAGCTACCTCACAGCTCATACATGTGTATGATTCAAATTCTTAATATAGAGTAACTGCATGCTGCCCCTCCCAGCCACTGATGTTACTCTACAGTTGGGTTTGTGGGCAAGAGACAGCCCCAGGTCATACCTATACAGCAGATGCAATGCAGAGGGCTCATGAATCCCATAGTGCAATGAGAGTCCACAGCACCCTTGACAGCATCACTGTAGTACACACATCTCTGTGCTGAACTGGTCACGATGCTCTCCTGGCCGCTCTCCATGCCTTTTGTTTTCAGTCTCTCCGTTCTCCTGCTCGTCCACTGGGAGGAGACTCTGTCTGATCTCCATTAACAAGTCTTTTCCTTCACTGGGTGGAAGATTGCCCAAGTAGTACTGTGGGGCCAGTTCCACAAACCTGTAACGGTAAAGTGTGCAGATGGTTTGACGATTTAGACTATCCAGGTAGTGTAGGATACACTCGTATTTATTTACATTAATTCAATTACACCTCGTTCAATCAAGTTAGTCGGCACTTATCATTAATGTTATAAAGCTGATTATTGAACAAGATTATCATTCCACTACAACTTTTTTGGCAGGGGAATTTTCTTTGGATTGAGGTTTTATTAATTGGAATGCACTTTTGTTAATTCTTGTCTATATTTATATCATCTATATAATTCATTCATTTCAATTTTGACAGAGCAACCTTGTTGGTTTATTGTTGGACACAAAGATTTGTGGATGCTTGCTTAAAGCATTTTAAGTCTGAACCTGAAGTAGTTGGTTTCAGATATGCATTTAAAAATGTACATTTAATGTAATATGTGGCACTGATGTACTAAGGGTAAACAATCAGCTTATGACTAGGGATGCACCAATCTTTTAGGATCGATTAGTGCTCCCGAAATTAACAAAATTAGCTGGATCCGGTACCGGATAATTAGGCTGATCCATCGGAGAACAGCAACATGGAGCGAGCCGAAGAGTCAGCTATGTGTAAGTTTTCAGCTATACAGGCTTAGGAAAGTAAGTTTAAGTCAATCCTGAGGCAAAAACGGTATTGGATCGGTATCAGGTATCGACTGGTTTGCAAAGTTTATCTATCAGTATCGGAAGTTGGATTTTTTTTTTTTTTTTTGCACTTTCTTTGTATTTATTTACCTGAATACATTTTATGCAGCTAACAGAGAAAAACTTATGCCAAAAGAGAAAACATCAGGCCAAATTCTCGTAAGAATTTAAGATTTTAATGTTTTATGCATGTGCTCACAGATGTTTTCTGATCAGAGTCACTTTTAATGGATCCGTATCTGATGTGCACTCATGTGTCAGATATCACAACTTCACAGCACATGCCCCTATCACTGTGGTCAACATCCAGTGTCAACAGCAGTCGTCTTGATGAAATCAATGTCTGCTATTGGGTTTGTGCAGGTCAGAGGTCTATTCACAGCTGTTCAAACAAGATACAAGCAACTAACAAACACTATTGTGAAGCATTGAGGTAGAAAGACCGGCTCGGATGCTGTGATATGCCATGGTGAAGTGAAGACAAAAAGCAAACGGCAGACGGACTTACATGTGGGGGTGCACCTCTGAGGCGGTGCGGATGCAGTTGTCATGTGAGATGGTAAAGTCGTGGTAGAGCACCCAGTTGGGAGGATTGGGTCGCGGCCGGCGGCACAGGTACGAGGAGAACGGGTGGAGATGAGCCACGTGCCGGTGTGTCAACAATAAATAGTTCCCTGAGCCGTCTACGTCATGAGCAACCTAGAGGAAGACAGCAAACCGCTAGATATTCAGAGATTATTAACATTCAATAGTAAGTACTCATATAATACTAAATTTGAGTGTTTATATGAAATATGCAGCGGATATCAATGATCTAGCACAGCTTAGAAAACACTGATCAGACCTTTCTGATAACTGTGTGGGCATGGCTAATAAGCAGCTTGAGTGACAGCTCTCTCTCCAACACTACTAGCCTGCTCTGCGGTTTATACAGAACTAGACACTATACAGAACTACCAAAGGAACAAATGAAGTGAATGAATGGACCAACATGTGCAAATGGACTGATGGACACACAGGAAAGAGTGAACAAACAACATCAGCATAATGGACAAAAAGGCGCCAGGCAGCTACAGACAGGTCTAGCTTGTAAGCACGGCAAGTTCCTTTTCTGGGCGGTTAGGATTGGTTAGGAAATGCTCATATAAGTTTATACAGGGAGGAGAGAAATATGGCATATACATACTTTTTTTAAGGTACAATGTACATTACTCAACATTCAACGTTCAGATAATTGTAAATGTATACAAGTTAGCCAAAAGGCTAATCTTACCTTTCGCCTGATGTTTTTAGGTAACAAAGACAATAAAGTAATACATGATTTTTAATACCACTTTTCATTACATACTTTGTACATGTATTCTGTGACCCAGAGGATGAAATGACCATGAGAGTCTGCCTGTGTGATCCAATTGGTTAAAATGCTGCTCACCATTGTGATGCTATTTGCAATTATTATCATAATATCAGTAATTACAATAAAACAGAAAATGATAACGAAAGCTGTGCACATGGGATTCCCTGTAAGACATGGCAAAGAATTCAGCTTATGTCATTTGTATATGTGACTATTATAGTATAGCAAGAGTATGGATTTTCATTTAACTACCTTGAGGAAGAACCCTGAGATGAGAGCTCGCTTTATGTTTGTGTTGTTGTCCTGGCAGCCAAAGGCAGGCGGTGAAACTGGCAACTCAATTCGCTGCATCACCTCTAGGAGCTCCGCCCTGATTACCACAGCCAATCGCAGCGCAGAGGCATTCAGGAAGTTGGTGGCACACCAGGCTTCATCCTCATTGTCTATTGCAAAAAACAGCACTGTAGTTTCCATCACTTCAAAGTAGTAATTTCTAGATCTAGCTCAAACATACTGTACTGTCAACACTACAACAAGCCCTTGTTCTGATGTTTTGGAGGTACTTACGCTGTAGATAGGCGTTGTAGACATTGATGAGGGTAAGATGGTCTCCCTCCGAGTGCATAAGGGGCCGTCTATGAGTTGCTGCTGCCTCTTCTTTGTTTGGTGGAGGTGTCACAAAGCATGGAGGAGCTGTTAGAGAGAAAGAGAAAGCTTTTTTTTTTTTTAACTGTTCTGTGCATATGGTAGAAGAAATGAGCTTGTAGTCAAGTAGACAGTGCAAAATAAAGGCTGTAAATGATATTAATTAAAATGAGATCATCTTAATTCTTTCATGAGAATGAAAGCAAATGTAGGTTATTGTTAGATGTAACATGACCATGTGGGAAGTTAATTAATTCAGCTCCTTTCTTAATAAGCATGTTATTGTGGGTGCATGTGCAGACATCCTACTCACCAGTAAGCATGGCAGCAATGGTGAGCATTTCACTGACACAGTCAAACTCGCAGGCTGCAATGAGGGCTTTGGCCAGTGGTGGCTCCAGAGGAAGCTCAGACATGATAATGCCCACCTCTGAAAGATTCCCGTCATCGTCCAGAGCTGCCAAATAATCCAGGTCTTCCAGAGCCTGCATTAGTGCTTCTGGAGCTACAGGGACAGAAGGGAAGAAGAAAAACTGATGTCTTGCAGATGAGAACAAAAAGTTATTAATTGGTAAAAAAGTTAAGTAGGAATATTGTAGTGCTCCTACCTGGTCTGTCAAGAAACTTGCACTGGCCCATGTCAGCTATGTCCAACCTCTTGAGAAGGAGGACCAGGTGGCTGAGGTTAGCCTCAGTGACTCCAGGACAGCGGGCTTCAGGCATCCCCTCCTCGTACAGGGACTGAGGGTACAGACGAAAACATACCCCTACAACAGAGAATAAACTGCTGGGTGGTTCTCAAATCCCAGCGAGAGTTTTCCTATATATCCTGATTTAACTTAAACAGTAATCATCATTGATCAATAAAATTAGGCTTTACAAGTTTTAGAATACAACAGACAAATGAAATTTCGACCAGACATGTTTTTAGACCTGCTCCCCTTTTGAAAACCCTTATAAACAGTAATGAAGTACATGTAACACGTAAGTAGTTTCTTTCTGTATCTGTACTTCACTGAAGTATTTTCATTCTGGGGGTCTTCTTACTTTAACTCTACTACATTTTAATATCTGCTATCTGACTGTTTACTCCACTACATTATGGGAAATTTGTCCTTGCTTTTGGCTTATGTGCGCATAATTTAAAAACGAAACAAGCTGATTCTTGGAATCTTAGCATCCATGGAAATGTCCATTTTAGCCCTGGACTACATCATAGAGCACCTGGAGAAAGGCAGGTAAAGCAGGATGGGGTTAATATAAACACTGACTGACAACCACACATCAAAGCATCAGTGAACAGATCAAACATGTTGTTCCTGACTTTGTGGGCAAATAAGACCACAATATAGAAATATGTATTCATGCACATGTGACTGGCAAATTCATACAAACACTGTTTCCTTCTATAGTAAATGTGTTTTGGCTGGTACATGTTTATAAACAGAGACCTACTGATGCAGTATAGCAAAGCAAAATAAAAACTATAACCTTTTATAGTTCTAGCTAATGGAACCTGTTCTCCTTCAGTTTTCTGTGCTTATGATCATTTGAATAGACATCAGGGTCAGACTAATTAATGAATTAAAGACACTTCAGTCTCTTCACCTAGACTGAGCTGATTAAGAGTCGTGTTCCAGAAATGATAATAGGACATTAGAGCCATAATAAATCATACTACTGTTACTTTCCATGAAGGTACATACTTTTGTACTGTTACTCCAGTGGAGGTCTAAAGGGAGGAACTTCTACTGACATTGGAGGAGTATGTCACCTTGGGGATCTCTACTTTAACAAACTTTTGGTTTGTGTACTTCGTCCACCACTGCTTATAATGTCGTTTTGAGTCGATAATTAAGCAACTCGAGAGTAGCAAGAGACTTCCAGAACACTATGAATGCCTCACCCGGCAGCGTGCAGTTTACTCTCTGAGCTCGAGCATTTGCCTGGTGTTTGCTGATGGGTCGCTGGACCTGAGAGTCTGCTCGGATTTGAGGATTGTACACCTGCAGTTACACAGAGGGACGACAGCAAGTTGGTGAGGTTTGAAAAAATAAAAAAATAAATCAACCACTATATTATTTATAAGAACTAACTTTCTCTGAATTAAGAAAACCTTACAAACACACATCTTTCATATTTAACATTTTTAATTAAAGTCTAATTTTAAATTTGTATCATAATTATCGTTGTATCATACTTCATAACTGACCACCAGAACATTACAGACTGCTTAACCGCACAGAGTGACCACCAGAACATTACAGACTGCACAGACTGCACTGTTTGCACGTATCCTGGTGATACAATGTATCACTTCTAGGTAAGGACCAGTATCATTATGTTTATTCTACATTATGTACACCTGTGTATGATACATGTAGACTAAGTCTATAATCGGCTGTTATTGCACAAAACTATCAATTGCATTAATACTGTATACTGTACATATGTTCTGCTGCTATGCCTACTACACACACAGACTATATTGGATGCTTACATTGATGGCAAATTCAAGGCTATTTATATAAAGGAATGTATAATCAGTTTTCCATGATATGTCCCCTTTAAATAGTTTCCCTTTAAAGCATTTAGCTCTAATAAATCCCTACATGAACACTGTCTACCCCTACTGGTCAGCTCACCGTCTTGAGTTGAAGGCCGGTATCAATAACATAGCGAATGTTGGGCAGAGAGAAGGAGGCCTCTCCCAGGGCATCTGTCAGGATGACCCTGCGTCTTAAACCCAATTCCTCAGATTTGGCCGGACCAGCGTGCTCCTCTTTTTTCGGTTCAGCATGGCCTTCGCCCCCCTCCGTATCGTACACTTGCTGAGTAGCTCCGCCAAGGTCAGAGTGCAACAGGAGCACCCGCAGGGCCCCCAGCTGGGGGCTCAGAGCCACAGACTCCTTCTCTAACAGAGAAGCGCATTCACCGATCTCCTGAGAGAAACACAGAGCAGGAAGACATGAACATTTACTGTGCGTGTGCAGCATTTAGGGTATCTGTGCTCTTTTTAGGAATGACTGAAGGCTGTGCATGTCGTAAACTGAAAGTGGGGCATGTCTAATTTCCTGTACAGAAAAAGTCGGAACTAGAGGCTCAAAGTTTAAAAGCAACTCCACAGTTTTCCAAAAGACAAAACAGACAAAAATACGTTTATTAACATGAACAAGAGTGTTTTTAAGACTTGATGGACTGAATCATTCATTTTAATCTAGAATTTAAAATAAAAAATAAGCCTTTTTGAGGGACAGTTAACAACAAAGAGTACAAGAGCTTTTCCTACACTCAACGTTAAAACCATATACATTTACTATCTAATATTGCACCTACCCATCCATATAAATTAACCATTGGCCTTTAAATATGCAGCTCAAACATTCCTGGTAGCTGTCTCTACCTTTCCTGTACCACACGAGTCCTAAGGTTTGGGAACGGGTGAGGCCATGACAATATTGACAAAGAAGGTGTAGACATGAGATCAGAGTCACATGCATTAAAAGGATGGGAATTATACGAGCGTGCTGCAAATCAGACCTGGCTGCACAAAATATCGTTTCAGCATGCTCACTATTCACATCACAGGATGTATAATGTTACAGTTCCTGTAAGACTCTGTTTGATGCCCTCCATGCGTCATCCTGGTAGTGCCAGCACCATGCAGGACTACATGCACACAGAGCGTTACAATGTTTCAGCGTCACCAAAGACTGCAATGGTGTGGTGCCAGACTGTAATGGAGTGACTCAGAATGGCAGCAGGTTATCTTTAGTGATGAGTCCCACATTTGTCTTGATAGAGACGACCAACAAATCCGTGTGTGGAGGCTCCATATTCAAGATGAACAGTTTGCTGTCATGTGTCACACACCCAGAAAGTCTGTTATCATTCCTTCTCCACACCTTCCACACCATCTGCAGGACCTGTGTGAGAATATTCAAGCTGCATGGGCTGGATTAACACAGGACACAATTACGAATGTGTACAACTAGACTTCTAGACGTCTATCATGTTGTGTTAGCCAAGAGCTAGCAGGTGAGCTCTTGCTTGTTTGTAATGAAAGCTGGCAGCCACACCGACCCTTCACAGATAAGACTGGGCAACCGTGTTCTACATACACATTACCCTGATGAAGCAAGTCTTAAACAAGACCCAACCAATTCTGTTAGCTCATCCCTCTCCATGAGAGAGCAAGTAAACTTAGGTAACCTTAACTGATTAGGTGTCAAGACACACCTGACACCCAGTACGCCCTGGGCCATTCAGCAGATTACAGCTATACAGTGCTGCGTAAAGGGTGAGGGATGACATAAGACATTAAAGACACTATAGTAGACGTGTGGATCCCCTAGCCATAGATAGGGGCAATAATCTCAAAGACTGACTAAGCACTTACACCAAGGAGTGTAAGTGACAGAACAATCGCTTTGTGGAATGCTGTTAGACAATATTACACATCGCTACATCTCTTTGTTAAACACACCAGACCTGTCAGAGATTCCCCCGCTGTGTAACCTGAATTCTATTGTGATGGAGCGTTTATGTGCTTTGTGCCAAAATCAGCAATAGACTAAACTGTAACTCAAGCCACTGAAACTGGGACAAGTCAAACAGAAGAGAAAGATGTAGGGATTTTACCTGGTGGTTCAGCCTTTGCTCTAGGCTAACATTACCCTTTGGTGTGTTTGGACAATATATGGAATAGCTGCACAAATTGTTGTACCCAAAAAGTAATCAACTGACAGAAATGAAACTTCAGCAACGCATGTGACAAAAGCAAGGACAAGCCTTATCACTGTTATATGACAGACCCAACAGACATGGCTGCAGACGTTTACATCTAATTTATCTGCAAAATAGAGTAGGAATATTAACGTAAGGCTGATTACACTTATACAGGACTGTGGGCAGAAGTGGGTCGGAATGTCTAGAGGTCAACTGTGCCTATACTTTTACACTTATACTTATGAAGATGGATAACCAATATAATTTGAAGCATGAATAGTGTGAAAATGCACAGGATTCCATTTAGCTCATTAGGTGATGAGAAAATGTGACATAAAAAATGTTAAAAATCAATCACTAAAAATGAAAGTTTCGATAGCTCTTTAAAACACAAATAAAAACGTGTGCAATGAAACATGTACGTGATAAATTGGCCAGTAAGTGTAGGTGCACAGGGTAGACATTCCTAGTAATCGGGTGACTGATCAGGAAGACGCTGCAAACGCGCTGGTCAGTGAAATGAGAAAGTAACGAGATTAAAACGGCTGAGGACTATAAATACCTGGGCACTAGGGAGGAAGACTAAAATATCTCCTTCCTCTCCCCGCCGGTGGAGATCCAGCACCATCTGACAAGAGGCTGATGTTGGGTCTCGTCCAGCAGGGGGGTCCCGGTACAGTGTCTCTAAGGTAGGTTTGTCTGGTGGTGGGTCAATTGTGAGATGAGGCACCTCCTCCCCCAGGAAGCTGGCTATGGTACTGGCCACAGGGGGTGCTGCAAGAACCACTACCCGCAGTTCACAGCGTTGACGGCACACATCCCGTAAAAGGCCCAGCAATACGTCAGTGGACACAGTGCGCTCCTGAGCCTCATCCACCACCAGCACGCCGTACTGCCGGAGCAAGGGATCCGACATCATCTCCTGCAGGAGCAGCGAGTCAGTCATGAAGCTGGGGAAGAGAATAGGAAGGAAACAGGATATTTAGAGACAGCTGGAGGACAGAAGGACGGGTGACAGCATTTCAGTGTAGTACATAATCAAATTATCAGACATGTACATTTTTCATTTTGTTTCTTAATTTGTTTTGCATTTCTCAACCACCGTATTATGCTGATCTAGGAAATCGGAGTGTGCCGTTTACATGGCTCGAATAATAAGATAGCTGCACTTGAATAATCAGTAACTGCAAGTTTCTTATTATTCAAGCCATGTAAACAGCACACTTGCATGCCGTTTCAGGGACAGATCATTTACACTATAGACAGACACCGGTCTCTCATATTTATAAAGATAGTCAAATCCAATCTGAGCACAAAAATCGGAAATCGGTGTCTGAGTATATATCCTAGCTAGTACAAACAGGATAGAGTCCTAACTCTCCTTGAGTTCAGATGCTGCCCATACTGCTGATACTACTGCTAATAATTTAAGGATGTACTACATTAAAAACACAGTCCTTTCAGTTTGTAATGTGAATATTGCCTTAGTCAGTGAGTTAGCCAGCCTTATCTATTTTGGTGTCTTCCTAACATTTTCCTGTATTACAAACACCTGAACGAAAACATTCCAAGACAAAATGTTTCTTAGCTTACCGTAGTAAAGTGTCTGGTGCGCAGCCGTCGTCGTGAGGTACTCTGTAGCCCACCTCCAGCCCCAGACTCAGGTCCATTTCATCAGCTACACGAATGGCCAGACTACAGGCGGCCGCTGCATAGGGCTGACAGCAGCAAACTAAGCCCTGAGTAAACCGATGAGAGAGTGCGTACTCCACACACCACTGAGGCACCTACACACAAACAAATGGAAATCACAATTTTGTTCACACATACAATGAATATGTTTTTGGACACATTAGCTCAGATAGTGTTATGTGATACTGTTACCCAGGTAATAAAATAAATAAAAAAAGGGAATTCTAGAGTCCAGTGGTGGCACTTTACACCACTGCATTTAACGCTCTGATTAAGCTTGGATGAAGCTGCTCGGCCATGAAAATCATTCCATAAAGCTCTCTACACTGTTCTTGAACTAATCTGAAGGCCACATGATGTTTGGAGGTCTGTAGCGATTGACTTTGCAGAAAGTTGGTGACCTCAGTTCACTATGTGCCTCAGCATCTGCTGACCCCGCTCTATCATTTTACGTGGGCTACCACTTTATGAGTGAGTTGCTGCCATTCCCAATTGCTTCCACTTCGTTATAATCCAACTGAAAGTTGACTGTGAAATATTTAGTAGGGAGGGAATTTATGACTGGACTTGCACTTGCACAGGTGGGATTGTATCACAGTACCAAGCCGGAATTCAGTGAGCTTCTAGGAGGGACCTGTTCTTTTACTGTCTGCAGAAGCAGCCTGCATGGCTAGGTGCTTGGTTTTATACACCTGTGGCCATGGAAGTGATTGAAACACTTGAATTCATAGATTCGGATGGGTGAGTAGATATTTTTGGCAGTATAGTATATGTGTGTGAACAGCTTCTTACTTGTGTGCTTTTGCCAGTGCCACCCTCTCCACTAAGCACCACCATGCTGTGAGTCTCTAGGTGCTCCAACAGGCTGTATTTCAAGTTCCATACAGGCAGCCCTTTCCTCTCCTCCAGTAAGGTGTAATAGCGTGAGGAGAACGGCAGGCTGTCATAAGGGTTCACTTCCAGATCAGCCAGGTCACTCTCACCCCCATCCGCTTCATCCTCCAAGTCCCCGGAGAGCAGAGAGGACATGGAGAGGTTGTCCAGCGCAGGAAGGCCAGGGCTGCCTTTCGGGGCCGCTGGGGAGGATGACATCATGAGAAGTGCACAAGGACTGCAGACTGACACCTGAGGAACTCAGGAAGTTTCAATTACCTGTGAAGGGGGAGAGAAGATTCCATGCATGCTTTACAACATGTTTGTAAGAGTCAAAAGCCTATTTCAACATAGAGGGGAAAAAAAAGAGGTATAGTGAACCAGAAACGGAACAACTTGGTGTCACAGATGCACCAAGCTAATATTTCTTCTCCCAACATCGCTTCTGATGTCTGAAATCAGGATATTGGTTGCACTCGGTACTTTGTTAAACCGTCAATATCAAGTGTGATGTAAGCAAGGAAGGGTCTTATCACTGTTCCTGACTGACCCAACAGCCACAATTGTGGAAATTCAGTGAGCAGCGATGTCTCCATGAGTCAGCCTGTTAGTGCCAGCATCACTGGCAGACGGCTGCACCACACAGGACAAAGTGCACACAGCCCGTTGCGACAACTGTCCTTAACACCACATCAATGTCACCAAAGACAGCAAGGGTTTTTGCCAGACTGTCATAGAGTGACTCAGAAGGGCAGCGGGTGATCTTCAGTGATGAGTCCCGTTTTTGTGTTGGTGAAGATGACCAAAAAACCCGTGTGTGGAGACTCCATGGTCAGGACCAAGATGAACAGTTTGTTCATCACATCCAGATATCTGGTGTCACTCCACCTCCACCCCTACGGCACCATCTGCAGGAACTGTGTCAGAATATTCAAGCTGCATGGGATGGATTATCACAGGACACCATTAGGAACCTCTACAACTCCATGCTGAGACATCTGGCATGTCATGCCAAGACGGCAGCCTGATGCCATACAGAGAGACACTACTCCTGTATGTGTAGCTCAATAAGTATTGATCATATCAGTCTAAATGTATCACCTTTTATTGTTCCTGGTAACCTTTATCTTCCTTCCCATTAGCACTGCAATCCCACATGTCCATCTGGGTGCATCTATTCCTGTGTAAGTTTGTCACATCACCCAATATAAACTGAAAATAGATGTTCCCAGATCTGTGTAACAAAGTTACCACTGGTGATTTACACTATAAAGACAGGAGTTTGAACCTGTCGGTCTCTCCTGAATAGAAAGAGGGTTAGTTCAGACTGAGATCAGCTTCTCAGCTAGCAGCTCTCTTCAGCAGCTGTGGCATTCGGCTATTCCACACATTTTAGGAATGTCAGCACACGCCTTGTAGCCAATCGCACAAACGTCTTTCAGTTGATGTCCACTCTCTCCTGTACCCTGCTGTAGGCATCACAAAATTGTGTCTAAACATCTAGCTTCGTGTCACCATATCAGACAGTAGCCATGCTGTTTGAGATCGGTTTCAGCTATCAGCACCTACATGCAAAGAGGAGTGTCATGCAAAGGACCTGCTGGAAAGAGAAAATTCACCACGAAGATACAGCCACTAAGCAAGACAGAGAGGCAGGGACGTGGCCAAGCAGAACTGGTGTCATTTACTTCCACCATTACTCTACTCAAGCTATAATTTTGGGGAGGCCAGTGCAGAGAGAGAGTCACGTCAGTGCACATTCAAAATGCTTTGTGCTCACATGATTCATGTAGACTTCAGAAATCATCAGTGGGTAAACTGAACTGAGAGACCTAAAATGAGAGAGAACTGAGATTTCTGGTCATTAGTATCAGTGAAGCATTGTTCTAATGTAATGTCCATGTTATCAGCTCCACTGTCCAAATAGGAGCACTCTGTAGTTGTACAGATCCAGACTGTAGTCCATCTGTTACTCTGTATACTTTATTACCATATTCTTCAATGGTCAGGACCCCACAGGATGGTGGATCATTGTTTGATCATTGTGTGGGTGGTAAATATGCTTTAAATAATAGTGCTGTATTACAAACAACGCTAGCTATCTCCCTTATTACAGCGTTAGCTGGCATTCCAAAATAAGATATCCACATTTCACCTCATCCACCCACCACTCCACCATCACACCCTATTATATCTAGTGTTTATCTCACATTTAGAGGACTGTCTCTCTCCACACTGATTTACAGCAGTGTGTTTAAAGTGGCTATGTAAAACGCTATATGGGGCTAACCTTCTTCAGTATCCTAGCCCAATCTGTTCCCTAAATCCACCAATTTAGTGGGAGATAATTCACTAACATGCTTTAATGCACATGATAACCTGATATAGAGGTGATACACAGTTTGAGTGTTTAAACATCTTACCTCTTGAAAGTGCATCTCAAATGCTCTACTCTGCTGCACTGCTGTTATTTCCTGCTAACTTGTGGGAACAATTGAAAGGTTCTGTGATCCGCCAAAGCTGAATGGCTCTAGGCTAAGGTCACTGGGCCCAATCATTCCACTGGTGTTGGTTGTATCATTGTCCTGTGCGGGGCAATTAAGCTGTAGCTTGATGCAGTCTCCCTGGCAATCCACACTGCACTCAAACACTTGGACAGCACTAACTCATATGTGAGGATGTTGTTGCTCAACTTCAGCTCCGCCTTCAACACAATCATCCCTTTCAGACTCATCCACAAACTTAACATACTAGGAATAAGCAAGACATTGTGCAGCTGGATCGTGGACTTCCTCACCTGCAGACCACAGTGTGTTAGACTGGGTGAACACACCTCACCCTCCCTCACACTCAGCACAGGATGTCCCCTAGGCATTGTTCTCTCCCCGTTGTTTTACACTCTGTATACCCATGACTACATCGCAACCCACAGTTCCAACACCATCACCAAAGATGATGAGGGCCCATATAGAGAGGAAGTCAAGCTCCTCACAGAGCGGTGAGCCGCTAACAACCTCTCTCTCCATGTCAGCAAAACCAAAGAGCTGATCATTGACTTTAGGAGGGGGAAAAGAACGCACAAACCACTAAACATCGAAGTCACGCTGGTGGAAAGAGTGAACATCTTCAAGTTCCTTGAATTAAAATCACCTCCTTGCATCTACACTCACTGTCCATCTTATCAGCTCCACTGACCGTACAGGAGCACTCTGTAGTTCTACACTTCCAGACTGTAGTCCATCTGTTTCTCTGTATACTTTATTACCCTGTTCTTCAATGGTCAGGACCCCCACAGGACCACCACAGAGCTGTAGATGGTGGGTGGTGGGTCGTTCTCAGCACTGCAGTGACACTGACGTGGTGGTGTGTTAGTGTGTGTTGTGCTGGTGTGAGTGGATCAGACACAGCGGTGCTGCTGGACACCTCAGTGTCACTGCTGGACTGAGAATCGTCCACCAACCAAAACTATCCAGCCAACAGCGTCCTGTGGGGCAGCTACTGTGACCACTGACTACAGGACTAGTGGATGACCAATACTGTACTTTGCAGCAGCAGATGAGCTTTCGTCTATGACTGTACATCTACAAGGTGGACCAGCAAGGTAGGAGTGTCTAATAGAGTGGACAGTGAGTGGACACAGTGTTCAAACACTCCAGCAGCACTGCTGTGTCTGATCCACTCACACCAGCACCACACACACTAACACACCACCACATACTACCTTCTCTGTGGTGGTCCTGTGGGGGTCCTGGCCGTTAAAGAACAGGGTAATAAAGTATACAGAGAAACAGATGGACATCAGTCTGTAATTATACAACTACAGAGCGCTCCTATAAGGAACCAAGAACCGAATGGAAATGTAGGTGTAGTGTATCGTTACAGACCTACAACACAGTAAACAAAACTGGGCTAACTAAATATGCCAGCTCATACCGCAATGTTTACAACCCGGGCTTGAGAGCTTTAAGGCTACTCCACGACCAAATTACAGAGGGATCGGTTAGTCTGTTTCAGTGACACGAAGCAAAATGTCCATTTCGTGACACCTCAAGAGTGGACCGAGGGGAGGGGCGGGTTAATATCACGGGGGAAAGGGGTCACGACCACAACAAAGGGTTAGCTTCAATGCTAACTCTATAAAACAATAAACCTACAGCAGAGAGAGCAGAGCTAGCTAGCTGAAACATAGCTAGCTAACGTTCCCTCACGCATAGCTAACGAACTACTCACAGAGCTGAGGCGACAGCTGAGCGCCTCACGAACAGCCCGTATACAGGCGACAACCCTTCAGTCCGGCTTTACTGTACAGCTTACATGTACAACCATGTCAGACATCAACAGTCGCCATTAGTTTGTCTTCTCTTCTTTAAAACAGCAACAACTGCAGCAGCGCTATCGTTACAGCTAACTAACTTAGCTAGCCACTCAGTCTGAATGTTGACCTGAGGCTGCAGCTAGACAGCCTACGTGTCAGCTGACTGTCATAAACAGCCACACAGTGTGTTACAACAGGAGATGCTGAACTGAATAGCACTAAAACCACGTTTAGAAACGACGACATGAAACCACTTTACCTGAAACATATCTCCTCAAAGCGGGGAGGAGGAGAGGAAGAGTCAAACCTCCTTAGCAGGCGCGCCTGTTATTATCGCTGCTGTCATCTCGGTCTGACACTGACACCGTCACCAACCGAAACCCTCCACTGGACAAACAAAGCCGGCTACCGGCCACGGACAGGACACAGTCGCCTGGACAGGATACGAGACAGGTTTAAAGATGACACTGTCCCAGGCCGCACATTATATCCCCTATAATTCCTGACTGTTGACGTTGCTCAGTGAGCCCCGTCGGAGCTCCGCCATCTTGGCTGAGCTCACCGTGTGCAGGTGGAGGCGGATCCCTATGGATGGGCGGATCGATACCTAAATATCGATACTGGCGTTCACTCTAAAGAATCGATTCTGACCCAAAAGGTCGAGATCAAGTGTTTATTTATTAAGCGGGATGGATGTATGAAGAATCTCATTTTAAAATAAAGCTAAAACAATAAAGTGTTGCCGTAAATGATGGCGTAGTACAGGAACTACTTTTCCTTCCGCCGGTTTCCTCTGCTCCCAAATAGAGCTGGTGAATTTAAAGCCATTTTAATTATAATGTAAATAAGTCTTAATTAAATAAGTATGATTTATATAGCATTTTTTTCTAGAGCAACTCTCAAAATGCAATAAAATAAAATACAATAAAAAAAAAAAAACAATGTTTTTTAAAGACATTAACCGCGGCTGAAAGTCGGATGTCAGTAGGGAGATTACTCCACAGTTTTGGGGCGTACCCTGCAAAGGCCTGGTCTCCCTTTTAAAGCATTTAGTTACTGAAGTTTCAGTTACCATGTAAAGTACTAGTTGAACATATGGTCTAAACGTTACTGAACACAGAATTTAAAATTGTTAAGTGATGTAATTAAAACTGAAGCAAGGAGAGAACCTTTTATTACTGAAAGTTTGTTTAATATTAATTTTGACTTTCTGTCATAATGTTGTTCTCAGGTACCATTTAAAAATCACATATTTAAAGTATCAGTGTTGGGATACTGTGTTGAGATACTTGGTCCTACTTGGTATCAGACTGAATGTAAAATCAGAGGTCTCACCCAATCCGTACTCCTACCTCCCTTCACTCATCCTTCACACGCTGTTCTTTTCATTGGAGACAGTCTTATTAGTAAAGAAAGAGAGTATTACCCTCACAGTAGTTATTAGCTACTGTTATTGTAACAAAAAATTAATAAATCCAAATTTGTGAAAGTGAATTATAATAAAAGTCTATTTATTTTATGAAAAATGTAAAAAGCTTGAAATATATTTACATAAATGTTCTACATATGGGTAAATGATATATTGATATTTATGTATAATATACTGTGCATTTCATACAAATATGGGCATATGTTATTGTTTAAATTATTACAATCTCAATTAATTCATTCTATCATTTTATTATTTAAAGTATTGACATGTGGGCGCATACATTACCAGATTCATAAATATTTTATATATTCTTTTTATTTTTTGTTCATATATATGTATATTTATATATTTGTTTTGTGATGATTTATCTAGTACAGTTATTTATTTATATCATAACAGTGAATTTTGAATATTAGTATATGTACATACACTTTTCTTATTTATTGGAAATTATTACTATTATAATGTGAAAAAATTACACAACCAGGCACTTTAATCCCTTAATAACAAATTCTGTGGCTTTTATTTTTATACAATATTAAGTAGTTGAATTAATAATGAATAGGCATAATAATAATATTAATAATAATAATAAGAAGAATAAGAATAAGAATAAAAATAATAAGAATAATATACATAGTAACCATCCTTTTTTCTTTACAATAATTCTAATAATAACAACAATAATAATGTTAATTCTTCTTCTTTGTAACATGTATGAATAAATGTAATTTTAGAACAGCTCACTTTTTTAGGAGAGGTGAGGGAGAAGAGATGATAGTGGTCACTCTCTGATGACCCGGAGCGGAGACGATATAATTCAGGTAATTTTTTAATCATATTCACTGCTACACATTAATTACAGATAGATGATTAAAAAGCAGAGAGGACGTGGAAAGGTTGATGTCCTTTTGGTTAGAGAGTGACCTAAAGGACAATCTGCTTTTACAGCCTGAATTCTTTTCCTGGTTATAATTTATTAATTCCATGCAGGCTGATGATTTTTAAACCGCATTTCGCTCAGGTGCACTATTCAGTTAAAGGCCACATCATGTAATATGTATATGAACAAGAACCTGGGAATATGATACATATTATGATGGACTTAAGATGAATTACATTGTGCAATATAAAGCGTCAAATGCAGTGATGTGCCCCGCCAGTGTTCTCTGGAGTGACCAATCACGCTTCTCAATCTGGCAGTCTTATGGGCGAGTCTGGATTTGGCAGTTGCCAGGACAGCAGTACTTAATTGTCCATAATTGTACACATTGTAACCCTTGCATCACTTGCGTCATAGTTAATTTCCTGCACTTCATATGTAAATCAGAGGATGTCTTTTCTGTTATCCTTATAATGGTCCGAGAACATCCCCCAGGACAACCTAAGAATGGCTTTAAAGCTCTAACTAGGTATAACAGTAATGTTATGTGAACGTTATTGTGTAGGGTCCCAGAACCCCCTTAAGAGATGTTGTTTCTGATGTGTTTTCACCATTCCAAAAACATCCCCATTCTCATAACCATGACTTTAGGACATCCTCAGAATGGCTTGAAAGTCTTAAATATGCCTAAAAGTAACCTTATATAGATATTATTGTGAGGGGTCCTGGAAGCCTTTCAGAGGATGTGTTCTCTGATGTCCTCACAATGTCCCAGGTGTATTTTCATTTTTATAAAACCATCTCCTTAGGACATCCTCAGAATGGGTTAAAAGCTCTAAATAGTTATGTTATAAAATGTTATACTAATGTTATTTCATATGGTCTTTAAACTGTTTGGCACTGGCACATCTTTATTTCCTTGATGTCCCTACAACGTTCCAAGAATGTTCATATGCTCATAAAGCCATGTTTTAAGGATGTCCTCAGAATAGCTTGAAAGTTCTAAATAGATATTAAAGTTGGTAAATTAGGTATGGACGTTGTTGTGTAGGGACCCATTCAGTACATCTTAATTCAGATAAAAACCTTGTCTTTAGGATGTCCTATGAATGGCTTGTAAGTCATAAATAGGGTCTAAAAGTATGTTATATGAATGTTACTGTGTAGTGTCCCAGAAACTGTTTGAGATGCATCTTTTCTGATGTCCCCACAACGTTCCATAAATGTCCCCATGACTTAAATCATGGCTTAAACCATGAAATCCTCATTCTTTCATTGGTTGAAAGTTGTCTTACTATCATAACTTATACTGTAGCTGTCTTATTATTCAGCACAACTGTTGCCAAATGTCTGTGCTAACGTTAGCATGAGATGGAAGGGTGTGTTTGGAAATTGCTAGTTTTGCTCACAGTTTCACACTTGAAGTGTGCTTGTGTGGTTTCATGCTCACAGCTCAACAGGGAAAAGAACTAGTTTAGCATTATTAGCATTAGCATCAGTACACTTGGAGCTAAAGCTGAAGTTGAAGCTACTTGCTCAGAAATCTCTTTGGTAGCTTCTTCGCTTCAAACATAAACGATTCCCTTCAAACCTCTTCCTGTTGCTGGTCAAATTTTGAGCCCACTAACCTTTAGCTTCTTATTTTATGCACGATCACAGGCTGTCTATTAATGACTCAAATCTTTATTACTGGACTACGTAGTGACCAGTCCTCTGGCCCATTCAGGTCACACAATTAATCATTGGCCAATTAAGGCTGTTTGATTGAACCTAACAGCTAGTGATGTGGTCATGTCATGCTCTAACATTCAGAAAGGGGGTATATAAAGGGGCTACTCTTTGCTCATGAAGGACAACTGTCGACTACTGAGCCGCTCTGCCATTTCCCATCATCAGGCTTGACAAAGTAAGTATGATATTATTTTGCTGGGTTTTTGTTGCATGCGTTCCATGTGTGGAAAATGGCTCCAAAGCAGATGTTAATGATTGGCTAAAAGGAGTGACTGCATTCGGGTGTGCCGAAGACCATAGTGTGAAGGAAGTAGCTGAATCTGCAGGTATATGAAAGTGTACGGTCTACTAGCAGTGGCTAAAATCCAAGTCTATAGGGAATTCTCCTCCATTGTGCCAGGGAAGGCATCCACCAATTTACGGCCAACTGCACAATTCTTCAGAGTGTCTGAACATTGATGTGGCCTACCTCCAGAAACCTGTCCAGTCCAAGCCAAATCCAATCACAACTGTTATTGGTGCTCATGGGTGTATTACTATTAGGGATGAATTTTTTATATAGTTTTTATATCCAACATATTTAGAGTAAATACATATATATTTGTAAATATGTAGACATAAGGGTTTGTTTGGAATTTTAGATGGTGCTAGATTACAAAAAAATGGAAAAAGGTATGGGTTTTTTCAGTAAGGAAGACAACATGTGATCATAGGAACATCTTTGAGCTCTTCTCCTATTAGACACGCCTTACTTGGCTTATGTTACCTGGTTAAGAGTTATTCAGTTCAAATTATTGCTGTTTAAGCATTTGGTACATTTCATAATCTTGATATCAAGGCTTAATAATAACTTCTCCAGCCTCACAACAGCAGCTACACAAGAATTCATGAGCGAAGCATGAATAGGTCATGATCCCTGCTGGATATTATCTGCTAAATTTGCTAAATGATTTCCTTCCCCTCTTTGCTTCTGCCACAGAGATGTCTGGAACACCATTCTCTGCCTTCTGCCTGCTGTGCCTGCTGTCTGTCTGCTCTGCATGCTACATCTCCAACTGTCCAATTGGAGGCAAAAGGGCTGTACCGGATTTCTCACCTCGACAGGTTTCCACATGGCCGTTCTTACACTTTTCCATTCAGACATCAATGCTTTCAGAATGTTTGCATAACTAAACTGTATTAGTATGCTAATATTAATAACATCCTTGGGAATGTAAAGAATGTTAAAAATGTAACCATCTGTCACTGTATTACTTACATACACTGGCTTACTAAGGTGCCCTATCTCTGTTTAGTGCATGGCATGCGGTCCTGGAGATAGAGGCCGGTGCTTTGGTCCCAGTATCTGCTGCAGTGAAGTAGCGGGCTGCATTATGGGGGGTCCTGAGGCACTGCGCTGTTTGGAAGAGGACTACCTGCCCTCTCCGTGTGAGGCTGGAGGAAAGGCCTGCGGACCTGTGGGCGGTCGCTGCGCTGCTCCAGGAGTCTGCTGTGACTCAGGTCAGTCCTTGTTCGGGGTAAAGCCATATATATTGTCGAGGGGCAAAATACAGAGGGGTCTGGGACCCCTTCTGGAGCCCTGAATGTGAGGGGTTGGGTGGGGTCCCTGAAGATAAATGTCTTACACCGTTATGCTGTCTTTTAGGTAAGGCAAATCGGTCTCTGAGTAGAGAGTTTAGGTTTGTCTTCCGCGTTTAACCCATCCGTGCAGCGAAACACCCATATAAACACACACACGTGGGGGGAAGGGAACACACTCGCTCAGAGTGACGGGCAGCCCTATCCACAGCACCCAGGAAGCAGTTGAAGGTTAGGTGCTTTGCTCACTTCAATTGTTACTGTTGGTCCAGGGCGTCAAATTGGCGACCCTCCGGTCACAAGGCTGGTTCCCTAAGCTCCAGCCAATGACTGCCCGTTAGGGAAAAAGACATGCCCTGACACACATTTCAGGTGAAGGTAATTGTTTAACTGCTTCATCCACTATCTTTGGTGCCCTTACCTTTTTAAAGATGTAGTGCTAGTCTGCCTCATGTAAACACATAAGATCTCTGTGAATGTCTGGATAACCAGAGACACTATGGTATTGTAAGTTTTACTGTATTAATTAACTGATTAATTAATGAATTAATTGATGCTTTGCATCAGCATTAAATCATGTGGAACTTTGAATAGGTAGTGTGTCAGTTTAGTGTGTCTCGATACAGCTCGATCTAATTACCATCACACCACCAGAACTAGAGTTTAGAGCTTAGCCTTCAGCTAGCTTGCATTTCATATCCAACCATATGCCACTCTATGGTATGCTTCTGTGTGAAACAGACGGTTGCAGCATCGATCAGTCCTGTCTGGATGGGGAAGGTGATGCCAACGCCATCGGTCAACCAGCCAGCAGCAAGGACCTCCTCCTGAAGCTTCTTCACTGGACGAATTACGCCCAGGCCTACAGGCCGTACCAGTGAGCTTTCATTCAGGGACGACCTCGTTCTGGGAGAAGGAGCGAACACCAGCCATGACGACCGTGAAAGACCATAGTCTACCTTTGTACATAGGTTTTGTAAATTTAAAAGTGCTAGATGCAAAAATGATCTGAAACGATTACGCTACTGTATTTTGCTGACGGTATCATTGTCTATACTTTTCTGCAGTTATTAAAGTCAGAGACTTCAGTCGTACTCCATCTGGTGTCTCATTTATAAGCATTCCTCAGTTAACATAGGACTTCAGTAATATGACAACATAAGAGCACGTTGGTGCATCACAGCAGATGTTGTGCTGGTGTGAGTGGATCATACACAGCAGTGCTGCAAAGCATCAACCACAGTGTTCTATGAGCAGCGTCCTGTGACTACTGATAAAGGACTAGAGCATGATCAACGCTGCTATCATCTCTGACCGTACATCTACAAGGTAGACCAGCAAGGTGGGAGTGTCTAATAGAGTGGACAGTGAGTGGATACAGTGTTTAAACACTTCAGCAGCACTGCTGTGTCTGATCCACTCACACCAGCACACCACACACTAACACACCACCACCACGTCAGTGTCACTGCAGTGCTGAGAATGATCCACCAACCACATCATACCTGCAGTACCTGTGGTGGTCCTGTCGGATTCTTTGCCATTGAAGAACAGGGTAATAAAGTATACAGAGAAACAGATGGACTACAGTCTTGAACTGTACACCTACAGAGTGTCCTGTATGGTCAGTGGGGCTGATAGAAGGAAGTGGGTTTAATGAAGTGGCTGGTGGGTATGTGCAAATGTGCAAAGGCCAAACAGTTTAGGCATCATGTCATTTAAGCTGTTTGAATGTGCATGATGAACATACAAATGACCTTTGGTTCCATATGTCCCCATGAGCCTAGAGGCAAGTTGAATGACTGCGATTTCTTCAGCAGAGCTGAACCACTTCAGACATTATTACCTTCAGACAAAGTCCAGTAGGTCAAATCCGCCCTGTACAGGTGCCATAAAGCTGCGGTCATGGAGACAAACATCACATGAAACAGTAAAACACCCAATAAAGTGTTTTCTTTACTGCTAGGAGAAATTTGCGCATTGCTGTGGGGACAAAATCCCTGTAAACCAAAGCATAAGGCAGATTTAGATAAATAAAAACATGGGAAAAATTACCTATATAATTAATTTAATATCTTTAACTGACTTTTAAGTAAAAATACTCTTAAGTGAAGTCAAATTATACAAAATGTGCAAATACATAATTAATACAAAATTAGTTCATGTCTATTTCCTTCCATCTTCTGTTAAGATATTGTAAAAGTTTGGACGGTGGGCAATAGCATTCAGTTAACCATGGCTGGTGCATAGAATGGTTCTCCACGTTGCCGTGCAGACCCTATCGCCTCGACTCGCTCCCTCAAAGCTGCCTCCCAGTTTTCTTCCTGTCCCAGATCTTTACAGCGAGTCTCCCTAAACTCCAGGGCTTTCACCGCTTCTGGGAGGTCAAGGGTCAGGCCTGCTTTCTCAACCGCATTCTGAAACTTGGCTGGAGAAGCTGTTGCAATGCAGCACCTGGGAAACAGACATTAAGCTTGAGAATGAATCTTTACTACTACTGTTATTACAGTAATGATAGCAGTTAAGAGTCAAACCACGCAGTTGAGTTAAAGGTCAAATATTCCTCCAGTGTCAGTAGAAGTTCCTCCCTTTAGACCTCCACTAGACTAACAGTACTAAAGTATTTACCATCAGATGTACTTAAGTATGGAGAGTAAAAGTAGTATGATTTATTATGGCTCTAATGTCCTATTATCATTTCATCACTACTTACAGTGCACTAACACATTACACCTACTGAGTTACTGTACACCAACACACTACTTACAGCACACTAACACATTACACTTACTGAGTTACTGTACACCAACACACTACTTACAGTACACTAACACATTACACTTACTGAGTTACTGTACACCAACACACTACTTACAGTACACTAACACATTACACTTACTGAGTTACTGTACAACAACACGCTACTTACAGTACACTAACACATTACACTTACTGAGTTACTGTACACCAACAAACTACTTACAGTACACTAACGCATTACACTTACTGAGTTACTGTACACCAACACACTACTTACAGTACACTAACACTTTACACTTACTGAGTTACTGTACACCAACACACAACTTACAGTACACTAACACATTACACTTACTAAGTTACTGTACACCAACACTCTACTTACAGTACACTAACACATTACACTTACTGAGTTACTGTACACCAACACACTACTTACAGTACACTAACACATTACACTTACTAAGTTACTGTACACCAACACACTACTTACAGTACACTAACGCATTACACTTACTGAGTTACTGTACACCAACACACTACTTACAGTACACTAACACATCACACTTACTGAGTTACTGTACAACAACACGCTACTTACAGTACACTAACACATTACACTTACTGAGTTACTGTACACCAACACACTACTTACAGTACACTAACACTTTACACTTACTGAGTTACTGTACACCAACACACTACTTACAGTACACTAACACTTTACACTTACTGAGTTACTGTACACCAACACGCTACTTACAGCACACTAACGCATTACACTTACTGAGTTACTGTACACCAACACGCTACTTACAGCACACTAACGCATTACACTTACTGAGTTACTGTACACCAACACTCTACTTACAGTACACTAACACTTTACACTTACTGAGTTACTGTACACCAACACACTACTTACAGTACACTAACACATTACACTTACTGAGTTACTGTACACCAACACTCTACTTACAGTACACTAACACTTTACACTTACTGAGTTACTGTACACCAACACACTACTTACAGTACACTAACACATTACACTTACTGAGTTACTGTACACCAACACTCTACTTACAGTACACTAACGCATTACACTTACTGAGTTACTGTACACCAACACGCTACTTACAGTACACTAACGCATTACACTTACTGAGTTACTGTACACCAACACACTACTTACAGTAAACTAACGCATTACACTTACTGAGTTACTGTACACCAACACACTACTTACAGTACACTAACACATTACACTTACTGAGTTACTGTACACCAACACGCTACTTACAGTACACTAACACATTACACTTACTGAGTTACTGTACACCAACACGCTACTTACAGTACACTAACACATTACACTTACTGAGTTACTGTACACCAACACACTACTTACAGCACACTAACACATTACACTTACTGAGTTACTGTACACCAACACACCACTTACAGTACACTAACACATTACACTTACTGAGTTACTGTACACCAACACACCACTTACAGTACACTAACGCATTACACTTACTGAGTTACTGTACACCAACACACCACTTACTGAGTTACTGTACACCAACACACTACTTACAGCACACTAACTTAGTCCTGGTTCTTGACACCCTGACACCCTGGAGAGTTTGAGTCCAATACAATTGGTTTATATTCAGAAGCCCTGAAGGCCTTGATTACCTGATCCTGAGTTATGTTAGATTAGGGTTGGAACTATTAGGGTTGAACTCTGCATGGCGGTAGATCTCCAGGACCAGGACTGCGCAGTCCTGCACTAAATAACGAGACACTGTACCATACTGAGTTGCTGTTTCTATGTTTAGTTATACTGTACTAGACAGGCAACCAGCACAGTGAACATGAGCAAAAGCAGCAGTAGTAACGGAGGAGACTTGAGACACCAACACAGGGTTTAAAACCAGAACAGAACAGCACTGATAGAGTTAAGAGGAGGGTTTGGATTCAGTATCTGAGAACGGGGTAGGAGGTTGGGGTGAGGTGATGAAGACTTGATGGGACTGAGTTCCAAAGCTGAGTAAAACAGCCCACTACGTTACTGTTTGTTCATCATGTGATGATGCTGTATGCGTGTCTTTCTGTTTGCTGTTGGTGTGACGTGTTTGCATTCACTGATGGAGAAGTAATATCTGCAAATAAAGATTTCACCTTGCAACATTGATTTCATTATTTTTCCATTTTAATTTTTATATTAAGTAAAATAACTACAGTTATTTGCTTAAACTATGGGCTTTTTTTAGCTATCATGTTTATCAAATGTCTTCAAATGGTATGAAGAACGGATAAGGCCAGTATACTTATTTTGACCCAAAGGTGGTTTAATGCTGATACACCCACTGACCACTTCATTAGGTGTACCTCCTTGTATCTACACTCATTGTCCATTTTCCAGCTGGTTAGTGATCAGCACGCTAACGAAATGCAAACCAGTAAGGAACAGTTTGAGCAGCAGTGTTGTATAGAATGTGTGTATGTGTGTGTGTGTGTGTGTGTGTATGCCAGTGTGCCCAACCTCTTTTGTCCAGGTTGGACAGGACAGTGGTAGTGATGCCAGACAGCCACAGCAGTATGAGGACACACCAAATACTGATTCTCCTCCCAGCACCTCACCATGGCCTCCACTATACCCTCATCTGACACAGAGCCTGAGGACAGCACTGAACACAGCTACAGAGGCAGAGAAAGAGACAAACATGATGACACACGTTTAAGGTCCAAATATATTTGATATTCAGTTATTCACTAATCATCTTGAATGTGGCAATGATAGCTTATAAGTCATGTTCTGGTGGACAGCTGTGTCTACGATTTATATGTACCTAAGGCGTAGCTAAGGCTAGCTATATTCTCTCTTTAGCTGGAGAGCACATGAAGATTGTAATGGGTTCATTAATCCCACAGTCTAGTCAAGGGGTCTCCACAAGCGGCCAGTTTGGCATTTACCAGTAGGAGCTAATGTTAGCTAGGTGTGCTAGCAATAGCTAGTTAACGTTAGAGCCCACTGCCAACAAACTGTGTGTTTGTTCATTTGTATAAGAACTGTATCTCAGCCTTTTCCTTTTCTCAGCACAGAGAAAGATCTAGAATGATCACAGAGCTGCAGCACGGTGAACAGACCAACCTCAGCTGGTCAGTAGAGGTTTGGACCAGGACGCATTACCAGGCGGAGTGGAGTGAAAGAACTAAACCCTTTTTAACCCACAGTGGAGCTGAATAAACAAGGAAGCGACTGTGAAAAGGTTTACTGGGTCTGTCATTGTTATTGTGCCTTTCTCTTACTGTTGTCAACCTAAACTGAACCGTGATGTTGTGTGTGAGCATCCTTTTGTCTGTTCGTATATTGTTTATTTATGCACAAATCTTTCCCCTAACAATGTGATTTCATGACAGACCTCAAAAGTCCTAAATAAAGCTTCAGGGCTGAAATGAAGGTATACCAGCACCGACCTCTTTATGGAGTGTTTCAGGTATGGACAGCCTGCGAGTGCTTTGAAACTGCTCCATCATGTCCTTCACCAACGCTCCATCTTTCCCAGATAGAAGCCAGAATATACGCTCCATGTTATATGGGTCCTAAACAGAGGCAGGTCTATTGGCATGCATGCATCACATACAACAGATTGACAACAATGATCCTAAACTGGCTGTGTGAGTTAGCACACCTGAATGTCAATGGCTGGAGCCAAAGTTTGCTGGACGCTTTTCGCCATGGAGAAGTCTCCATTCTTAACGGTGCGGTGCATGATGTCATTGGAGTTCACCATCGCGACGAGTCGCAAAGGAATCCCCATCCGGTTCATGATGCATCCAGCTACAGCGAGGACAATCCAACAATCCACTCAAAAGAAGCATTCAACCGGCCACTTCATTAGGTACACCTCCGTGTATCTACACTCATTGTCCATTTTATCAGCTCCACTTATCATATTGATGCATTCTGTAGTTGTACAACACCAGTCTATCTGTTTCTTTGTCCATCTGTATACTTAATTACCCCGTTCTTCAATGGTCAGGACCCCCACAGGACCACCACAGAGCAGGTATTATGCGGGTGGTGGATCATTCTCAGCACTGCAGTGACATTGATATGGTAGTGGTATGTTAGTGTGTGTTGTGCTGGTGTGAGTGGATCAGACACAGCAGTGTCCTGTGGGCAACGTCCTGTGACCACTGATAAAGGACTAAAGGATGACCAACACTGCTATGTAGCAGCAGATGCGCTATCGTCTCTGATAGTACATCTACAAGTGGACCAGCAAGGTAGCAGTGTCTAATAGAGTGGACAGTGAGTGGACACAGTGTTAAAACACTCCAGCAGCACTGCTGTGTCTGATCCACTCACACTAGCACAACACACACCACCACAGTGTCAGTTTTACTGCAGTGCTGAGGATGATCCTCCATCCACATATTACCTGAACGGTGGGGGTCCTGACCATTGAAGCACAGGGTAATTAAGAACACAGAGAAACAGATGGACTACAGTCTGTATGTGTAGAACTACAGTGTGTCCTATATGGTCAGTGTAGCTGATAGAATGGATAGTAAGTGTAGAAGGAGGTGTACCGAATGTACAGCATCTTCCAGCCCATCCCAACCAACTGTAATGTTGTTTAGAGAATGCCCATCTGCATATGTTCCCGCTAAAGCATAAATAGTTAATCTCAAATCACAAGAAATCAAGTGTTTTGTGTTCAGATGCTAATGCTAATTGGTGGGTATAGGTTTCCATTGCTTGGTAGCTACATTAGCATCAATGCTAAAAAGCTTTCAAGCTTTCAGACAACTAGACTGATTAAGCTGGGTCTGCCAGCCATTTCGAGCCAGTCTGTTTGCATACAGGCCTGAGTACCTGCTATATTGCCTGCCCCTCCTGTAGGCACCACCACCTCCAAATGTGGCAGGCAGTCTCCCTCAGTCTTCTGTATATCACTCAGCTGAAGGTAGGCATACAGGAAATGGGCCAGCTGCACCAGAATCCGGGACCAGTTCACAGAGTTCAGACTCATCAGGCCATGTCGCTTCACCAGGTCCTGATCCGCAAACAGCTTTCTCAGAGAGACGTCGATGTCATCAGAGCTTCCATCTGCTGTCATTTCAGCAGAAAGAGAGGTGTAAAGAGAGAGTCGGCTACAAAATAGGACAGCTGCACCCAGAAGGAAGTGTGGGATTGCAGTGCTGTTGGGAAGGAAGATAAAGGTTACCAGGAACAATAAATGATGATACATTTAGACTGATATGATCAATACTTATTGAGCTACACATACAGAAGTAGTGTCTCTCAGTATGGCGTCAGGCCGCCATGTTTGATAACTGAACATGCCAGACACCTTGGCATGAGTTGTAGAGGTTCCTAATGGTGTCCTGTGATAATACATCCCATGCAGCTTGAATATTCTCACACGGTCCTGCAAATGGTGTGGTATGGGTGGAGATGGAGTGACACCAGGCCTTCAGACATGTGATGCGTGATGACAAGCCGTTCATCTTGGTGCTGACCACGGGGCCTCCACACACGGATTTGATGTTCGTCTCCAAGAAAGACAAAAGCTGGACTCATCACTGAAGATGACCCGCCGCCATTCTGAGTCACTTAATAACAGTGTCACGACACCATTGCAGTGTTTGGTGACGTTGACGTGGTGTTAAGGACAGTCGTCGTAATGGTCTGTGTGCATGTAGATATGCGTTGCATAGCCATCTGCCTATGGTGCTGGCACTAACAGGCTGACTCAATGCATCACTGCTCGCTGAATGTCCACAATTGTGGCTGTTGGGTCAGTCAGGTACAGTGATAAGGTCCATCCGTGCTTGCATCACATACGTGGTTGAGCGTGAAACCTGAATCATTTGCATGTCTCACAATGTCAAACCCTCCCACTAACTTTCACTCCTGTCAGTTGACTCCTTCTGGGAGCAGCTATTTCTGGAACTGTTCTTTTGATGATGAGTGTGTTGTACTCAAAACCAAAACGTTCTTCTCCCTAGGCCTCTAATTAAAGTGCTATTAGGCCACTGTGACACTGTGTTCTTACACCCCTCTGCTCACCTGCAAACACATGGATATTGTCCTCCATGTGAGTAGTCATTTGTCTCTCCTGTACTGTGGTGATGCGACCACTGGGAAAGACCACCACCACGTCCACCCCGTTCAGTCCACATGCACTGCTGATGGCTGAGCCTCCCGTGTCCCCTGATGTACCTTTGTAGGTAAATAAGGTTATTTTAAGGAGTTATGAGCAGAGCCTGTAGCCATGCTTGGCTTACTATGACAGACTACAATCAGATAATGGACTCTGGAACTTGCTGTGATGAGCTATGGACTCCAGTGTTGTGCAGGAATAGCTCAATATTGTTATTGAGCCTTCATGTAATACAGGATTAGGGGAGCTGTAAATGTATAATTGCACATAATGCATGGAAGAACATGGTCCCTGTAGACCACAAGCTCAGAGTTTAGATTATCTAACCACAGTATCATTGCAACCCAATATGGTTCATCGATTAGACAGTACACTGGGCGTTTGTATTAGCAAGGGCTTGCTTACCCACAATGATGATGGCACGGCTTTTCTCCTTCTGCAGAAAGTACTCCAGGAAACGTGCGGTGCACATCATAGCCAGATCTTTAAAAGCCAGTGTCTCTCCGTGGAACAGTTCCAGGATGGACAGAGAGTCCTTCAGCCTGACCATCCTCACAGCATCTGGCACAGAAAACTTGGACAGGGCGCTTGATATGAGGGCTGCAATGAGGAAAGATAGAGATGTACCAGTGACAGGTTTGAGGATGCCAGCCTGTCTGAGTGATGCACTGGATCAGGGATTTAACTTCCGCATTTAACCCATCCGTAAGGTGACACACCAACATTCACACACACACACACACACACACACACACAAATACACACACACACACACACTAGTGAACACACAAACTAGAGAGCAGTGAGGACACTTGCCCAGAGCAGTGGGCAGCCCTATCCACGTCACCCAGGGAGCTGCTGGGGGTTGGGTGCCTTGCTCATGAAAACCCTTTGGTTCCCTAATCTTCAGACCTCAAATAGACTTGCATACAGACACTGAAGCACAATTCCACCAGCATTTCAGAATTCCTAACAATCGTCTAGATTCATAAACAGATTGACTTTTCTGTGAATTGGCTCTCTGTGGAGAAACTTACAGACTCACTGATGCAGTGGTGGTGATGGGAACCAGTGTGTTGTCACATCGATGACACAAATATATACATTTATTTAGTATAGAAAACCACCAGTGAACCAACACACACCTTCTGAGTTATGTATTATATTGTCACTGTCCAATGAAAACCATGTATCTCCATTTATGTTGGGTTTCACTTTTATGCATCACTTAAACAGCAACTGCTGTTTATACTGTAAAGAACAGACCAATAGAAATGGGCCAAAACTGCATGGAAAGACGCCTGGTTACTTTGATTTACATTCAAACTAAATGAGGATTTTGCCCTCTCCTGTAAAGCTGACATTTCAGAGATACCTGTTTTTCTTTAGACAGCAATAATATGTACAGTTGAAGATGGCAAAATAGCCAGGCAGGCAAAGAAGAAAATTAGGGGACTATTTTGTCCTTACAACCTGCATGTATCCCTCCGCCACACATGAATAAAAGAAAATAGGTTTATATACAGTTACAGCCAAACTATCATAATACAACATGTCAGACATCAGACGGTGCTCTTAGAACAACTTCATATGATAACTTGATACAGTGGTGTGAAAATTATTTGCCACCTTCATGATTTCTTTCTTTTTTTTTTGCATGTTTGTCGCTTAAATGTTTCAGATCATCAAACAACTTTAAATATCAGTCAAAGCCAACACAAGTAACACAAAGTGCAGTTTTTAAATGAAAAAAAATCCAAACCTACAAGGCCCTGTGTAAACAAGTGTTTGCCCCCCAGTTCAAACATAACTGTGGTTTTCAATTTCTCAAGCCACACCCAGGCCTGATTAGTGCCACACCTCTTCTCTATCAAGAAAACACTTAAACAGGACCTGCCTGCCGACCAAAAGATACTCAAAAGCTAGACATCATGCCAAGATCCAAAGAAATTCAGGAACAAAAGAGAAAGAAAGTAATCAAGATCTATCTGTCTGGAAAAGGTTATAAAGCCATTTCTAAAGTTTCGGGAACCACAGTGAGAGCCTTTACCCACAAATGGCAAAAACGTGGAACAGTGGTGAATCTTCCCAGAAGTTTAGTATCTGTGAGTGAGTGTTAAACTCTTCAGTAGTGGGTTCCCATCACCACCGCTGTGAACAGTTCTGACACAGCGAGTTTCTCTACCACCGAACAGCAAAGCACTCTCAATGACTTTGTTTACCTCTTATTTATTATTTTATGCTGGCACAATATGTGTTGGGAGTTAATTAAATCTGTCTGTGATTGCGTATTCGCTCACATTAGCCCACCTGATATCATTTGTCAATTTTGTCTCTCGAGATCCCTTCCCTATTTTTCTCAAACTGTTCCTATATATGAATTCCAAAAGACACTCAGGATTCCAAAATAGAAACAGAAGCAGGATAAAAACAGAGCATCTGTTACCTTCCAGGTCCTGTTTCGGAATTAGGTGCTCAGGGATGAACAGAGAACACACTTTACACACCAGCTGCTGGTAGGACAGAGAGCTCCAGGATCGGAGTGTGGCAGCTGCCAGAGAGGGAATCTCCTCCGGCATGAACATGCCTCCATCTGGAGCGTAGCCCGAAAAGAGCACATCCCGAAAGCTCCAGCCGTGGACCGCACCCCGTGTGCTGCAGTACCGCATCTCACGTCTCTGATGAAGAATGAAGTGCAGTAAGGGTGTACTGTAAGAGTTCTGTCATGACTTCAACATGTGGCCCCCAGGCCAACGTTAGCCTCCCATTCAGCAAAACAACAAACTAAACTAACACGGCATGAGTTATAGTACAACACAAGCCTAGTTTCTACACTCAGTGTTTACTTCATCAGCTCCACTGATCATATAGGAGCACCCTGTAATTGTACAGTTCCAGACTGTAGTCCATCTGCTTCTCTCTATACTGTATTACCCTGTTCTTCAATGGTCAGGACCCCACAGGACCACCACAGAGCAGGTATTATGTTGGGGGTGGATCATTCTAAGCACAGCAGTGACACAGATACAGTGGTAGTGGTGTGTTAGTGTGCGTTGTGCTAGTGTGTGTGGATTAGACACAGCAGCGTCCTGTGGGCAGCGTCCTGTGGGCAGCGTCCTGTGACCACTGATGAAGGACTGGAGGGTGACCAATACTGCACTGTGCAGCAGCAAATGAGCTATCGCCTCTGACTGTACATCTACAAGGTGAGGCAGCAAGGTAGGAGTGTCTAATAGAGTGGACAGTGAGTGGACACAGTGTTTAAACACTCTAGCAGCACTGCTGTGTCTCAACATAAGTTACTATAATAATAATAGTAAGCTGTAAAAATATATACATCTAGTTGATATATATTAAAAGTCTTTAAGGTTATTTTAAGCTAATTTCCAGATGTTTTTATGTCATTTTAGAAATACAAATTTACTACCGATATTGGCAGATAATTTGACTTGAGTTTCTTAAAATGAGCAAATGATCTGTCAATATAGATCGGCAATTTGTCTTCCTCAAATCACTTAAAACAAGTAAAACATCTTGAAATAAGATCAATAAACTTAATATTAGCTTAAAATAACTTTAAAAGTAGACTTTTAAGACATATCAACTAGATATAAGATTATTTCCCTCGACCAAGAAGTTATTTTTTGCAGTGGAATGGGGTCTTTAAAAACTGATACAGACAATCTGGACACCACAGCAGGTTGTACATAATTCCAAAGCACAATGAAATACTAAACCACCTTAAATTAAAGCTGCCACTGTAAGTGTCTTGAATTCCGTTCAGTTTGATTATGCAAAATCTTAGCCAAACTACATTAACCCCATTATTATCTACAGTAATGTGAAAACGTTGTACAATTCACTGTACAGCATCAGAAACAAATCATAAATCATACACGCTGTTGTTTTTGTTACTGTAGTTGTTTTTACTCCTGTTTGTTGTTTCTTTGACTATCTCCTCATGCAAAAGGACTATCCTCCCTGATAGCAAGAGACCTTGGCGAGTAAAATGATGATGAGGAGTGGTTATATCTAGTTGACATATCCTAAAATTCTCAGTTTGAGATCCTTGTAAGGGAAATTTAAGGCAATTTATCTTATTTATAGATATTTTTACTAGATAGTTTTAATTAAGGAGGTAAAGTAATTTTAGTAAGTGATATTAGTAAGTGATTTTTTCACTATATTGCCAAATATTGTAGCTTATTTTTAGAAATTAGCTTGAAACAAACAAAATCCAAATTTCCCCACTATTTTGCCAAATTATTGAGTAATTTGCTTAAAACAAACCAAATTATCTGCGAATATAGTTAGAAATTTTGCTTACTAAAATCACTTACAACACATTAAAGATCAAATCATCTTACAACGAGTTTACAACAGTGTCAAACTGAGAACTGTTAGACGTGTCAACTAGATATAAGATCAGTTTATTTGGCAAAATTTGTTTTGTTTTTTTTCGGTGTGATCTACGTGGACATTTCTTGCTGACCTGCAGAAAACCATTCAAGTAGAAACGACCGGATTCAACACTGACCACAGACGTATGTCAAAATGCTAACCACAGTCATACCAGCTCCCTCGGCTATGCCGTTCTGCACATGATTATGATTTCCCTGCATTATTTCTCCTGTAGGTAAATACAGAAATACCTCAGACCCGAAGCACGGTGGGAGTCAGCAAGCAGGCTGCACACAGACGAACACATTTCAGTGTCGCACCGTCTCAAAGGGCAAAGTTAACCCATCTCTATCGCCCCCGTGTGGTCAGAATTAAAACAGCATCTACATCAGCTCTACTGACCATACAGTAGCACTCTGTTGTTGTACAGTTCCAGACTGTAGTCTGTTTCTCTGTATACTTTATTACCCTGTTCTTCAATGGTCAGGTGTATGTGTTAGTGTGTGTTGTGCTGGTGTGAGTGGATCAGACACCGCAGTGCTGCTGGAGTGTTTTAACACTGTGTCCACTCACTGTCCACTCTGTTAGACACTCCTACCTTGCTGCTCCACCTTGTAGATGTACAGTCAGAGATGATAGCTCATCTGCTGATGCGCAGTGTTACAGTGTTGGTCTTCCTCTAGTCCTTCATCAGCGGCCACAGGAAACTGCCCACAGGATGCTGTCCACAAGGACGCTGCCCACAGGGCACTGCACCCCTATGCTGGTTGCATAGTTTTGGTTGGTGGACAATTATTGAGGTGTCCAGCAGAACTCAAGTGTCTGATCCACTTATACCAGTACAACACACATTAACACACCACCACTACCTCAGTGTCACTGCAGTGCTGAGAATGATCCACCACCCACATCCTACCTGCTCTGTGGTGGTCCTGTGGGGGTCCTGACCATTGAAGAACAGGGTAATAAAGTATACAGAGAAACAGATGGACTACAGTCTGGAACTGTACAACTACAGAGTGCTGCTATATGGTCCGTGGAGCTGATAACATGAACAATCTGCATAATTCCAAAATCAGTAATCCGGCCTTAGTGACAGAAAGAATGGCCTTTAATCTGCCAGCCTTTGTAAGACTAACCTTTGAAACAACCCACACCCCCAGAAAACAATGCCGCCATTTATCAGTGGGCTAAGCGGCCTATCCAGAACCTCATTGTTGGCTGAGAGGTTTAAAGCTATGATGCAAATGGATGTGATTAAGTACGACCGGACTCGCTTGGTTTCCTCCAGGCTCGCTTAGTTCAGCTGGGAATCTTGAAGGCTTGAGGTTGATCCTGTTCGAGGGAACTAGAGGTAAGTTCTGATGCTGTGTGTGGTCAGTCAGTGCTACTTCTAGCTGGCATGTCTGCGTATAGGACAGTCTGGGCAGCATGCTGTATTTAATCAGCCTGCTGGTAACCAGATCTCACTTATCGCTGGTCTTCAAGGCTGGGAGGCTTAAGCTAGCTGTCTATAGAAAAAACATGTATCTCCAGTTTTATTATATAACTAACTATAGCACTATGATACCAGTTTTGGAATGTTTCAGGTACTGTAGTTTTTCAGTACATACAGCTTTGTGAACTACACAGTTGATTATGACTATAAAATAAAAAACAGATCCAAATTTGTTCTTTGCCTTTTCTCCATAGCCCCTATAATCCTTGTGCAACTACATCTGCAGAAGCCTGAAGTGACTGCCACCTTAAATACGCAATGTGACTAATTACTCGTTTGGTTAGCTTGCGTACATAGAACAGAACCTTGTATCTTCATAACGATAACTTTACAGGAGAAGAAGAAAACACTTTACTTCTAATGTTAGTCAATGGAACCAGACGTCATTCCAAACAATTCTGGGGCAAAATTGTGTTTTTCCCATCAGCCGCCATATGTACACTGACAAAATATTAGTTGCCCAAGTAATGTGTTGATTTTTACTTTTATGCATCATTTGAACACAGTAGCTGTGGTTTACACTGCAGTTAAACTAGGTCTTTGGCCTCTCTTATAAAAGTACGTCTTTGTCTTTGGACAGCAAATTATATACATGTGATAATTGAATGGATTTTGTTGGGGTTTGACTGCTACTGGTCAACTGGCCAAATGAAAGCTGACCAAATGAGAGTTTTTGTTGAATTTCTATGGGAAAAAAAGTTTGTACATATAACTATAAAAAAAATAAAAGAAAAAAAAGGAAAAGAAAACTTTTTTTTTTTGTTGGTTTTTGCTTTTGTGCATCATGTGAACACAGTAGCTGTGGTTAACGCTGTGTGAACATTTATAATTAATGGACCAACAGAAATGACCCTAATTTGTTTGGAAAGATGTCTGGTTCCATTGACTTACATTTAAATTCTGTTAGGTATTTGTCCTCTCCTGTGAAGTTGCCTTTTGGAGATACTTGTTCTGGTTTTGAACAGCAATGATATGAATATTAACTGACTGTAACACAACTCAGCTACTGTGGTGTTTCAGTATGTGCAGCTTGCTGTAATACACATCTGATTATGGCATAAAAACAAACTGTATTCAACTGTGTTCTTTTTCTGTTTCTATGTAGCCCATAATGGCATTTGCTGGGAAATATCAGCTTGAGTCTCACGACAACTTTGAAGCTTTTATGAAGGCTGCTGGTGAGCAACCACAAACCTTTTACTGAGATGTTACTGTACACTAACACACTACTTACAGTACACTAACACATCACACTTACTGAGTTACTGTACACCAACACACTACTTACAGCACACTAACACATTACACTTACTGAGTTACTGTACACCAACACACTACTTACAGTACACTAACACATTACACTTACTGAGTGACTGTACACCAACACACTACTTACAGTACACTAACACATTACACTTACTGAGTTACTGTACACCAACACTCTACTTACAGTACACTAACACATTACACTTACTGAGTTACTGTACACCAACACGCTACTTACAGCACACTAACACATTACACTTACTGAGTTACTGTACACCAACACACAACTTACAGTACACTAACGCATTACACTTACTGAGTTACTGTACACCAACACACCACTTACAGCACACTAACACATTACACTTACTGAGAGACTGTACACCAACACACTACTTACAGTACACTAACACATTACACTTACTGAGTTACTGTACACCAACACGCTACTTACAGTACACTAACACATTACACTTACTGAGTTACTGTACACCAACACACTACATACAGTACACTAACACATTACACTTACTGAGTTACTGTACACCAACACACTGCTTACAGTACACTAACGCATTACACTTACTGAGTTACTGTACACCAACACACTGCTTACAGTACACTAACGCATTACACTTACTGAGTTACTGTACACCAACACACTACTTACAGTACACTAACACATTACACTTACTGAGTTACTGTACACCAACACGCTACTTACAGCACACTAACACATTACACTTACTGAGTTACTGTACACCAACACGCTACTTACAGTACACTAACACATTACACTTACTGAGTTACTGTACACCAACACACTACATACAGTACACTAACACATTACACTTACTGAGTTACTGTACACCAACACACTACTTACAGTACACTAACACATTACACTTACTAAGTTACTGTACACCAACACGCTACTTACAGCACACTAACACATTACACTTACTGAGTTACTGTACACCAGCACACTGAACACTGAAAGAGAGCACATGTTTTATTCCTCATTGTTCTCTGAGACATGTTTAATACTGCTTAAATTAGCCACTGATGCTGGCTACATTTTTTTGCACCACCATTTTCCTGCAGGCCTGTCTGACGAGCTCATTCAGAAGGGGAAGGACCTGAAGAGCATTTCAGAGATTGAACAGAACGGGGACGACTTTAAGGTCACTGTAACTACTGGCAGTAAGGTCATAGTGAACTGCTTCACTGTGGGGCAGGAGTGCGAGCTGGAGAACCTCACTGGAGAGAAAGCCAAGGTGAGTCCATTTCAGTGGTGTGGAAATAGAAACAGTCACATACATGCATATGGATAAGCTCACCGGAATGTTCAGACACTCCTACATCAAAGAGTTGTGCCGTTGGGCCAGATTTGGTGGATGCCTTCTCTGGCACAATTCCGAGGGGAATTCCTTGTAGACTGGGGTTTTAGCCACTGCTGGTAGACCCATATGACTGTACGCTTCCATACACCTGCAGATTCAGCTACTTCCTTCACACTATGGTCTTTGGCCACGCCCAAATGCAATCTCTCTTTTTAACCAATCATTAACATCTGCTTTGGAGCCATTTTCCACACATGGAACGAGACATTCTCTATACTGTAGCACCTCTTCTCAATCTATGGATCCCGTCACTCATCATCAAGAGAATAGCTGCAACCTGAAGGACTTAACTGACAGGAATGAAACTTGGTGGGTAGGTTTAACATTATGAGACATGATTTAAATTTCACACTCCGGTGCGCAATTCTTCTCAAATGGACTTGCAGGTCCATTTTGTACCTATATGAAAACTGCCTGCTTTGTAATTCATTGGCTTTGTTATGTCACAAAAACCAACACGTGCTAGCGTATATTTAGTCCACAGCAGTTTCACCTCATTCATTCACACAAAAGTTATAAGAGCTGTTTTAGCCCAGGCTTCTTTTAGAGTGAGGGGGCAAAACAGAACAGCCAATCAGAAGAGAGCAAATTTACATGTATCAGTCTTAGAGGAGCAATCTGTGAGATGACACAACCTGTCGAATTCATACTCCAAACAATAGGGGGCAGCATATCACCAGATAATGCTTCCTCCTCCCTCTTCACTCCTTACCAGTCTAGTAGAAACGAGTTCAGCAACAACCTTCCTCCCTTTCCTCTTCAAGAGCGTCTCCAGCAGCACCAGTGTTAACTCTTCTTCTGCTCCTATTTATATCCCTTCTTGTGTTTGCCGCTGAACGTGGCCTCTTGCCGAGAGCGGGAGGCAGTGGCTGTCTTTGTGATCAATCATGTATGTGTGACAGACATTTACGAATTTATTTTTGAACATTTACGGAAATACGGAACAAATTGCGTCCCATTTAATTGCCAAATAAAGGACAATTTCGTATTTTATGGGACGTGTGCCAACCCTAACTACAACTGGTTAGGGTCCATCAACCCACATAAATGCAGGATGTAGGCCCTTTTAAACATGTTATGAACCGACCTAATGATTAAACCGTCTGCATTCCTTTTGTGGCTACTGTATATCACGAGTCAAAAGTTTAAACACGGCTACTTAGAATAACTTTAGAATAAAAGTGAAGACATCAAACTGCAAAATAGCCCTCATGGAATTATACGGTCCACCTTAAAACCCTCCAAAATGGAGCTTTACAGGAGGATGAACCAGCTTTCCTAACCTGCAGTGGAGGCTGACAGAACAAGGTTTATTTCTAAGCAGGTTTGGAGCAATTCTACTGGTCGGTCCATCATGAATATTCACTAACCTGAAAGGAGAACTAGAGCTTTTACACTGTGCAGAAAAAGAGATCAAAGTTTTACACCACTAAATATTTATTAGAGGTGGAGATATGGATAAATATCATACTGTGCTACATCAGGAGTATATGTGGTATATCAGGATATGTACTGTTTCAGACTCTCACCAGTTGGAGCTGTTAGAGTCTTTAAGACACCAACTACATCCATTTAAAGGTGTCTACCTAAACTTTTGACTGTGTATGTCTGCCATTTCTCTGTTTTGCAGGCTGTAGTTCACATGGATGGAAACAAACTGACCACTTCAGTGAAGGGCATTGACTCTGTTACTGAGATAGATGGCGACACCATTGTCAATGTAAGTAACAGTGCAGTGTAGGTACAGTGTAGGTACAGTGTACAATGCTGTGAGGTAAGGTCTTCACAGTGCACTTCTTACATAGCATGGGTTAGAACTAATTGTAACACTATACCAGGGGTCCCAAAATCCAGACCCTGAATTCATTACCTGGTTCTGGATTTTGTAATGAAGAGTAGGTTCTAGTAATCAGTAATTACAAACTCTGGGAAGGCAATCTGGAATTAAGGTGAACAGATGTTCAAAAGATACAACCGTAAAATAGGGTTTTTAAGGGTTCTTTAGTATAGGCCAGGGGTCTTCAAATCCAGACCTCAGAAAAACTTCAGTTCCCTTTACCTGGATTTTGAAATAATTGGTATGTTAAATTACATAAGGATTGTCAAGCGTTCTTAAACATAGTCTTCAAACCCAGATCTTTGAAGAACTCCAAGGAAGAACTTCCAGGCCTGTATTTTGTAATAATAGGTACATTGAACTACTTTTGAGTGCTTACAAATTCTTTTTAAGTTGGACGGGGCCCAACCATACAACCTTAAAACAGGGGTTCTACAAGGGAACAAAAGCAATTTTGGAGTGGAAATCTGGATTTAAGGGAAAGCTGAATTTAAGGGTTCTTTCAGGTGGACGGATGCTGAAACCATACAACCGTAAAACAGATTTTTGGATTTTTAAGGGTTGTTTAGTATAGGCTTGGGGTCTTCAAACCCAGACCTTTGAAGAACCCCAATTCCCAGGCTTGGATTTTGTAATAATTGGTAGGTTCAATTACCAATGGGTGATTACAAATTGCAGAATGGAAATCTGGATTTAAGAGAAAGCTGTATTTAAGAGTTCTCTAAGGTGGACAGATGCCCAAAGCATACAAACATAAACTGGGGGCTTTCGAGGGTTCTTTAGCATTGTCTAGGGGTCCTGAAGAACTCCTATATATATAGGCACGTTCGGTTAGCTATGAGTGCTTACAAATTCTATAAAATAGGGCCATAATCTGTATTTAAGGTGGGCAGGTGCTGAAACCATACAAACTCAAAACAAGGGATCGTCAAAGGTTCTTTAGCATAAATGCATTATTATTGGTCTTGGATTTTGATATAATTGGTAGGTTCAATTACTTATGAGTGCCTACAAATTCCTGGACCGGAATCTTGATTTAAGGTCTGGATGTAAAGGTCTCTTCTATATATAAACAATTACTATATTATATGAATATTATGTATCGATTTCTTTTTTTTTGTTTCATTTGCAATTCTAGACTATGACACTGGATGGCATTGTATACAAGCGGATCAGCAAGCGGATTTCCTGATGTGCAAGCGGATTTCCAGATTGAAAATAAACTGCGCGTTGTGAACATCATCCATTGTTTTGTCTCTTGTAGTTACCTTAGACGGCTTTCTGTAACTCTGCCATAAAAGCCTGAGCATAATGAACTGGAAGCACCTTGATTACAAACAGTTACCGGAGGATTTCAGAGTAGTCCAAGGTTTATTTACACAAACTAATCCAAACCTTAAGCTATTTAAGCCCATTTCCAGCAATTCAGCATTATTCTATGCCATTCACAGTATTGCCACAGTTAGCAGACCTCATTACAGAACCAGTCTGAAGGTTATTTCAGCAGTGGGGTAGAAATAGCCTTCACACCTCGTGCACACAAATGTGCAACCTTGCATATCAAAGGTGGTATGTCCTCCAAACCCAGCTTTGTTAGCAAGCGTGCATTAGAAAATGCGGGCAAGCGTTCAAAGGTCTATTTGCTCTTCAACATCTCTTAGATTGGTTAGTGGACTTTTCCTCCTCCCACGGGCTTGCTACTGAGGACGGCCTCACGCATGCTGTGGTACACATCCTCGTTCTGCTTGAACAGGCGCAGCTCCATCTCTGTCTGCCTGCGTATTGTCTGGGGGGAAGCACACACACACATACACGTTGCAGTGCCATGACTGTTGATGGATCTGTACTGTATGTTGTGATGACTGCAATAAAACAAATTCAACCATCCTACTCCATCCTGCATGACTTCCATGGAGTTATAGTTATGGGTTTATAATTCAATATAGGCTAATGTTTACCTCTAGGTCCTTGGTGATTGGGTGGTGGGGGCCGTGGGTAATCAGGAGGATCCCATAAGCTTTGCAGATCAGTTCATGGCCCACCTCGATCAACCCAGCATGCCAGTGTGTCACACCCGCCCTCATGGTGGCCATGCCCAGCTGAGCATTGTTTGGGTGATAGAGTTTCCTGACGGAGTGCAGAAAAAAAAATCAGTGTAATTACAAGTCATTCCAAGCGTTGGTGCACTCTAGCTCCCTTGAGGTTGGATGTCAAAGCTACATTAGCTTAGGTCTAAACTAATAATGTACCTTCTGAAACCTGACAGGCTATTCTGCAGTAATACAGCTTACACCCATCAGCCATAACATCAAAACCACCTCCGTTGACCATTTAGGAACACTACAGTTCCAGACTGTAGTCCATCTGTTTCTCTGTATACTTTATTACCCTGGTCTTCAATGGTCAGCACCTTCACAGGACCACCACAGAGCAGGTAGTGTGTGGGGGGTGCATTCTCAGCACTGTAGTGACAGTGAGGTGGTGTTGGGGTGTTTTACCGAGTGTTGTGCTGGTGTGAGTGGATCAGACACAGCAGTGCTGCTGGAGTGTTTAAACACTGTGTCCACTCACTGTCCACTCTATTAGACACTCCTACCTTGCTGGTCCACCTTGTAGATGTACAGTCAGAGACGATAGCTCATCTGCTGCTGCACAGTGAAGTGTTGGTCATCCTCTAGTCTTGCATCAGTGGTCACAGGACTAGAGGATGCACAACCTGATGAGGCCTGACTGTTGACGCTATATTTGTTGGGTTTCAGAGACAGGTATTGGGGTTTCCTCTACCTTTAGCAGATTTTGGAATTGCATTGGTTTGGCATTCTGGATTTGCTCATTTTGTTGGCAATGATATCCACTTATCCATTGCCCCATGTAAAGTTTAGCTAAGCTAAAATATTGGAAACATAATTTAAATTAATTAATTGGCGGATAAAACTTTCGGGTCTGAAGTTGGGGTTAGTTTTAAAAGCCTGGGATTGTTCAATGGTGTTTAATGGGTTATTTCAAGATTTGGTTGGAAACCAAAGGATTTTAAACCCCCTTAGCTGTCAGGAATTTTTTAGTATAGTCAGATTTACCTTTCTATTCCTCAAGGGCCTGAACTGAAGGCCTAATGTGTCAATTTATCCACCAACATACTTAGGAAGTGAACTTGGTTATGACCAATCATAGATATATATATCTATTTCAATGGATTCCCTGCTTTACCACACCCCCTGCAACTCTGAAGGGGCTTGTTAATGAGCTAATCAGCTCATTGTGCAGGGCAGGGTGCCTTCAGGACCGGGCTTGAGAAACACTATTCTGGAGAAACACTAACCATATGGTCACCAGGATTTGGACATGGCTCGACAGCACTTAATAATAATAGAGGTGTATATACGACTGTGTGTAAATAATAAAACTGCAAATGGTCATTTTAGCTCATTGTAAATTAAGAATTTGCCTGATATGTAACTTTGAGTCGTATGCATCACTGTAGGCATTCTGGAAGTCCTAGGCACACTGTACTGCCAAAAGTATTCACCCGCCTGTCTTCACACGCATATGACCTTGAGTGACGTCCTGTTCTTAATACATAGAGTGCAATATTATTTTGGCCCACCCTTTGCCGCTATAACAGCTTCAACTCTTCTGGAAAGGTTTTCCACTAGGTTTAGAATGTGGTGGGTGTGGCGCAGCGGTTAACACCACAACCCACCAGAGAGCTACCACCCTATGTGGAAGGCAGGGGTTCGTATTCCAGTCTAGATAGTAAATGCTGAGTTACACCAATAAGAGTCCTTGGGAAAGACTCCTAACACTGAACTGGCCCACCTGGAAAACAAATAACCTTGTAAGTTGCTCCGGATAAGAGGTGTCGGCTAAGTGCTTAAGTGTAAAAGTTTATGGGAATTTTTGAACATTCTTCCAGAAGCACATTTGTGAAGTCAGACAGAGAAGGCCTGGCTAATTCATCCCAAAGATGTTCTATCGTGTTGGATTCAGAACTCTGTGCAGGCCAGTTAAGTTCCTCCACACTAAACTTGCTCCTCCATGTCTTGATGGACCATGCTTGGTCTGCTAAAACATTGAGTTCCTTTCACTGGAACTAAGGTGCAGAGCCAAACTCATCAAAAACAACCCCTCACCACAATCCACCACCAAACTTGGAACTGCACAACTCCTGGCAACCTCCAAACCCAGACTCATGTGGAGCGGATAGCATGGAATCTAGTCTACCCCAAGCATGCATGCTTACGCGTAGCCTTCCACCATTCTACGTGAGGATTCTGCAGCCTCCTGGAACATCTGCATGTAGGAGAACACCTCACTGGCAATCCTCAGCACACGCAGCAGGTAGAGGTGAGTGTCTGCCAGGACTGGTTCCTGCTTCTCCAAGCACTCGTGGCAGATTTTGACCACCTTCACCAAGTCATTTTTACCCAGCAAAATATAAAAATATGCACATTAGAATACATAAATGTGCTTCATGTGTATATGTAAGTGTGCTAATGATCTAAATTCCATCACTTGAAAGTTTGCATTGCTTGCTCTAGGAGGTCACACCAGTTCCTGAAAACAGTTCAGAGGTACATTTGCCAACAAAGGCTTTTAATGTTATATTAATTAGAGTTTAAAAAGTAAAAGAGAAATAATATGCTTATTGTGCTCTTTGTTTTATTAGGTTGTTTTAATCTACTGTTGTGGGCTAAATCAAAATCAAAAATAAAAAGCTGCACTGTAGATATTTTATAATAATAATAATAATAATAATAATAATAATAAGAAGAAGAAGAAGAAGAAGAAGAAGAAGAAGAAAAAGAAAAAGAAAAAGAAGAAAATGTATTTATAATTGCCTTTCGTGACACTCAAAGAGAAGAACATAAAACATAATAGTTGCAAAAGAAATATAAGTGACAGCATAAGATAACACAAATTAAGAAACAAAAAAATAATATGACTTATTGATTATATTCTAGAAAAGCTGCAGGTCCAGGTGACGCTGGGCTTCTATGCTAAATATTTGTTACCCTATGGAAATTAATAACCCTATAGAAATGATTTGAAGAATCCAGGAAGGGTTCTATAGATAGATAGACAGATAGATAGATAGATAGATAGATAGATAGATAGATAGATAGATAGATAGATAGATAGATAGATAGATAGATAGACATACAGACAATCAGACAGGCAGACAGACAGACATACAGTCAATCAGACAGACAGATAGACAGATCTATGTAAAATTAAATCTGCACGTATATGTAATATTGCTAACCATTTAAATTCCATCATTTATTTCTTCCAGCTTGCAGCTTAAAAGTCAAAAATTGTGAATTTTTACATAAATGTAGAACATATAATAGATTATTATAATTCCATAGATATTCATTAATTTCTTGAACAACATGGTCCAACATTAAAAGCTGTTGTTGGCAAAAATATGCGTGGAATTACAGCAGATCTAATTTGTCACAAAACCAAACACTGCAATCCAGCAAAGAAACCTCTTCCCAGCTGTAAAACACGGTGGTGGGATTATCATGGAGTAGGGCTATTTTGCTGCTAATACACCAGGATGGTTTGCCATCATTTGGCGGAGCTATGGGGTCATTCGGATTGTTTCAAGAAATGCTACCGGGGAATTTTGGGGCATACTTCCATAGACCCTCAAAAGAAGCCTAAAAACAGTTAGTTAATTTAACCTCTCCTTACAGACTAACTGGTGTTTTCAGGCTTGTTGTTTTTCTGTCTCAATGCTACATGAAAATAAGCATAAAGTAAGATATATTTAGCTTTGGCAGAAAATGAAAAAACAAATTGGCCCGTAATTCCCAGGGATGCTGTCTTCACCAAAAGGCTTTAACCCAAAGGTTAAGCCTACGTGCCTATGATTCAATCGGCCTACCTCATGGAAGTTTCCTTTAGTGCGGGCTTCCTCGATCTTGGCCAGAGCCTGCAGACTAAAGTCTGTCACCTCCTTCACCAGCTCCGCGGAGGGCTGGGGACAAAGAACAGAGACCTTAGACAGTTCTCAAGATTAAATCTAGGTACAACTAGACAAGCTGTCAGATTTCTGTAGCACATCCTGTAGTTAAATATAATGTATCTGCAGATGTGGGTAGTTTAGCCTCAATCAGTCCCCAAGTAGAAGTATATATTGATATACTGTATATATTGTATAATGTATATATAATTATATATTGACTATATGCTGACACAAAGTCTAAATCCATCCTTTATATGCCTATTATAGGTCTTGCCGTTTCTGCCTTCCTCTGTTGTTCCTAGGACAATGTGACAGCATAGGAAACACTGGCCTCTTGTTGATGACCCCACCTTTTTGCCATCCTTATCTTTGACAGCCATCATGAGGTCATCCTTGATGCCTTTGCTGCAGTGCTCGCACTTGCAGTCGAAGTAGTACTGCCTTTTAAGCAGGCGCTGGCGGTCCTTGGACACATTCAAGAAGTCCACGTAGCTGACAGTCAGCTCCTCGCCTTCTGGGATCTTTCCAAGAGCACGCAGTTCAATCCTGACATCCCAACAGAATAAGATAAATTCACTCAGAGGATATGACGGATGGAAAATACCTCAACGAGCACCAATAACAGCTGTGACTGGATTTGGTTGGATGTAAGTCACATCAATGTTCAGACATTCTTCCATCAAAGAATTGCAACAATTGTGCAGATTGGCCAGATTTGGTGGATGCCTTCCCTGGCACAATTCCGAGGACAATTCCCTGTAGACTGGGATTTTAGCCACTGCTGGTAGACCCGTATGACCGCACGCTTCCATACACCTGCAGATACAGCTACTTCCTTCACACTATGGTCTTTAGCACGCCCACATGCAGTCACTCCTTTTACCCAATCATTAACATCTGCTCTGGAGCCATTTTCCACACATGGAACGAGACATTCACTGCACTGTAGCACCTCTTCCCAATCTATTAATCCCATCACTCACACCCCACACCCCATCATCCTTGTACAGCGCCATCTGCAGGAGTCTGAAGTTGTGCAATTCTTTGATGGAAGAGTGTCTGAACGTTGATGTGGCCTACATCCAGAAACTTGTCCAGGATATGCCAAATCCTATCATAGCTGTTACTGGTGCTCGTGGAGGTATTACACACTGCTAGGTACATTTCAGTCACAGGAGACTCATTTATTTGCCTGTCGAGCTTATGTTAATTGCTGTGATATCACAAACATGATAAAGTCAAACAAGCCTTTTTGGTAGCTTAGCTTTCAGACACTGACAGTACAGGCTAAAACAGCTAAAACATACTTCAGTTTGTCAGTTCTGCCTAAAAAGAATACTTCATGTGGCAACAAGCCGTCCAAAGAGTTTTCCATGATATGAGCCCTTTAAACCAATGCTGACTCTTTCACTGTTAGGCAGTCTCAGTGCATACTAAATCCCAACTGATTTCATGCACATGTTCCAAAAGCAATCCAAAACAACGTGTTAGTGAAGGAGGTCAGGTGTAAGTCTCGGTGCATTAGAAGTCATAATGCAAGTCACATATTCAGACACAAGGCTGCTCACAAAGCCCCATTCCCACACATGCCTTTAGGGTACATGCTGGAACTGAAAAGTCTTTTTATGGACAAGTGATTAAAACTGATTATTACACATTAAATTAGCCTAGCCAGTCAGTTTGGTAACGCCAACACTAACACTTATTATAGCCACGAAAGAATGAGTTTGGAATGCTGGATGGAATTCCAGGCATTAATGTCAACATGATTTGGAAGCCATTGCACGTTATGTTGTGTAAGCTGAGGATTTCACTTGATCATATGGTATTACTGGCAGAGACGGTTGTTGTCGGTTCTTTGTTGGAGTGCACTCCCCGAACACATTATTAGGTACTCCTTGCTAGTAGCGGGTTGTACACCTTAATTCTTCATGCTGTAGATTCATCAAAGTGCTGCAAACAATCCTCAGAGGTCTTTGAATGCTGCTGGTTTGTTGGTCATGTTACAAATCTCCTGTTCCACCACATACCAAAGGTGCTTGATTGGACTGGGATCTGGTGGCTGTGGAGACCATTTGAGTAAAGTGAGCCCATTGTCATTCAGGGTTCGAGATGATTTGAACTTGACATGGTGCATCATCTTGATGGAGCTAGCTATTAGAAGACAGGTGTACTCTGGTCATATAGGGATGGGCATGATCAGCAACAGTACTCAGAAAAGTAGTGTTTAAACAATGCTCATGTGCTTTTAAGGGAGCCCAAAGAAAATACCCTCACACCCCCTCACGTTTAACCACCACCAGCAGCCTGAATTGCTGATACAGGGCAGAATGGATCCCTGCTTTCATCTGTTTACACCAAAATTTGACTCGGCCATCCAAATGTCTCCAGACTCCTCAGACCAGGAAATGGTTTTCCAGTCTTCTCTTGTCCAGTGTTGGTGAGCCCATAGCTGAAAGGAGTGGCACCCTGTGTGGTCTTCCGCTGCTGTAGCCCATCTGCTTTGAGGTTTGATGTGTTGTGTGTGCAGAAAGGCGCCTCTGCAGGCCTCAGTTGTAACGAGTAATCAGCTTGAACCAGTCTGGCCATTCACCTCTGACCTCATCAGCAGAAGGTTAGGGATACAGCCTTGCGATCGGAATGTCGCTGGTTCAATTCCCTGTACTGAAAGGCCATGACTGAGCAAGGCACTTAACCTCTCATTGCTCCCCGGATGCCATGGATAGGGCTGCCCACTGTTCTGGGCACGTGTGCTCTCTGCGCCCTGGGCTTTTCACTGCACAGATGAGTTAAATGTGGAGGTTGAACTCCTCTGTGTGTAAACACAATGGGCAAAATGGTTCAACTCTAATCTAGAACTGCCGCTTACTGGATATGCTCTCATTAATGGACCATCTCTGTGAACTCTGGAGAGTTGCTGCAATGTGATTGGCTGATAGAATATTCATGTTAACAAGCAGCTGAGTAGGTCTACCTGATGAAGTGGCCGAAGGCGACATCTGAAATCTGCATAATTCACAATGTACTACATCATCGGAAGCCTGGACATAGGCCCACAAGAGAGCAGGGCACATGAGGCAGCCCAAGATCTCACCAAACTAGAAGGAAGAATGAGTAAAAATCCCCCTAAATAAGAACCGAAAGACCCTTACCTGGCTACAAAAATCTTTATAAGCTATCTAAACTCACCAATTGGAGTGTTACTAAGTACTGACCATGCCATGTTAGGTGCCCTAACGTTTGCTTTGGGCCCTTTTAACACAATGGTTTTTAGCATGCTTCAATGCTTCTTGAAGATGACTTGCAAGAGAGGCTCTAAGTTAATGAGATGCTTATTAGTTAATGCTTACTAACCCACCTTCTCTGAGAGTGTAAAGCTTTGTCCAGAGCTGCCTGACTGGAAGAGAAGCAAGAGGCTAGATCACAGAGAAATTAAAAGCAGCACCTTTTACCCAACTAGCTTAGCTTGACCAAACTCTACGACAACAACAAAACTATAGAGTGTCTCATTTTATGTACAACAATATGTAGAACGAAAGTCAAAGATATGAAGAGGTGGCTATCCCACTGAGGGGCAGTCATGGGCTGGAGGTTAGGGAACCAGTCTGGTAACCGGATGGCCGCTGGTTTGATTCCAACAATAGCAACTGAAATGCCCCTGAGCAAAGCACCTACTCCCCCAATTGCTCACCGGGCACCATGGATAAGGCTGCCCACTACTCCGGGCAAGTGTGCTCACTGCCCCCCAGTGTGTGTGTGTTCACTGGAGTGTGTATGTGGATGTTTCACTTCACGGATGGATTAAATGCAGAAGACGAATTCCTCTGTGTATAAACACAATGGCAGAAAAATATTAGAACCTTAAAGAATATAAATCTTCTACTCACTTGCCATGGTTGAGGATAACTGTACAGTTTGGCCAGCAGTCATGGTTGACCAGACAAAGGTTTGGGAAGAGGCCTACGCCAACAGCCTGTAGCCCCCTCTGGTCACTCAGAGTGAAGCCATTGCAGTTGATCTGAAAAAAAGCAAGCAGATGGCAAATTAGACCACCCAGACCATTGACAGCCATGCCAAGTACAAAGGTTAAAGTGATGATGCACCTACGTCTGAATTGTATTCAGGGTTGTATTCTGTTTAGCCAATAGACTGTAGTCAGGCTCCTTCGGTTTGTTCCTATACACTACTGGTTGGGTATAGAGTGTATGTATGCCTACTGGATACAGGGGTCAGTTTGGCCTTCTGCTACTGCAACTGGGTGGATTTTTGGTGGCAAGCAGTTGTAAGCTCTCAAACCGTAATTATCTTGTTAGCCATGCGGTTTGTTCACGGTCATGGTTAGGGAATTCCAACTGATGCAATTTCAATGCTTCATAAATACTCTGAATTGCAAACCTCATTTCAACAATCAGCAGTCAATAGGCTGCCCAGCGCTCTGACCATTAAAATATCTTAAGCCCTCAATACAGAAGAAGCTATAAGAAGATAGCAGAGCGGGGTTATGGTAGACGTTATCTAATTTCATAGTCTTTTTGAGAAATTGCGGTTAACAGGAGAGGAGGTCCTGTGGAGGTCAGGTTGTGGTCTAAAAGACCAAAGACAAAGAGCTGGTCACTGGGTTGCTAGAATGTCAAAACCTCTGTTTGACTGCCAAAGACCTTTAGGAAGGTTCAGCAGACTCTGGAGTGGTGGAACACAGGTCTACTCTGCAGCAACATCTGCACAAATACACGCCTCGCCCACTGTTGAGCATTGGGCAGAGTAATCATGGTTTGGGCTTGTGTTGCAGTCAGTGGTACCGGCAACGTTCCTTGGTGAAGGGAAGAACGGATTCAGTTAAAGACCAGCAAATTATGGAAGCAAACTGAGCACTCTCTTGTCCCCTGACCTAAGCATCGTTGGAAACCTTTAGATAGGCCTCAAAAGAGCAGTGCAAACAGGGAAGGCCAGGAATCTCACCAAACTAGAAGGATCCCATAAGTATCTCTAGTACCCTGCTGGGCTGCCTTTACTTTATCCTGAACACGAGACACAGTTGGGCATGGAGGCGTACAGGTTCCGTATGGCATCCTGCAGTACATTTGCCCACAGGTGTTGCAGATGGGCCTGTAGATCCTGCATGGACATAGGTTACCGAAGCTGGCGACCCAGCTGATTCCATAAATGCTTGACTCGTGATAAATCTGGTAACCGGGCAGACCAAGGAAGTGTTGCAATCTGGCTGAGAGATTCCTGCAAAGCCCTTGCCATGAGTGGGCGGACATTATCCTGCTGGAGTATGGCAGTTGGAAGCCCTGACCTGAGAGGCAACACATGAGGCTGGAGGATGCCCTGCACATATTGCTGAGCTGTTCCCTGAGCATCCTTCGTACCAGGGGTGACCGAATGTCGTATGTAATGGCTCTTCAGATGTGTGTTGCTCCACTGCAGTGTGCTGCTCCGCAGCAAAGGCAGGGTTGAAACGCTCACCACAAGGCCTCCATACTGGAACCTGCAAATCGTCAGATCCCAAACAGAAACTGAATGAATTGCTAAAGATGATATGGTTCCAGTCCGTAGCAGTCCAGGGTTCGTGTTCACGACACCACTGCAAACGAAGACGACGGTGGCTTGCTGTCAATGGCAGGACATGTAACGGTGCTGTGACACCAAGTTTCCTTCTGCTAAGCTCCTGGAAATGGTCCAACAGAAACAGGGGGCTATAATGAAGACCTGTGTCTGGATGGAGGACAAGGAAACTGTATTAGCTGCTCGCTGGTGGAGCAAACAAACCTCTTTACTGGTGGTCTGTTTGGGCTGTCCGGAGTCTGTTTGCCATGTGTGCCCTCTCATAACCAGACCACACCTGTAATCATTTATATATCTTCCTAAGACATAACTGCATGCTGAAGTTTGCATCATTCCGATGTCAGTGAGTGTATATTAATTTAGATGGCTCTTAAATTTAATTTTGACCTGAAGGCAGACAGAAAATGTGTACCTACCACACCAAAGATATGTGAGATGTAATCAGCTCCAATCTGCTTGCTGTCACGTGGCCAGTACTCCAGGAATTTCTGCACATCTCCTTTAAGCTCTTTGAGGTCCTCTGGAGACATGTCAGAGATGTGGTCCTGGAGGAGGTCCAGGGTGGTCAGCTGATTGTCAGAGACCTTGCCTGTGTGCCTCTGCATGCGCCAGATAGCGCGAGCTGCCAGGCTGGGATGGAATCAGGAGAGCCATATCAGTGAAGCTCATAGTTTAGATTCAAATGTATGAGCATGGGCAAACATCAAAGCTTTGGCTAACTGATATTAATGACTTGCTGTGCTTGTTTTAGCCAACCGAGGGGGCACTGCTATCCACTAACCGCTTCTACCACTCGCTGTCCTAGTTTTAGAGAATACTGTTGAATGCATGCTAACAAGCAACCACCACATCACCACATAATTTTGAGACACAAAGTAACCCTGAGAGAAACAGCCGGGGTTACAGGACTACCAGGTAACACGCAGGCTGACTGAATGTATCGACCATATCATCTTCAAACATTGCAACTTTGTTGAAAACTGCCTTTGAAAAAAGTTTTGAGCCATTTGTATATGACATATGGCATACATTGATAGCAGAGTCTCCAGGACTGGAGCTAACCTGGGTGTCTGTTTGGCTATTGGGCCTTTTCCTGGGTATATTTACTGCCTAGTGTCCAACAAACTTCTGACCCAGCTGGGATGGTCATGGACTGGTGGGTGCAGTCATGGGCTGGAAGTTAGGAAACCAGCCTAGATACCAGAAGGTTGTCAGTTTTACCCCTTGAATCGTAAGGACATGAGGAAGTATCATTGAGCTGGGTATCTAACCCTCACTTGCTCCCCAGGTGCCATGGATAGTGTTCTTAATAGTCAATCAACTTGATACAATTTTCTGAATTTCAGGTGATGAGGCTCACCTGAATGCACCATAAACTAGCCACAACTTTTGAAGTTTGGTCAGCTGTGCTTTCATTTGCTGTCTGCACAACCACACTTCACACAGTTTTTGACGTAGTCCAGCTTCTGCAATTGGTCTGCAGTTCTTGGCCATAAATCCATCTAACCTGATAATGTGCAATGGTACCTTCCATGATCATCTCTACTTACCGCACATTTTCATTGGGTGCTGTGCCTTGTTGCCTGATGGCAGCGCACTCCTGCTTGTGCTCTTCCCAGGCAGCACGCTGGCACGTGCGGTCACAGTAGTACGCAAACTTGCACTGTGCGCAGCGGTGGGGGTTGGCCTGTCTGCGGAAGCAGCTGTGACACACCTGCATGGAAAGACTAGAGAAAAGAGGGTAAAGAAGTCAGAGTGTCAACACACGCATGAGCTGAGAGCACAACATCCTCCCGACACACACAATTCAATACGCTGATTAACTAGCACATTCAGAGATGCAGGGGTGGTTGTTAAAGCGGGGAATCCACTAAAATGTCCAGGGTGGGGTGGATCCTGGATCAAGTCTGAGAGACAGTGGGCCATCCTGGTCCACTGTGTAGACAGGTTAGAGGAAGGAGAGTAAATATGTCAGAGAGGACATCCCTGTCATCAAAACACATGTGCTTGCTTACGTCACATACAAAACATGAATCGTTCGCATGTCTCACAATGTCAAACCCACCCTCCAAGTTTTATTACAGTGTGTTGATTCCTTCTGGGTGCAGCTATTACTTTGATGCTGAGTGTATCAGTCTGTTTAATCTGGCAACCTGCTTATTATTTGGAGTAATAACTCAACTAATTCTCCACACCACAACATTATATGATATTAATAGAAATCTCACAACCTGTTTACACATCTCGGCCCATCAACAACATTCTTGTGCCATGTGGAAAGTAAAGCCTCAAATCAAACAAATGATCTCCAGATGACCTTCCAAAGCCTTTCCTCTACTTAGGCCTGTGTGCACCTGCCAGCCTTGGCTAGTTAAATAAACATTTACATTTGGCCCATTGGCTTTCTGATGATTTCATGGCAATCAGCCCACGCTAGCAGACAAGAACACTCCGAACCATCCCCAACATAACAACACAAATATTTTGTGGACCACCCTTTATAAGGGCAATCTTGAACTCTGATTTAATCCCAAGGGGATATAAAATATAGAGCCATCAGGGACATGTTTTTATTTCATCTTTCATCTATTACTATCCCATCTTGACTTTCTATTAACTGCTTGTGCTTTATGTAATATAGGGCAATGTGTTTCCATGACTTTACGTATTTCATGTATGTCATGTATGTCAAAAAAAAAAAGCTGTATAAAACAAACAAACAAACAAGGAAAAAAATGGTGGGCCGGTCCATTTAGACCTGTATTTAAACAGACACTTTTCTTATTGTTTATAGTATACACGATTACTGTACACTAAAACTGATGCCAGCAACATGTTCCAAAAAGGTTGGGACAGGAGTATTTTAAGAGCTGGAACATTGTGAAATGTTTAACTATGTCAAGAAAAAAAAATGAAATAGATCCTAAAACACATTTAAAACAGATACAAATCCAATCACTCAAACTACTTCAGGTCTGAGATTCATTTTAACCATATATTATATCTGTACACAAACAACAACGTAACACTGTTCCCAGTCCAAGAAAAACCCTCCCAGAACAACTTAAACCCTCTCAGAACAAAAAAAAGAAACTATTGCCAGCACAAACAAAACCCTTCCCAGAACCCAAACCCTCCCAGATCAACCAGAACTGCTCCCAGTACAACACAAGCCCTACCACTACAGCCGGAACTACTCATAGTACAACCCAAATCGTCCCAGAACAAAAAGCCAGAAAAAAAAAAAAAAGCCCAGCCAGGGACCAAACCCAGGCTCTTCATGCGCCACAGCCACCCATGTACCCCACACCACTGCCATGCATGTGCCCTTTAATGAACAATAAAGACCTGCACGCTGGACAAATGCCAAAAACGTCTGCTTTCAAAACTCAATCAATTGAGTCTTCAGTCCCAAAGTGCCATTAAAAGACAAAGTAATGTAGCACGATGGTGTTGGGTGCCACAGATGGGGGTTAGGTGTCTTGCCCAAGAGCACTTTAGTCATGTCCTGCCTGTTAAGGTACCCCTTCAGTTCATTGGTCCAGAAGTGGTCATTTAGCCCAGATTTGTTGGATGCTTTCTCTGTTATGGATATCCTGGTCGTTCCAGGTAGAATTCCCACAGATTTACAAGAGGATTCAAATCTGGGGCCAGGCATAGGAATGTTGTTTTCCTCTGTAAAATGATGAGCAAAAGGCAAAACCTGGTTGTCCAGCAGCTCCATGTCGGCACTGTGGTTCAAGCAAAACCATTTTCATATAAAATTCACAATCCCAGTTCCCTAACCTAAAAAGAAAAAAAAATGAGCGTCTGAGATCTTGAATCCAGTCTCTAGTCCAGAAATTTGCAAACACCAATCACAAACTGTTTATGTAACTGACTGGCCACCTAGTGTCACAGCTAAGAGTAACTACAAAATCCAGGAAACTGGATTTAAGGTCCAGATTTTTAGGCAATAAAGTTTTCAACTTGTATTAGAATGTCTGATACCGTCCCATCTTTCTGGGACCTGGTTATGTACTATATGCATCCCGTCAGTGTAATTTTAACAACCCTGAGAAATACCATACTGTTGCCAGTGTTATGCAACTGCCTATTTTAAGGGGACGATACTGTACCCTGACAACACGTCAGAGCATACACACTCTATGTTTCTTGTTCCTTCATTTTGGAAGTCAGCGCACAGGTTTAATGCTGTCGAGCCTCATCTTCCTCAACTTTCAGACAATAATGGGAACAAGTGTTTCTGTTTACAGTGGCTTTAAGTGCACAGCCCTGCACGCTAGCTTCTGTCCTGAAGAAACCAAATAATATGCAACCTCTCCTGGCTTTTTATGGAGGTGAAACAGTGATCCAGTCACATGAGAGTGGAATTTCTCGGACCCTTTTGCTGTTTACAGTACATAAACAGGGCTAAATGTTAGGTGCAATGGCTAGTCTGTAATCTACACAGCATATTATTGTGATCGTGAGGTTAGGCCTCTCTTCTGGAAACAGAGCTTTAATGGAAAGAGTGCTTTCTTATGACTTCCCATCCACTGATCCAGGCCCTGCTGAAAGGTGTAAACCACAGAGGTCATACATATTCGAATACTGAACATTGCTTATGTCTAAGAATAGCCCCGAGGCATAGCGTCATCAAGTAACAGGGTCTAAATCATGCACTTCATGTAACCCGCCCCTCCCACCACTCTCACTACAGCCCAACACTAGAACCAAAACACTAGATGAACAGTCAAACATGGCTAGTAGCAGCTATAGACCACCCCCGCCCCCCACCCTCATTCCCATTCCGCCAGGATTCCCCTGCAGCAAGACCACTGATGAAAGTCAGAACTGCCGTCTTATTTAGTTGTCAGGAGAAGACTTCCCTTATTGGCTGAAACAGTTTCCAGTGTCAGGAATCTTTCCTGACGCTCTCCAGTTATTTCCGAATGTCATGCGCTACCATTCATTTAAACCGACCCATATGTTTTACTCTTGGGGTTGCTAGTCTACTTAGCCTTAATGTTTGCCAGGCAGAGTATCATGTGGTCAAAAAATGTGCTCGCAAAGCACTGGCCCCATCTGTGAAGTGCATAGGCCTGCAGTGGATGGAAGATCTGTTTTATTAGTTTGTTTTAGCTCTATTAGCTGCCTGTTAGCTTTCAGTGCTAATTAGCAATGATCAATAGCCATTTAGCATTTGCAATCAATCACATGGCAGTGCTGTGTTGTACAGACAGAGGTCATATGTGACCATATGATGTGTTACAGTGTTAGCACATTCACAAGGTTAGCACTTATTGCTAATATGATATGTAGGACAGCAGTTCTCTCTTAAAGCCTGGTTTCAGGACCACGATACCCCTAAAATTTCCTTGCTGTGAGAGACAGCTGTCCTATATTTGAAGCCTCTGACTACATAGTACATTTAAACGCCATGTTATTGTATGCTGGTCTTTGCTGGTTTATGTTGGACTGTTTCTGGTTTAGCAGGCTACCAGCATCTAAAGCCCAACACATCTTCCATTGCTGCTTCCAAAGCACAATATGAGCTCACTGGACAGGAAATGAGTCCCCTGTGACTGATATATACCTAATAGCATGTAATACCTCCACAAGCATCAATAACAGCTGTGGTTGGATTTGGCATGTATTGGACAAGTTTCTGAATGTAGGCCACATCAATGTTCAGACACTCTGTCACCATAGAATTGGTCACTCGGTCCAGATTTGTTTGATGCCGTCCCTGTTAGGATTATACTGGTTGTTCCAGGTAGAATTCCCACAGATTTCCAAGAGGATTCAAATCTGGGGCCAGTCCAGATGTGTGAACGCTCCTGAATGTTCATCATGCCACCCAGTCACATTGGCAGCCCTGTAAAGGCAAGACATCTCGGAATACAGGGATAGGAATGTTGTTGCCCTCTGTAAGATGATGAGCAAAAGGCAAAACCTGGTTGTCCAGCAGCTCCTTGTAGGCACTGTGGTTCAAGCAAATCCATTTTCATATAATTCATATAATTAGAATTTCTAATCGATTCTATTGTTTCACTTCTGACACTATCGGCCAATAGAAATGCTCTGATTTAACTGACATTAAAAGAGACGTTTTGCTGGTTTTGCTGGTGATCAACCTTAGAATGTCCATTGTTGCTGACCAGCATCCAAAACAGTATAGCATATTCTGGTTTTGCTGGTGACCAAGCATGCCGGTCTGCAGAGGTTGTTCAAGCAGGGAAGGTTTAGGTGACAACATTCCTGGATCTAAAGGTAATTGTAGGATAACTAGCAGGACATCCTATTGTTTATCCTATAACTGACCCCCAAAGCCTTCTTGAACATGGTGAGACAATAGCCGTGAATTTATCATGTAAGTACAGGGCAATGCACTATTTTCTCACTGATGGACTGTAACAGGAACTCACTGGTTCCGACTTTCCTTGAGATGCCCACAGTAAGGCCTCTTCGAAATAAGTAAGTCTGGCCATTCAGATCTTGTAAAATACACAAACCACATGATTTAACTGCTGACTAGTGTTTTTTCAATTCTACAGTCCTTTCATGAAAACCTGAAGCCAGATCTTTGGTTGCGGCATTCAGTGTTGCGTAGTAGGTCTATCATGGTGGGTTAGCACCAACTCTATTTGACCTGTCCAGTTAATCCATAGAAGTAGACAGTCCAAACAATGGGCCTACCTGTCAAAGACCACAGCAGCAAAGCTGGCCTCCGCAAAGACCACTTCGCCAGTCTGCATCTCCTTGGTGGTCCGAAGACCACGGCCTTTCTCTCCTGCTGCAAACACCTCCACGGCATCCTTTTTGGGCAGGGTCATCTTGCTGGAGAGAGACGGGCTACTGGCTGCTGCTGCTGAGGGAGGAACGGCACACACTGCACACAGTGTCTATCCTCTGAACTTACCTAGCCGTCCAAGCCCTTCAGCCCAGCCAAAAATAAACACACCCCTCTCTCTGTCTGAGCTGTACCATGTGCCCTATGAAGCAGGGGGTGGGGGTGGTGGTGGTGGAGGTGGGCCTTTGGAGATAAATGGAATGAATACTTCGGATGTGTGTGAGGAAGGTGAAAGCACACCATTCTATGAGTGTGCATGTCCTCCCCTTCTTTGGGAGAAGCTAGGCCCGGCCCTTAAAAGTATTTTTAACCAGCAGCTGTGTCTGCCCGTCAAAGGCGAGATGTAGAGAGGGGTGATCAGACGATAGATGACCCTCATCACACAGACTGCAGCCGTCAACTTGACCACTTTCCTTGTTTTTATCTGTATAAACACAGCACAGTGAATAGCTTCACAGCAGCTGGTTGCCATCAGTGCACAACAGCATTTCTAAACATCTAACTAATGAGGTCATTTATTAATTGGTAAATATTAGATTAGAATACTTTTTATATTTATGTTTTTTAATGAAACAATGCTGCCTGATGCTGGAGACATTGTTTAACTATAGTCTTGAGAAGCTTTTGGTCAAAATCAGTGAATATAAATGGCACTGTGAAGCAAAATAGTGCCTAAAAAATACTTTATTTTTGGCTTCCCAGTGTTACCAACCATCATTTTCTCTGGATGAAGCCGGCTGTGACCTGGTGAGGCTGCGGTGCATGATGGGATGCAACACACCATAAAGATAGCTCCCCTTGTATATTAAAACATCTGACTGGAGTAAAACACCATCCAGTATCTCCAGTACATTACAGATCTTCAGTTTGTTCACATACCGCATACTACCTTCTACTTATAGGTAGAGTTAGTAGTAGGCCATTTCAGATACAGCCTCAGGCTTCTTCAGCAAAACAAAATAGCAGCGGGTAACACGGGGAACAAACTGTAGCCAACTCTGAGTATAAATGTGGGTGTAGTGATCGTAGTGGGGCATGTTTTCATTAGAATGAGCCTCAGAAAGTTAAAATATACAGGTCTGAAGATTAATAAAAGATGAACTCGCTTTAGAGGATCAGTTTTAGAGTGAAATAGCCGAGGGGAGCTAACAGCTAGGCTAACCGTATATCAGGTGAACTGAGCAGCGTTAGCAGCAGCTAGCTCTGAACAGTGGACACAGTAATAACAGCTCTGAGGTAAATGTGAGGTAACTGGTCATGTGACTGTATTAGTATACTACACTGTAGGTCAGAACTTATTACTGCACTCTATACCACACACAGCAGGCGTATACAGTATAAACTACAGCCATAGTCTTATAACTGACCCCTCATTGTTGTCGTGTAAGGGGAAATGGTCTAGGCTCTTATGGGACCATTCTGACAGTAATGCACCATGGTCTTCCCTCCATACAGGACTGTAGTATAAGCCCCTCTGAATCGCAGCAGAGCTAACATGCGTGTGGGAGTTTTGGATGTTTTTATACTGCCGCTTCCAGTGGTGATTAATTTTCGGAAAAAAGGTGTCATCGCTCCGAACAGGAACAAATGTTTCCATAATCTCACTGAAACAAAATGTTTACAATAGGAGCGGGGAAAGGTGGTGCATGTGTGTTGCACTGGGCCAGATGCTTTCCAGAGGCTGAGGAGTTCTGGGGAGGATCAACAGAGATATAAAAGGTGCAACAGCTTGGAGAGTTTGGAGTGAGCGGTGACAGGCAGGAGATGAAACAGCCTCTGGTACCAGAACTCAATAGTGTGACATTAATACACTTCTCACTTACATTAAAGACTGGGGGATGCAAAGAAACTGGCAGCAGTGCAGATGAGAACATCACTCCGGTGACTGGGCACTATGCTCTGATCTGAAACCTCTTTAATAGTTTCAGATATATTTATATTTTTATCTTGACATTCTACTTACAGTCGAAGTAGATAAGACGTAAACAAAGTCATTCAGAATGGTTTATGTGAAATGTCTGTTTGTAGAGTAAACTTACCAACACAGGTTTCTTTATAGTGCTGTTGCTAGTAACCAGGGGTCCCGCCATTAATAACAGAGGTACATTCACATCATTGTCAAAGAACAGCTGCACTCAGGAAGCAGTGTGAGATTGCATTGCTGTTGGGAAGGAAGATAAAGGTTACCAGGAGCAATAAATTATAATATATTTAGACTGATATGATCAATATTTATTGGGCTACACATACAGAAGTAGTGTCTCTCAGTATGGCTTCGGGTCACCATGTCTGCTAGCCAACATGCCAGACGTCTCGGCATGGAGCTGTAGAGTTTCCTAATGGTGTCCAGCAATAATCCACTCCATCTGTGGCTTGTGCTGCAGGAGTGGAGGTGGAGTGACAGCGGGCCTTCTTGACGTGTGATGCGTGACAACAAACCGTTTACCGCGGTGCCTCCACACACGGATTGGTTGGCCATCTCCAACAAGACAAAAGCAGGACTCATCACTAAAGATGACCTGTGCCAATCTGAGTCGCTCCATGACAGCCTGGCACAACACCATTGCAGTCTTTGCCTACGTTGACGTGGTCTTAAGGACAGTTGTCGTAATGGTCTGCGTGCATGTGGTCCTGCTTGGTGCAGCCCTGTGCCAATGTGACTGCCACTAACAGGATGACTTATAGAGGGAATGAATCGCTGAATGTCAGGTACAGGAAGAAGGCCTGTCCTTGCTCGCGTTTCATGTGTGGCTGATTCCTTCTGGATACGGCTATTTGTGCAGCTATTTCTTTGACGGTAAATGTAATAACTTTCTGTGATGGCCCATTAAATTGAAGTCTTATTCAGTGTCTTATTTAATAATTTCAGCTTGGAGAATTACTCTGGAACAGAAGCAGAGCATTTCATGTCAACCATATCAAACATTCTCGTTTACGTCTTTACGCAAAAGTTTCTGAATGTAGGCGACATCAATGTTCAGATGCACTTGCAATAAATTGTGCAGTAGGGCCAGATTTTGGATGCCTTGCCTGGCATAATCCGAGGAGAATTGCCTGTAGACTGGGATTTTAACCACTACCAGTAGACCTGTACACCTGCAGCTACTTCCTTCACACTATGGTCTTTGGCACGCCCACATGCAGTCGCTCATTTAATCCAATCATTAACGTCTGCTTTGGAGCCATTTTCCACACATGGAATGAGACATTCACTGTACTGTAGCACCTCTTCTCAATCTATTGGATCTTGTCACTTACACCCCACAGGGATTTATAGCCCCATCATCCTCGTGCAGCGCCATCTGCAGGAGTCTGAAGGTACTACCATCTAAAACACACATAAGGGACTAACTTTTTTGTTATGCAGCAAGCCATTCTCTCACATATTGCTGTTCATAATCAAGACTGCACACACGGTTTAAAGAATAAACATTTATTTTGGAATATTCTGTAATCAAGGTAGAATTAGAAATCTGTAGAGGCATTTGTAGAAAACTATATGAACGCATTATATGGATATTGACCTTAAAGACTGCAGATTACAATGACCATAAACAATAGCAGTAACAGGACTGTAGTGATTATAACAACTTCAAGCAGCTTCACACAAATTCTAATCCTCAATTTTGAGTCATAAGGGCCACATGTTGGGGGTATACAGGCGACAGTAGTAACCTGTAAAGATGCACTGGAAAGCTGTATGTTGGTCAGTTTTAGAAGAAATGAATACCAATTCATATAGATGGAAATACTTAAGAATTCAAAAATGTGATTATTGCCAGAAAGGATTCAGTGGCTGTATCAGCCCATAATTCATATTTATATTTTATCAGCAGAAAGAGAAAGGCAGAAACAAGACCCATGTCTATAGACCCAACAGCCAGCATTTACTACATCATTAGGTACACCTCCTTGTCTCTACACTCACTGTTGAACTCATTAAAGAACAGGGTATACAGAGAAACAGATGGACTACAGTCTGTAACTGTACAACTACAGAGTGTCCTATGTGGTCAGTGGAGCTGATAGAACGCACAGTAGATATTTTAGACACTGTAGACATAAGGAGGTGGACCTAATGGAAGTGTTGGGTGAGTGTAGATAGTTATAATTGAAAAAGTGACAGTTTTAAAGCAATGGCAACAGCATTTACACTGAAGCTTATATCCCTACATAAATCAAGACAGCCTGGTAGTGGTAGATGTGGTTAGTAGATAGACATAACGAGCACCCTCTGTTGGCCAAAACAAGAACACCAGTCAGGCACATCTCTAAGTAAAAGCTTGTATTGTAGTGCTGCTTAACTCTGAGGGTGGTTGGGCGTTTCAGGCTAATCAAGACCATCTAATTATTACATACCAAAGCTATTTTCCAGCCACTAACAAACAAACTCTGGTCTAAAAAAGTCCAAGTCTGTCAACATGCCTTATGAGTGTGACTTGAGCCTCTTGATCTCTACAGAATCCTATACATTCCAATATTGACTCCATATTGAAACCTGTGGTTGGTTTTTATTTTGGCATTGTTCTTTTTTTGTTTGGCTTTAGGAATCTTTTATATGGTCAATAAAAAAAAAAGGATGCATCCATCCATTTAATAGAATGTGAACAACAACTAAAATACTACTAAATTAAGGCACCAATCACCAGCATTAATGGGAATGTAACAGCTACTGGATTTCCAGTAGAGATGCACCAATACTGTCTTCATGGTAGGACACCATTAGGAACCTCTACAATTCTATGCTGAGTGTACAACATTGACATTAAAGTTGTACAGTTATTAATAGAATTAGTTTTCCTACATTTAACTCATCCAGTAAATGAGCACACTTGCACAGAGCGGTAGGCAGCCCCAACCATGGCACCCAGGGGTTAAGTGCCTTGCTTAAGGAGCACTTCAGTCATGTCTTGTTGGCTCAGGGAATCGAACCGGGGACCTTCCGGTCGCAAGACTGTTTCCCTTAATCACCAGCCCACGACTGCCCCTGTGTTGATAACCACACATTCCTGCCATCTATTAAGAGAGCTACTGATGTCGCTTCAGACACCAGTACTCCTTACAGTACTGGTGCTCTCTAATCAGTACCCCACAGCTTTTCTTCCAGTACTACACCTACAAATCATAAAAGTCCAGGTGGGCTCCGGAGGGGTAGTCATCCTCCAGCAAGACCTTTATCAGTTTGGCGACAGACTCCTCACAGGTGAGCAGGCGGCCCTGAGAGTGCAGATCAGCCAAAGTGTTCTTCAGGTTTGGGTCGGCTGAGCTGGATCGGGCCTGGACCTGCATATCTGTGTCCAGAGGACCTGGGAAAAACATAATGAGCTTAATACAGATCAGCAGTGGAACACCGGACTGAAGCTACTGGCTACTGTTGAGTAGAAAGCATGTGATTAGGATAACAATCCAATATTAGTTTCCAAATTCTGTATTTTGTACATTTCAGACAAATGAGTGCTGATTCAGCACTGGAGAAATAATTCACTGAACTTGCTAATGATGGTCAGCAAATGAGAGAAAACAGCCACAGACTACAACGAAGGACTTATTTAGTCAGAACACTCCAAGTTTGTCAAAGCATGAAGGCAAAAAGAAAGCAGAAGGAAGAAGGAAGAAGAAAAAGAAGGAAGAAGAAGGAAGAAGAGAAAGTAGTAGTAACTGAAGAATGAGTGCTAGCTGACACTGAGTGATATTCTCTGAAGGAGTTGTTAGAGGTTTGGGTGGTTACCTGGTGCGTAGTTGAGCACCCTAAGCTCTGGCTCTTCCTCAGCCAGCACGCGGAACATCATGTCGCGGGCGGCTTTCCCAGTACAGTACAGCACCCAGGATGGAAATGGCTTCACAGCACACAGTGAACTCACGTTGACTACACAGCGCCGCAACCCGGAACGTTGTGGAAATGCACCCAGTAGGCCCGAAGTCAGGCACAGGGCTGAGCTCACGTTGAAGGACAAGTAGGAGTCCACCTCGTCCATGTCAGTGAAACTTTGTACATAACGAGACACGTCACCAAGGGAAGCTAGAGGAAGAGAGACATTACAAACACATACATTCATTTTAGTGTTCAAGCAGATATGACGCATAGCACAATAAGCAAACCTCTAAAGCTTGACTCACGTTTCTGAAATCTTAGTTCTGCTCGTAAATGTTTTAGTTAAATATTGTTTATTTTGCTTCTTCTATTTTATATTATTTTGTAAACTTATTTAATTTTCTTTTTTATTTTAATCTTTCATTAGATTTTTTTTTTTTTTTAAATCAGTCTTAATTTGTTTCATCTTAATCTTTAATGTCCAAAATTTACAGCTGCACCTTATCACCTGCATATCACCATCATTATACTTCTCGTACTCTGACAGCCTGTACCACCAGTATTTATGTAGCTGGTATAAGAGAACAGTAACTGCAAAATCTATACAATATCTGTCCAATATCTTTCAGTAATAGTGCAATATATCTGTGCTATTGCATTTATGTTTCTTATTTTGTCATCAGTAGAAATATTTATTTTTATTATTTGTCTGAAAATTAGTATTTTGCATAACTCGCACCCTTTTCAATAACATCACTTAAATTAAAGAACGTTCAAATTGTCCTCCATTGAACTAGTATTTTATTATTATGTTTTCTGGAATTTCAGTAACTAAATGAGAGTTCATTAGATTTGAATATTCTAAATAATAAATATGGCCAATTAAATATTTACCTCCTGGAATAGTTACAAAGGAAGCAGGCGAAAAGAAAAAGTAGTTCCTCTACTACACCACCATTTACAGCAGCATTTTTTTTTTTGTGAGAAAGATTACACACCCGTCCTTCTAAATAAATAAACAATAAATACACAAATTATATCGGTATTTTCAGACTAGAATCGATTCTTTAAAAAGTATAATCCCCGAATCAGAAGTGTCGATATTTAGGTATCAATCCGCCCAGCCCTACTGTTTTTTTGCACGCGCCTGTCTGAGAGAGGTGTGATCTGGTCACCTGCGTTATTGAAAAGCAGCAGATGATCGATATCATGACAGGGCGTCTCTCTAGCCTCTCTTAGAACGCTGTCCACTCCCTCCTTCCGCCCCAGGTCCGCGACTACACAGCGGACCAGTAGTCCGGATTCGCTCGCTGTAGACGCCGCTAGGTCCGCCTGCAGTGCCCGGAGCTTGTCGCCAGATCTGGCGACCAGCAGCAGCACGGAGCCCGGTCTAAGGAGCGCTGCTATCTCTCGAGCCAGACTCCATCCAAAACCCCGGGAGGCCCCTGTGATGATGCAGAGGGCTTTGCCGAAGTCTCGAGGAGTCGTCTTTGACTTGGCTTCCATGTTGGGGTCCTTAACCACAGCGGAGGTGTAATCATGTACTACACGCCTCTTCAACCTGAATATACTCTCCCCACACTTCCGGTACCCTGTCCAATCACCATCTGCCACGCCCCCTCCTCAAAAATTAAGGTTCATGGTCAAAAGGCGAGTAATTATAAATAGGCCATAAACAATAGAAATGCCACTCACCGGCCACGTTATAGGTATACCTCCTTGTATCTACACTCGGTGTCCATTTGATCAGCTCCACTGACCATATAGGAGCACTCTGTAGTTGTACACTTCCAGACTGTAGTACAGCTGTTTGTCTGTATACCTTATTACCCTGTTCTTCAGTGTTCAGGACCACTACGGGATCCCCACAGGACCACCACAGAGCGGGTATTATATGAGTGGTGGATCATCCTCAGCCGTATAGTGACACTGATGTGGTAGTGGTGTGTTAAGAGTGTGTTGTGCTGGTGTGAGTGGATCAGACACAGCAGTGCTGCTGGACACCTCATTGTCACTGTTGGACTGAGAATGATCCAAAACCCACATAATACCTGCTCTGTGGTGGTCCTGTGGGGGTCCTGACCATTGACGAACAGGGTAATAAAGTATAGAGAGAAACAGATGGACTACAGTCTGTAAGTGTAGAACTACAGAGTGCTCCTATATGGTCAGTGGTGCTGCTAACAGGACAGTGAGTCCAGAGATCTAATGAAATGTTCGGTCAGTGTATGTACTTTGTGCTTTCACTGAGATTAGCTCCACATATTATCATAAGTGTTACATTATAACCAGTGCTTTCACACAGCCTGATAGCCTTCAGTTCCAGACTGTAACTATATTATTAGCTTGACATTCATGGGTCACGCTTGATAACCAGCCAATACCAACATGAAAATCAGTGACAATGAATAGCTGTAACCAACAGCACACTCTAGTGGCTAACTGTCTGTATTACACCCCATTCAGAACAGTGTAACACTGTAACCCAACGACTGGATGGTCTAATAATGAATTCAGTCTGCTACAGAGAGGTCTGTATTATACTCTAGACACTATGAATACATTAAGAAATTGGTTTTATTAATGTGACAGTCTGTACAGTCGTAGGAAACCCCCACAGACCATAGAGGACATTCACTATTAGGTTTGTGGTTGAAAGGTAATTCAGTATCCAACATTACAAGGGATAAAAACTCACTTTTTGGCCCATGTGAGTCATGTGTTTAGACCATTTTGAAAGGACCTCCAGATTTGAGCTCAAGCCTACTGCATGTTTATGGTGGTAGCACCTTCAGGCTCAAAAAAAAGGAAAAAAAAGTGACCTCAGTTTTTGAAGAAGACTTTTAAAGCTAAATAGCTTAGTAAATCATAATAATAATAGCTAAATAACTCATAAGAAATTTGTTTGAAGATGTAATGTATTGTATTACCTCATACAAGATTTGTTGTGTTTACATATACAGTATATAAAACACATTTATGTTGTTCTGTGGTTCCTCCTCATACACGGCAGGGGGCAGCAGACACCGCGCACAGGCGTCAGTACATCAACGAAGAAGACCTGAACCAACAGCATCACATGGGTGGACGCAAGCATGGCTGTGGACATGAGAGTTCCGACTGTCCGCAAACAAATATCCCTGCCAGAATCCCGATTTAACACGGACAGTAAACACTTGGTCGTTCCAGGAGATGTGATTACATCCGACACAGGATTTATGAGGTAATTGTACAGCTGGTATAGCGGTTTACTCAGGAGCCGGTTTGCTCTAATGTTATCTGATGTTAGCACATTAGCCTGCTAGCCGACTGATGTTCTTTCTCATTAGTTCTAATAACCTGCTGGCTAAATATAGATTAGCATCAGCTAACACCAGTGAATAATCAATATGTGCATGATAGCATCCGGTTATTCAAAGGCCTGTTAGAAGTAAGTACGTTAACTTACTCCACTGCTTAATAACCAGTAAAGTTTTAGTGGTTTGGCTTTTTAGGAATTGTCAGAATGGTTACCATTAGAGACCACAAGTTTTCTGCAGGACACGTTTAGATCAATTTAGTATATTTGTGATACAATTAAGTAAAGCCATAACACCAAACAAGATGTACAGTCAGAGACGATAGCTCATCTGCTGCTGCGCAGTGCTGTGTTGGTCATCCTCTAGTCTCTCGACGCTGCCCACAGGACAGTTTTGGTTGGTGGACGATTCTAAGTCCAGCAGTGACCCTGAGGTGTTTAGCAGCACACACCAACACACCACCACCCACATAATACTTGCTCTGTGGTGGTCCCGACCATTGAAGAACAGGTTAATAAAGTACAGAGAAACAGATGGACTACACTCTGTAACCGTGTCTTATATGGTCAGAGTGCACCTATATGGACACACTAGTGTGTGTTGTGCTTGTTTGCGTGGATCAGGCACAGCAGTGCTGCTGGACACCTTAATGATGCTGGACTGAGTGTCGTCCACCAACTAAAACTGTCCAGCCAGCGGGGTTCTGTGGGCAGTGTCCTGTGTCCACTGCACTCTGCGGCAGCAGATGAGCTGTCGTTTCTTGACTGTACATCTAAAAGGTGGTCCAGAAAGTTGTGAGTGTCTAATAGAGTGGACTGTGAGTGGACACAGTGTTTAAAAAAAAACAGCCACCACCCAAATAATACCTACTCAGTTTTTGGTGCTGTAGATTTATTTGTATTTAAAGTGAGTATGTGCAATTAGTTCCAGAAGAGGGATGCAAGAAGAGCCCTTTGTTATTAGACTTGGGAAAGGGTGCTGAGTAGGTGACACAGGGGCCTCACCTTTAGCACCTCCAGCTATGTCTTGTACATATTGAAGTATTGACAACTAAACTACTTGACTTATAAATGTTTATCATGCTCCTTTTGTTTTGCTTTGGTTGCCCATTATGTCTCACTAGTGCTCTTTTACAGAGGCCATGGGACCTACATGGATGATGAGAAGCTCACCGCCTCAGTGGCGGGGGAGGTGGAACGTGTCAACAAGCTGATCTGTGTGAGGCCACTCAAGACAAGGTGGGACTTCTGCTGACGACTGATCCGGCCACGTGAAAGTGAACACTGGTGTTTAATATGTCTTTAAATATCCTTTATGATGTTACTTTTTTTCAGGTTTAACGGTGAAGTTGGTGACGTGGTAGTTGGCAGGATCACAGAGGTTTGTGAAAAGAATTTGGAGAGAGGAAAACGATGTTGCTGTTTGCTGTATTAGGAATGGACCGCACGAGGCTGACAGGAGTGTCTGTTATTGCTGTAGGTTCAGCAGAAGCGTTGGAAAGTGGAGACTAACTCTCGACTGGACTCTGTACTGCTCCTGTCCTCCGTGAATCTTCCAGGTGGAGAGTTGGTGAGCATTAAGAGGGTTTTCATTGGTTTCATCGGTTAAGCTATTTAAATCGTCCTCATTTGATTTTGTTTTTTGCAATTTGTATTTGTATATATTATTTGGGGGTTTCAGTGGCAGTGTGATGGCTTTGAGCTGTCATATTAAACCAGCTGTTGACTGTTATTGACCAACCTTGAATGTTGTTTTCTTAGAGGAGGCGGTCAGCAGAGGATGAGCTCGCCATGAGAGACTATCTTCAAGAGGGGGACCTGATCAGTGTATCCTGACACATCCTGATTTGTTCAGTATAAAATACACAGAACTTCCTTTTGATAATGTCAGTTTCACAGTGTACTTGTTGATTGTGGGAGAATTTCCTTGACTAGTTCAAGGCAGAGGTACAGTCTGTGTTCTCAGATGGAGCTCTCTCGCTTCACACCCGCAGCTTGAAGTATGGCAAGGTACGGACAACACCTAAAGACTTCTCCTGGTTCTTAGGCTTGTGGGTTCAAGTAAACAGACAGGAAAGAAGAAATATGGAAAATTTAGACATGTCTAAAATAATGTTGCTGGTGGTCCCAAAGGCTCTACAGTCTTACACTTAACAGCTGAAAACAAGAGTCTGAAACAGTACATTATCCTGATACACCACATATACTCTTGATGTAGCACAGTATTATATTTCTCCACCTCTCCACTTTTAATATACACTCCTCGTTTAAAGAATAGCTGCACCCACAAGGAATCAGCTGACAGGAATGAAACTTGGTGGAGAAATGCTAATGATTCAAGTAAGAAATGATGGGCCTTTTCGCTGTACCTGACTGACCCAATAGCCATGATTGTGAACATTCAGTGAGCAGCGATGCCCTCCACGAGCCATCCTGTTAGGTCCAGCACCATTGGCAGACGGCTGCACCACACAGGGCTACATGCATGCAGACCATTAAGACGACTGTCCTTAACACCACATCACCGTCACCAAAGACTGCAATGGTGTCGTGCCAGACTGTCATGGAGTGACTCAGAATGGCAGCGGGTCATCTTCAGTGACGAGTCACACTTTTTGGTGGAGACGACCAGCTAATCCATGTGTGGAGGCACCGTGGTCAATATAGTTAAGCTGCATGAGATGGATTATGGACAACATTAGGAACATGATGTCTCACAATATCAAACCTACCCACTAAGTTTCATTCTTGTCAGTTTATTCCTTCTGGGTGCAAGTAATTTTTTAAATAATGAGTGAAAAATAAAGTGTAGTGTTTTGGTAGGCGAATCCACATAAACATCAACAGCCAAGTGGACCTCAGGAAAAGCAAGAAAGCCCAAAAACAATGTAGCATAGGTCCTCTGTCTCATGAATAAACGCATAGGAGTGCTTTTCTTTGTCTTTACCATTATCTGTCTCTTAGCTGGGACAGGGTGTGCTGGTTCAAGTGTCGCCGTCTCTTGTGAAGAGACAGAAAACCCATTTCCACAACCTGCCATGTGGAGCATCCATAATCCTGGGGAACAATGGCTTCATTTGGCTCTACCCCACACCAGGGCAGCAAGATGAAGAAGCAGGAGGGTACTACACAAGCCTGGAGGTGAGGAGAGTGCCTGATATGACCGAACATTGAAAATCACCTTGTATTTTGCCTTCACTGTCCATGTTATCAGCTCCACTGACCATATAGGAATACTCTGTAGTTCTACAGTTCCAGACAGTAGTACAGGAGTGTCCAACCTTATCCACCAAGGCTGATGTGGCTGCAGGTTTATATTCCAACCAAGCAGGAGATCACATGATCTGTTGTCTGAAGGCTGAGCAGTTGATGTATCAAGGTAGAATTAGCTGAGCTGTGGTTCATTTGGAATGATGCTCTGTATGCTATATTACCCTGTTCTTCAAAGGTCGGGACCCCCCCAATGGGACCACCACAGAGCAGGTATTATGTGGGTGTTAGATCATTCTTAGCATTGCAGTGCAGAAACAGATGGACTACAGTCTGTAGCTGTAGGACCACAAACTGCTCCTATATGGTCAGTGGAGCTAAAGTGGAGATACAAGGCGGTGTACCTAATGACGTAGGTATCGAGACCTGTGTCAGTCTGTTACAGTGTAGTTACAGTAGTGATCACTTCATTGCTTCATGAATTCCTGGCCTTCTTTGTTGCGCAGCCTGTCCTTCTGTCAGATCGGGAGGTCATTTCTAGGCTGAGGAATTGTTTGCTGGCCCTGGCTGCCCACAAGGTTCTACTGTATGATACCAGCGTTCTCTACTGTTATGAATCGTCCCTCTCCCATCAGGTATTACTAACCAGACAGACCATACCAGTTTTGTAAACTATAATAATAATAGTAATAATAATAGTAATAATAATAAAAATGAGAAAATTATACAGGGTAGTGTTTGGGTCCTGTTGACTCCTGTTTGAGTCTTTAACAGTGGCTAGGACTACAGTGGCTAATCCTCATTTTCAGCATTTACAGCTTAAGCGATTGAAAAGACATTAAAATGGGTTTTCATCTGGAGACACACACACACAGGACTCAAGAGTCACTGCATGTTGTCTTTTTTTGTTGTCCCTTGCTGAAATATCTAGATTATAGGTCTTCTAATCTAGACTCCGGTCTTGGAAATTTGTAAGCACTGGTAGTTGATTGAACCAGCCAATTATTACACGATCCAGCACTCGGAACTGGGGTTCTTCTAAGGTCTGAATTTACAAACCCTGTCGTATTCGGGCAGTGTCTAAGCTCATGGCAAGTGAAGGTGCTAACCTTCCTGTACTAGCTGGAAATATTATCCAGTAGAACATTAAGCACGGTTCTAAGTCACTCTGGAGCGTCTGCTTAATGTAAATGTAAATATACTAAAGAACCCTTGAAGACCCTCTTTTTAAGGTTGTGTGCTGTAAGCATCAGTCCACCTTAAATCCGTATTCCTCTTCTGGAGTTTGTGATCACATTTGAAGCTACCAGTCAATACAAAATCCAGGACTGGATACGGGATTAAAGATCCAGGTTAGAGGACGCCTGGTACAGATAAACCGGGGCATGCTCCGTGGGGTTTAAGTTCACACACTGATTCAGTTTACAGGGGAATTCCATGGAGCATGACCTGCATTACTCGGGGGTGGAGATGTGAAATAAGTAATTATGTGTGGGTTTGGTCTGAGATGCTTCAGCTGTTCCTTACATCGGTGGTGGTGGTTGGAACCAGGGGTCTTCTTGTCTACAACAGACATATAGGCACTTTATTTTTCAGTGAGCCTACAGTTTATATGGAAATGGGAACAGTGAGCAGCTCTGAGTCGTCTTTAGTCGTCTCGAGTCATCTGACTGCGTTTCACACCAAACAACCCTGAAAGACCTTGTCACTTATGAAGACGATCATGTCTGCACTCTGTTATGTAACATTGAGTGCCATCGTGATGTTGATATGCAGTCACTGTGTTAAGTAGTGTGTGTTTGTGTGTGCATTCTGCAGATCAAGGATATTCTGAAGCCAGAAACCATGGATGATATTGTGATGGAGACTCGGCAGCGGCTGCTTGATCAGGAAGGATAGAGCACTAGTGGCTCGTTAATGCGAGTGCTGGGCCGCTGACTGCAGGTGTTAGGTTTCTTCAGATGTCTGCACACTAACAACATGGATAAAGTAGTTTTCCCCATCCAGGGACAGAGACAACAAAGTTTGGAACTGCCCTGTGCGTTCCAGTCCTTTCGTCTATATGACTTACCTGAATTCTTTGCTGTATCTTTGCATTGGTCTGACTAAGAATGAAGAGGCAGCTCTCCCTGCTCATCAGGGAGATCCTCAGCCCTGCAGTGCTGGCTTGGTTCACACACCATCTCTGTTTTGAAGGCTTTGGAGGTGTGCATCCTTAAACGCTGCTCTTGGGACCGTAACCATGTGCTCACACATCATTTCCAGGAAGTACTGAGTCAAATGTTAAAGGGGAGTTCCACCAAATTTAAGATGTCTACATAATTCAGTTGTTGAGATGTAAATGTCATTGAGAGTAGCGGTGATAGGAACCAGTTTGAACACCTCCTCGTATATACTTATTGGCCATTTTATCAGTTCCACTGACCATATAGGAACACTTTGCTCTCAGCACTGCAGGGACACTGGATCAGACACAGCAGTGCTGCTGGAGTGTTTAAACACTGTGTCCCCTCACTGTCTACTCTTCTAGACACGCCTACCTTGCTGGTCTACCTTGTAGATGTACAGTCAAAGATGATAGCTCATACTGCTGCACAGTGCAGTGTTGGTCATCCTCTAGTCCTTCATCAGTGCCCGCAGGACGCTGCCCCGCAGGACGCTGCCCCGCAGGACGCTGCCCCGCAGGACGCTGCCCCGCAGGAGTTACGGGTCTCCACGTGTCAAGCAGCACTGCTATGTCTTATCCACCCACACCAGCACAACGTCAGTGCTACTGCAGTGCTGATAATGATTCACCACCTACAGAATACCTGCTTTGTTTGGGTCCTGACCATTGAAGAGCAGGGTATTAAAGTATACAGAGAAACAGATGGACTACAGTCTGAACTGTACACCTACGTAGTGCTCCTATATGGTCAGTGGAGCTGATACAGTGGACAGTGAGTGTATTAATGGAACGGCCTATCAGTGTATGTAATAAGCTGTTTTTGGTTTATGTACAATGGAGCAATTCATATCCAGCCACTTCGTTTGATTTTGTTTTTGTCTGAATAACTGAATTAGTCATGAATTTTGAGAGATCATTTAAACTGATCTTCCCTTTTTTCAACATGTATGTATGTGTTTTGATACAGTACAAGCTTTTGTATGAAGATGATTGTTGCTTTGGTTCATGTTTATTAAAGGCGCAGTGCCTTTTTGGCATATGGGTTGGTTCATGGTCGAGCATCTTGTCACACATTATGGCTTTATGGTCAAACGGGACTTGTAGCATGCTACCATTACAGGAGGGGGGGTTGTTTGAGTATCAGGACTGTTCTTTGCATTGCTGCCCTCTTGTGGCCACAAAGAGAATTTCACCCAAGTTGGGTGTAAGAGAGCAATCTTTTCTAGGTACACTATGTTGCTAAAAGTATTCACTTACCCAAATAATTGAGTTCAGGTGTTCCAGTCACTTTCATGGCCACAGGTGTATAAAACCAAGCACCAAGTCATGCAGACCGCTCCTACAGACATTAGTGAAAGAATGGTTTGCTCTCAGGAGCTCAGTGAATTCCAGCATGATACTGTGATAGGAGGCTACCTGTGTCCAGTCGTGAAATTTCCTTACTACTAAATATTCCAGATGCTACTCTGTGGTTCCACTTCCACAAAGTAAATGGAATTGGAAATGACAGCAACTAAGCCAAAAAGTGGTAGAACAAGTAATTTGACAGAGTGGGGTCAGCGGATGCTGATGGGCATAATGCACAGAGGTCACCAACTTTATGCAGCATTGCTACAGAGGTGCAAAGTTCATGTGGCCTTCATATTAACTCATGGACGGTGTGTGGAGAGCTTCATGAAATGGGTTTCTATGGGTAAACAGCTGCTTCCAAGCCTTACATCACCAAGCGCAATGCAAAGATTCGCCACTGGACTCTAGAGCAGTGGAGACGTGTTCTCTGGAGTGACCAATCACGCTTCTCTGTCTGCCAATCCGATGGACAAATCTGGGTCTGGCGGTTGCCAGGAGAACAGTACTTGTCTAACTGCATTGTGCCGAGTGTAAAGTTTGGTGGAGGGGGGATTATGGTGTGGGGATGTTGTTTAACTACTAATGCTTCAGCAGATCAAGAGATCCTGGACAAATTCATGCTCCCAACTTTGTGGAAACAGTTTGGGGACGGCCTTCCTGTTCCAACATGACTGCACACCAGTGCACAACGCAAGATCCATAAAGACATGAATGAGCGAGTCTGGTGTGGAAGAACTTGACTGGCCTGCACAGAGTCCTGATTCTGAACCCGATAGAACACCTTTGGGGTGAATTAGAGCTTCTCCAATCTATGTTAAACAGCATCTCAGATATCAGGCAGCATGTTCATAATCATCTCATGTAGTAACTTTCTGTTAGAGAGCTTTTAGAGGGGGACGTCTGGTTCCATTCACACTGTTAACAGCTTTCTCACACTTTCTCTAAAATGGAGCATCCACCAAAACCACACTAAATGACTGTTTACATCCTCACTGCCCTTCTAATGAAGGGTTTTTGAAAAATTGTGTTTTTTGTAGGAACATGTAAAGAATATACAATAAAGTTACTTTTCTACAGAACATCCACAGCTGGAGCAAGTTCAAGCTTCCAGCCTACAGGAGGCAGAAATTATTAGTGCCAAATAATGTTTGAGAAAATAATAAATAGTAATTAATAGTACATATTGATTAGCTAAAATATTTATATACTTTGTTGCATTTTGTTACCCCAAAAACACTATTTTGGGAAAATATTGTTCAATATAGCGGTGAAAAAAGGTAACTAATGCTAAGGATGGTAAAATAGTAAAACATTTTAATTAAAAAGTTTTTTCTTTTGGTACGTTGTCTTATGCTCAAATAATTAATAATTAATGTGTAAAATATTTACATACAAATATTCATCTTTAAATTCTTCATCAGAATGTGTAAACCCAAATACATGTTTTATGACAATTTAAAATAAAAGTAGAGATGCTTTACCAGTTTATTTATTTATATGTAATAGTAGTGATAGTAAACAATTCTAAACCCCTAAAACAAATAAGTTTACATTTGTAAACGTGTAAAATAATTACATAATGTTAATCATACGTCCATACACCCAAATACAATTTATCTGGGAAATATTAAAAAAACAGAACAACATATATATAGTTATTAATAATAATAAAATTGATTAATTAGCGGAGGCTTATGTCAGTTATACGTATTATACATATGTATTATTTTATTATTTATTTGCTGAACATAAATAAAACTATAAAAATCTGAGCACAATAAAATCATAATTAAACAAACATTAAACAAAAATTCAACAATATAAAGTATATAATATAAACATTTGTATTATTAAATAATGTACATATTAATACTAAATAATAATATAGTTTATAATATAATTTAAATAATATAGAATGAGAGAGAGAAAGAAAAGAACAAATATTAGATAACATAAACAGTGATGGTTTATATTGTCAACAATAAGGGCTCTGTGTTTATTTTTTGTATTGACAAAATGACGAAATAAGTGAAGTCTGTGACGTCAGTCTCTCTGACGACATATTAATTATTAATATATTCAAAACATTTTATTCTGTTTTTATTATTTACTTGTGGGAATACAATGCCAGAAACCTACTGAACATAGTTAAACAGCATAACAGATTAATACAAATGTGGGTACAGAAGTTCTTATATCCAGGCCTGTTGGCGGAAGAAGGGCGCCGTCTGACGTCACACGCAAAGTAAGAGCCCCGCCCACCCTACGTGCGGAAACATGGCGGCCCCTGCGTCGACGACTGCTCGGTAGGCATTTATTTCCCCGAAAACTGTCGAGAAGGCTGGGAAATACAGCAGGACACTGAGTGCGACTATAACGAGAGTTCGTGCCCGAGTCATTCCGCCTGTTTGGGAGGGGAACCGGTCCGAGCAGCGCTCCGGAGGACGGCAGGTTGAGTGGCCGAGCTGAAGTGCCTGAGGTCCGGGTGTCTGAGGGAGCCCGGGAGGGAGAGACGGACGAGAAAGCTTTGGACGCGGAAGTTGAGGGAAGGAATTTGGCACCGAATAAAACAGGGCTGCCGGTGTGTCTGCGCTGTTTGTAGCATGTGGGTTCGGTCTGCAGTCGTGCGTAATGCTTATAGGTGCTGCTCGCTGGCCGCTGCAACGCAAAACGTGCCAACGGAGGAGGTTTAACCTGCTGGTGGTGCTGGTGCTGGTGCTGCTGTGGTGGTGATTGACCAGCGCTTGAAGTTGGGGACGCAGTTCTCTGTCACAGCCCAGCATAGCTATACTGTAATGTTCAGGCGCGGGTGAGTATTGATAATAAGCCAGATAGATGCCTGTATGCTCATACTGTGATCCACAAAAGTAGATAAGCACATGCATCCATGTTCATTTGCAGTAAATAGGAAACCAGATCTTCCACAGAGGCACATCTCCTGCAGGTTCATAGCCTCTGCAGAGACAGATAACCAGATCCTCCACTGAGGAAAAGTCCCCCCACCCATCCAGCTGCACTATTCGCTTGATGAGATGTTCTAGAGGTTATTCCAGGTAGTCTTGTACAGCAGTGCCTTAAACAGGAAATAAGCCAAAGTAGCCTAAGAAAACAAATGCAGGTGTCACTCAGTGCCTTGGATGCTAATGGGAATCTGCACATACTTAATCATAAGTTCTGGTGCCTCTGTTGGTGAGCAGTGGATAGTGGATCCTTATATCTGCCTTATATGCCACTAGAAGTAGGGCTGTGCGATTGGCGTGGAATATCTAATTCCGTTTTTCCGACCTGTATTTCGGCCATAAATCCATAAATCTGCCTTATACGCTTATGCACACTAGCTTTAGGGCTGAACCATTTGTGAGGAATACCTAATTCCGATTTCTTCAACTGGTTTTACAGATTGGTCTATTGGTCTATAGGCGGGGTTTATGTTCCACACTAAGGTTAAAGGTCATAAGAGAGTACGTTATGCTGTGATTGCATTGCAAAGATGTTTTAAATGGTAATCAAGATCTGATCTCTCGATACCTCGTCGTGGTTCGTCTACAGGTATTCGCTTCTAATGCTGCCGACAGATCCTGTCCTGCTTATCAGCGCCACTATGCAGAGAATGTAGATGGTCCTCAGCTTTGTCGTGTGGTCATATGCTTAGATTTTTCTGGGCTGTGCTAGAGTGTTCTGGAGATGTTGACCCTGTGCTGCGTTTGTGGGAGGTAATGTCTGGAAATGCATGCCTGCAGGTCTGAGTCTGACACACGTGCATCACTCAATGCATGACACAAACAAAGGGGTCTCAAAGATCTGGGTGCGGGGTCAGCCTTGCTGCGCTGGTGGACACACGGAAACATTCCCCTGGTACCAGAAGTGGAGTAAGGGATCTGGAGGTCCTGACTCCATTGCACCCTTGTCGAGGTGGTGTGCAGCGTTCCGTTTCATTCCAAGTTGCCCTCAATCTGCCGTCTGCCTCCCTCCAAGGCCGTGAGTGAACTCAGCTGTGCTTCCCGGCTACGGCCTGGCAACCTGCCCTTATGGGGCAGCAGCCAGGGAAGTTTGCTGGGGACCAGAGGAGACCAAGCCTGCCTCCTCTGAACTTCATCAAGGGTGGCGGGAAGCGGGACTCGTCAAGGCATGGCCCTCAGCACTTCAACGTGTTTGCAGTTCACGGTAAGCAAGTTTCAGTTTCAGATCTCTGGTCTCGCTGTGATAAAATCCAGGACAATGTTAATTATTAATAATCACAGTTAATGATTGAGGCATTTCCTAACTGTGGGTTGCTAATCAGCATAATCGTCGAAGAGCATTCCCTTAACAGCACAGAGTTTTAACAGTTTGGTGCATTAAAGGAGTAATATGTAAAATAATGTAGACTTAAGATATTAAGTATTCCAGAATAAGATTATCTACAGAATGTGGAGAACAGACACTTTTGCCATTTCTGTATCATGTTCCAGAGATAAATAGATTCTACTGAAGTTGCCATGCTAACAGTGTCATTTCCTAACAGTGCATTGCTAATATGCGTAATGGTCAAAGGCTATTCCCTTTACAGCACAATGAGGTTTAGTACTTTGGTGCATTAAAGGAGCAATATATAAGATAATATAACCAATACTGCTTTGATGTCACTGTATCATGTTCCAGAGATATCTGAAGTTAGCATGCTGACCAAATAGGCCGGTAATACCTCTTTGAATATCAGGAGCTGATAGTGAATTACTGTTGCACTGAGTCTACCGTTAGTCCCCACATTAGCAGAAAAGAACAGGGGGAACACAGAGGAAGAATGTGGAGTATGAATTTGATAGTTTGCCCATCTTGCACATTGCTCCCTTTAATTCACTTCTGTTGACATGGTGTGTCTCAGCCAATCAGAATTAGAATTATTGCTCCTTTGGGATGTGATCTTGAAGCGAGGTGTTCTTCCTACCCCTGTTGTGGAAGAGGATGTGGATAGTTGGCTTCTCAGTAGTTTGGCATGAATGAACAGGCTAATACCAGATACACCTTTGACTGAAGCATACCTGACAGCTTGTAGTGCCTCCACAAGCACCAACAACAGCTGTGATTTGGATTTGACATGTGCTGGACAAGTTTCTGGATGTAGGCCACATCAGTGTTCAGGGCGATCTTGCATCAATGAATTGTGCAGTTGGGCCAGATTTGGTGGATGACAGTTCTGAGGAGAGGTTCCTGTAGACTGGGATTTTAGCCACTCCTGGTAGACCCATATGACCGTATGCTTCTATACACCTGCAGATTTAGCTACTTCCTTCACACTATGGTCTTTGGCCACGCCCACATGCAGTCACTGCTTTTAGCCAGTCATCTGCTTTGGAGCCATTTTCCACACATGGAACGAGACATTCCCTGCACTGTAGCACCTCTTCTCAATCTGTGAATTCCATCACTCACACCTCACAGGTATTTATAGCCCCATCGTCCCCATGCAGCTCCACATGCAGGAGCCTGAAGTTACTACCACTTTATCCTGAAACTGATCCCTTGTTGTTTGGCATGCTGGAGTGACTTTACGTCCTGGCCACATCGATCCGTGACCTGGATGTGTGGGCCAGCGATAACAGGGTTAGTGCTGACTCCCCTTTTTGTGTGGGAGGCATACCAGGCCTGGCTGTCCGCGGCAGTTCCTTCCCATAACATGACCATTGTCACGGCAGGCAGAAAGATCTCGGATTCTTGGATTCCGGCGCGCTTTCTTGCGCAACAGAGGTCTGATGAGCTGGGGGCGGGTTGGCAAAACAACAAAACCTCCTGCCAGCTGCAGAGAGACTGAGAGAGAGAGAGAAACTGAGAGAGAGAGAGAGAGAGAGAGAGAGAGAGAGAGAGAGAGAGAGAGAGAGAGAGAGAGAGAAACTGAGAGAGAGAGAGAGAAACTGAGAGAGAGAGAGAGAGAGAGAGAGAGAAACTGAGAGAGAGAGAGAGAAACAGAGAGAGAGAGAGAGAGAGAGAGAGAGAGAGAGAGAGAGAGAGAGAGAGAGAGAGACTGAGAGAGACGGGGGGCGCTGAGAGAGAGAGAGAGAGAGAAGGGGGCAGAGAGACACAGACACTAGGAGAGACTAAGAGAGAACAAGAGATAGACAGGGGGCACTGAGAAAGAGAGAGAGAGAGAGTGATGGACACAGAAAGAAAGATGGACACAGTGTGACAGACACGAGAGAGAGACACAGAGAAATGAACGGAAAGGGAAAGAGACAGAGGAACAGAGACAAAGACAGCCACAGAGTGAGAGAGACATACAGAAACACAGAGGGAGAAGGAGACCGACACAGAGAGGGACAGAGAAAGCAAGAGAGACAGACAGAGAGAGAGAGACAGAGGGTGAGGGAGAGATGGACACAGAGAGACAGACAAAGAGCCGCACTGGGAGGAGAGAGAGAGAGAGAGAGAGAGAGATGGACACAAAGAGAGAGACACAGAGGGGGACAGTAAAAGACAGACAGACAGACAGACAGACAGACGGAGGGAGGGAGGGAGAGAGAGAGAGACCGACACACAGAGAAAGGGAGGTTATTATAAATTGGTAAGAGGGTCAACAGCAGGAGTATTTGTCTCCTAGCGTTGTTCTCCTGAACGGTTGAGCCGGATGAGTTGCGAGGGGATATGAGTCACTGAGCCAGCGCAGGGCCATGTCAGCAATGTGATCCCCTGTGCTGCTACAGAGCCTCCTCCGGCTGGAGTTGTCTCTCACCAAGCAGGTTAGGACTCCACATGCTCCGTAGAGGGACAAGTAAAGACCTGCCTGACGCATCTCCGTGTCTTTTGCATCCTTTAGAGCGCTGTGATGTTACGCACTCAGACAAATTAAAGCTGCCAGAATGGGAACGCTGCCACAGAGCGGCCACTTTTGGTTACCTCAAGAACCTTTCAGTTCACCAAACTATAAAATAATAGTAATTATACAGTACCACCTTAAAACCCTCCAAAATGAACCAGCTTTCTTAACCTGCAGTGGAGGCTGATAGAACAAGGTTTATCTCTAAGCAGGTCTGGAGCAATTCTATTGGTCTGTCCATCATGAATATTCACTAAACTGAAAGGAGAACTAGAGCTTTTACACTGTGCAGATAAATATATATTAGAGGTGGAGATATGGAGAAATATCATACTGTGCTACATCAAGAGTATATGTGCTATATCAGGATATGTACTGTTTCAGACTCTCATCAGTTGGAGCTGTATAATGTAAGACTGTATAAGTCTTTATAATCACCAACTACATCCATTTAGATGGGGGTGTCTAAACTTTGCACTGACTGGTACTATGGTCGTTATTTTGAGATGATAAGTCATTTTTTTGAGTCATCATTTTGCCGTACACATGTGTACGCTGAGAAGCTGCTGTCTGTCTGCCTCGCTGTAGCGCTGTTCTGGTCTTTGCTCTGTCTGGAGTCCATTTGGCTCGAATGACTGATGCTGGATGCTAAATAAGAGCTGGGAAGCGTCAGCCTGTTTCGCAGTGGGACAACAACCAATTTAAATGGGTATTAGCCTTGAGCAGTCTGCACTAGCATTATAATAATAGCAATATTATAATAAATAATAATAGTACATTAATCAGTTTTTTCCCCACTCACTTTTCTTCAGGGTTATGTACCTTAGCAGCTTGTTATAACTCGCATGTGCTGTTGCATCGGCACTCTTAGCATTGTGTTAGCTCTGTGCCCGAATTCAGCCCCCCCACCCCCCGGCAAGCTCACAGCTGTGCTAAACATGTATGGACTGTGGTGGAGTGGACCCTGGCGTTTCTCACTTCTGTTTTTTTTTTTTTTTTTTTTTTTTTTCCCCCCTCCTTTTTGGCTGGAACTTGTGGAATCTGTAAAGTCTAGACACCAAAGCTCCCCCATGATTCCTAAGGGTCTTGGAGACATGGGTTTATTTTCAACTAGGGGGACTTGAGAGGCAGGCGTCTCCTGGTAAGATCTGACGCTCGTCTCAGCCAGCTGTTGGGTTACAGTGGCCTGCAGTGTCCCCAGACTTGTCGCCGCTTTTCAGACCACCAGTTTACAGCTTCTGCTGTTGACACTGGATACAGACTGGACTGGAAGGAATGGTTGTGGATTCCTTTTGTCTTTTGGATTCGCAGTTCAGTCTTGTGCAGATCTGTCTGACTCACACAGACATGAGGGGGTCCAGTAAGCGATGGCTCCACTGGGGATCACTTGCTGTGTTTTTGGCATCACTTTTTGTTTACGTTGAACTCTGCGTTTCAAACGTTCTCCTCAAAATACGTTCGTTGAAAGATTAAGGGTGCTATTGGGAAGGGAGATAAAGGTTACCAGGAACAATAAATGATACATTTAGACTGATATGATCAATATTTATTGAGCTACACATACAGAAGTAGAGTCTCTCGGGAAGACATTGAACCACCATCTTTGCTAACCCAACATGCCAGACGTCTCGACATGGAGTTGTAGAGGTTCCCATGCAGCTTAAATATTCCCACACAGTTCCTGAGGTTTTTGCTGTAGGGTTGGAGATTAGAGAGTGACATCTGGCCTTCTGGACGTGTGACAACAAACTGTCCATCTTGGCGCTGACCACGGTGACTCCACAAATGGATATGTTGGTCGTCTCCGCTAAGACAAAAGATTGGTGGACCATTCTAAGTCACTCCGTGGCAGCCTGGCACGACACCGTTGCAGTCTTTGTTGACGTTGACGTGGTGTTAGGGACAGTCATAGCGGTCTGCGTGCATGTAGACCTGTGTGGTGCAGCCGTCTGCCAATGTCGTGGCTGTTGGGTCAGTCTGGTACAGAGTTAAGGCCCATCTTTGAGTACATAACATGCATGGTCGAATTAGAAACTTGAATCAATGGCATGTCTCGCAATGTCAAACCTAGCCACAAGTTTCCTTCCTGTCTGTTTTGATTCCTTCTGGGTCCAGCTATTCTATTGGTGCAACTAGTCTTTGGTTGGTGAGTGTGTGTAGTGTAGATTGCCACAGCACAACAGCTTGAGTGTATTTGCTGTGTCATTTCTTTATCCTGGTCTGGTCCTGACCACCTGGACAGCAGTTGTGGTACTGTTGTGACACTTGTGCCCAAGGACTGACAAAAGCAGGTGCTCCATACTCAGTGCCTCCCAAAGCCCCCCGCTGCATGCACTTCACGGCCCCACAAGCATGACCCCATAAACATAGAGACCTGTTCAACTCGCGGGGTCACTTACAGAGCAAGCTCTGCTGACTTTGCTCAGCTCACTTTCCCGCAGTGCGCTCTCCCGTGCCATCACGGCTTTGCCGAGTTGCCTTTTTGCTTCGCACCGGGATTTTTAAGCCAGTTCCCACTGATTGAACGTAATCTCTTTCCCTAAAGAGGGCACCCTGTACCTTCTTAATAATCAGTCAATCAGCATTTTATTTGTGTAGCATTTTTTACAGCTGATATTGTCTTAAAGCAGCTTCAAAGAAAAGCAGATAATTAAAGGAAAAAGGAAACTAAGGAGTCCATGTATAGACGTAAGGAAGGGAACCAGGGTCCAAGCCCCCCCGTGGACAAGCCAGAGGCATCATCTACATCTACGGCATTTAGCTGACGCTCTTATCCAGAGCGACTTAGAAGGTTAATCATATTACAGGTGGGCCAGTGTAGTGTTAGGAGTCTTGCCCAAGGACTCTTATTGGTGTAGCATAGTCACCCATAACAGGAATCAAACCCCAGTCTCCCACATGGGACGGTAGCTTCCTGGTGAGTAGTGGTGTTATTCGTTGTGCCACACCAACCAAGCATCAGGGGCGAGGAAAAACTCCCTTAGAGTACAGAAGAAACCTCGAGGGGGATCCAGGCTCAGGCGGGAACCCATCCTCCTGCAGTCCATCACAGATGAAGACAGAAACACTAATGATAAAAGAAATTTGGAACATCTGTTAGAAACGTTTGGAGTAATCCAGGAGGTCGAAACATAGCATTAAACCATTCTAGGTTCTCTGTTTAAGTTAGAGATGGAGTTCATGATCGGTGCCAGATGCTGGTGGCTCTGTTGTGGTCATTGTAGTCATGCTAGCTGACGAGCAGGACTGGAGACCCACATTGTAGACTAAGCTCTGGTCACTCCAGCAGCTCTGGTGGCTCCCATGTGATCACTCAGGCAAAACATCGCTCCTCTGCACTGGTAGCTCCTCAGTGTTCAAGGTTATCCATCAGGATCGATCAGCTCATAGAGAAGACAGATGAGACAGCACCTTTTCTCAAGGGTTGCTAAATTGCAGGGCACTTACTCGCTCGGACACTCTAGTCGTCCTTGTGCGCCAGACAGCCACTGAGGCAGTAAAGGTTTGGGTTGTTTTAGGACCTTTCGTGAGCCGCATGATTATATCTTTGGGTATCGAAATGCGATTTCCAAAGACGTGCTGAACTTGCTGAGGGTTCGCTTGTTATGCACTAAAACCTGATATCTGTGGTCTGAGAAAGTAACTCACAATAGACTGAGTGAGTGATGACAAAGTTCGGAGGGCTGATGTGTTTAGTCTCAGTGACCATCCAATACTGAGCCCCTCTGACACTTGTTATACCCCATTGAGAGAGATTCACTTTTGTCTGTGCAAAAGTGCAGGCTCTTGAGTAATTCGGCCTGTTTTGAAGGCATAGTTGAACATGGGGCAAGCCACAGCAGTGAAGTCAGGAATGTGACCTCCTATGCATTCCTCTCAAGTCTCTCACTCTCTCTCTCGCTCTCTCACTCTCTCTCTCTTCACTGTCCTGTCTTTTAGCTATTTACAGCCCAATACATATATAGGACTTTACAGCTGATTGTTCATCATCCTCCTTGTATCTACACTCGCTGCCCATGTTATCAGCTCCACTGACCATATAAGAGCACTTCTAGTTCTAGTTTGTAGTTCTGCAGTTCCAGACTGTAGTCCATCTGTTTCTCTGTATACTTTATTACCCTGTTCTTTAATGGACCACCACAGAGCAGGTATTATGTGGGTGGTGGATCATTCTCTGCACTGTAATGACAGTGACGTGGTGGTGGTGTGTTAGTGCGTGTTGTGCTGGTGTAAGTTGATGAGACACAGCAGTGCTGCTGGACACCTCAGTTTCACTGCTGGACCAACAGCGTTCTGTGGGGCAGCGTCCTGTGACCACTGATGAAGGACTACAGGATGACCAACACTGCACTGTGCAGCGGCAGATGATCTATCGTCTCTGACTGTACATCTGCAAGGTGAAGCAGCAAGGTAGGAGTGTCTAATAGAGTGGACAGTGAGTGGACACAGTGTTTAAACACTCTAGCAGCACTGTGTCTGATCCTGAAACAGATGAACTACAGTCTGGAACTGTAGAATTACAGAGTGCTCCTATATGGTCAATAGAGCTGATAAGATGGGCAATGACTGTAGATACAAGGAGGTGGTGGACACACACAGGCAGTGAAATGCAGTGTCGGGGTCCTTAGCACCACTCAGCAGCACAGCTGTTGTTAGGCTTCACCCCTCTTGACCCCTTTCTTACCTGTGATGTGAATACCAGTAACAAACAGTAATAAAAATTTGTGAGCTCAGACACTGATGTTGGATGAGAAGACCTGGCTCGCAGTTGCTGCTCTAATTCAGCCCAGAGGTGTTCTATGGAGTTGAGGTCAGGACTCTGTGCAGGCCAGTCAAGGTCTTCCACACCAAACTCGCTCAACCATGTGTTTATGGATCTTGCTTTGTGCACTGGTACACAGTCATGTTGGAACAGGAAGGGGCCATCCCTGAATATGGGATCAATAAGCATGGGAGCATGAAATTGTTCAGGATCTCTTGGTCCTGAGAGCGACCCATTCTTTCTCTAATGTCTGTAGGAGCAGTCTACATGTGTAGGTACCTGGTTTTATGCTGTGGCCATAGAAGTGGCTGAACAACTGAATTCAGTGGTTTGGCTGGGGGAGTGAATACTTTTGGCAGTATAGTGTAGGTCTTGATTTTATAGGGCCTTAATTCTGCTTTACTGACCGCTGGTTTGACCTTGACTTTGCTTTGCCCGCTCCACTCTGCTAACGACACGACCCCCCAAATTGGAACACCTAGGCGGACAGTGGTTTACTGTGTGTTGTTTTAAACCGACGGCCGGTAGATGGCAATTTTGTGGCATTAGGCTCTTTCACCTAGTAGCCTGCTCACACAGAGTACGTCTTCTACCTGAAACAGGTGTGGCTGTTGGGTCAGGTACAGTGATAAGGTCCATCTCTGCTAACGTCACATGTGCGGCCGATTGTGAAACTTTAATCATTAGCATGTCTCACAATGTCAAACCTACCCGCCATTTATCATTCCTGTGGGCTGATTCCTTCTGGGTGTATATCAACTAGATAGAGTTTCATTTTGGAGTTTTTGTGATCCTGTATCAGAATCATTAGCAACTGTGGTGAGTGTTATTCAGGATAGCTATTTGGACGTATGTGGTCAGTGGTGGAACGGTGATGACTGTCCACTGCAGCCTGTACTGAATGGGGTTACTGGGCATCAGCTGGTTTCATTTAACTCTGAGAGAGAAGGGGAGAGACAGTGAGTGTGAGGGAGTAGGAGAGAGAGAGACAGTGAGTGTGAGGGAGTAGGGAAGAGAGAGAGAGAGACAGTGAGTGTGAGGGAGTAGGAGAGAGAGAGAGACAGTGAGTGTGAGGGAGTAGGGGAGAGAGAGAGAGAGACAGTGAGTGTGAGGGAGTAGGGGAGAGAGAGACAGTGAGTGTGAGGGAGTAGGGGAGAGAGAGACAGTGAGTGTGAGGGAGTAGGGGAGAGAGAGAGAGAGACAGTGAGTGTGAGGGAGTAGGGGAGAGAGAGACAGTGAGTGTGAGGGAGTAGGGGAGAGAGAGACAGTGAGTGTGAGGGAGTAGGGGAGAGAGAGACAGTGAGTGTGAGGGAGTAGGGGAGAGAGAGACAGTGAGTGTGAGGGAGTAGGAGAGAGAGACAGTGAGTGTGAGGGAGTAGGAGAGAGAGAGAGACAGTGAGTGTGAGGGAGTAGGAGAGAGAGAGAGAGACAGTGAGTGTGAGGGAGTAGGAGAGAGAGAGAGACAGTGAGTGTGAGGGAGTAGGAGAGAGAGAGACAGTGAGTGTGAGGGAGTAGGGGAGAGAGAGACAGTGAGTGTGAGGGAGTAGGGGAGAGAGAGAGAGACAGTGAGTGTGAGGGAGTAGGAGAGAGAGAGAGAGACAGTGAGTGTGAGGGAGTAGGAGAGAGAGAGAGAGATAGTGAGTGTGAGGGAGTAGGGGAGAGAGAGACAGTGAGTGTGAGGGAGTAGGGGAGAGAGAGACAGTGAGTGTGAGGGAGTAGGGGAGAGAGAGACAGTGAGTGAGAGGGAGTAGGGGAGAGAGAGACAGTGAGTGTGAGGGAGTAGGGGAGAGAGAGACAGTGAGTGTGAGGGAGTAGGAGTGAGAGGGACACAGTGAGTGTGAGGGAGTAGGAGAGAGAGAGACTGTGAGGGAGTAGGGGAGAGAGAGAGTGAGTGTGAGGGAGTAGGGGAGAGAGAGACAGTGAGTGTGAGGGAGTAGGGGAGAGAGTGAGTGTAAGGGAGTAGGAGAGAGAGAGAGTGTGAGGGAGTAGGGGAGAGAGAGACAGTGAGTGTGAGGGAGTAGGGGAGAGAGAGACAGTGAGTGTGAGGGAGTAGGGGAGAGAGAGAGACAGTGAGTGTGAGGGAGTAGGGGAGAGAGAGAGAGTGAGTGTGAGGGAGTAGGAGAGAGAGAGAGACAGTGAGTGTGAGGGAGTAGGAGAGAGAGAGAGACAGTGAGTGTGAGGGAGTAGGAGAGAGAGAGAGAGACAGTGAGTGTGAGGGAGTAGGAGAGAGAGAGAGACAGTGAGTGTGAGGGAGTAGGGGATAGAGAGACAGTGAGTGTGAGGGAGTAGGAGAGAGAGAGAGACAGTGAGTGTGAGGGAGTAGGAGAGAGAGAGAGACAGTGAGTGTGAGGGAGTAGGAGAGAGAGAGAGACAGTGAGTGTGAGGGAGTAGGAGAGAGAGAGAGACAGTGAGTGTGAGGGAGTAGGAGAGAGAGAGAGACAGTGAGTGTGAGGGAGTAGGAGAGAGAGAGAGACAGTGAGTGTGAGGGAGTAGGAGAGAGAGAGACAGGGAGTAGGAGAGAGAGAGAGAGTGAGTGTGAGGGAGTAGGGGAGAGAGAGACAGTGAGTGTGAGGGAGTAGGGGAGAGAGAGAGAGAGTGAGTGTGAGGAAGTAGGAGAGAGAGAGAGACAGTGAGTGTGAGGGAGTAGGAGAGAGAGAGAGACAGTGAGTGTGAGGGAGTAGGGGATAGAGAGACAGTGAGTGTGAGGGAGTAGGGGAGAGAGAGACAGTGAGTGTGAGGGAGTAGGGGAGAGAGAGACAGTGAGTGTGAGGGAGTAGGGGAGAGAGAGACAGTGTGTGTGAGGGAGTAGGGGAGAGAGAGACAGTGAGTGTGAGGGAGTAGGGGTGAGAGGGACACAGTGAGTGTGAGGGAGTAGGAGTGAGAGAGACAGTGAGCGTGAGGGAGTAGGGGAGAGAGAGACAGTGAGCGTGAGGGAGTAGGAGAGAGAGAGACAGTGAGCGTGAGGGAGTAGGGGAGAGAGAGACAGTGAGCGTGAGGGAGTAGGGGAGAGAGAGACAGTGAGCGTGAGGGAGTAGGAGAGAGAGAGACAGTGAGTGTGAGGGAGTAGGGGAGAGAGACAGTGAGTGTGAGGGAGTAGGGGAGAGAGACAGTGAGTGTGAGGGAGTAGGGGAGAGAGAGACAGTGAGTGTGAGGGAGTAGGAGAGAGAGAGACAGTGAGTGTGAGGGAGTAGGAGAGAGAGAGACAGTGAGTGTGAGGGAGTAGGAGAGAGAGAGACAGTGAGTGTGAGGGAGTAGGGGAGAGAGAGACAGTGAGTGTGAGGGAGTAGGGGAGAGAGAGACAGTGAGTGTGAGGGAGTAGGAGTGAGAGGGACACAGTGAGTGTGAGGGAGTAGGGGAGAGAGAGACAGTGAGTGTGAGGGAGTAGGGGAGAGAGAGACAGTGAGTGTGAGGGAGTAGGGGAGAGAGAGACAGTGAGTGTGAGGGAGTAGGGGAGAGAGAGAGTGTGAGGGAGTAGGAGAGAGAGAGAGTGTGAGGGAGTAGGAGAGAGAGAGAGTGTGAGGGAGTAGGGGAGAGAGAGACAGTGAGTGTGAGGGAGTAGGGGAGAGAGAGACAGTGAGTGTGAGGGAGTAGGGGAGAGAGTGAGTGTGAGGGAGTAGGAGAGAGAGAGAGACAGTGAGTGTGAGGGAGTAGGAGAGAGAGAGAGACAGTGAGTGTGAGGGAGTAGGAGAGAGAGAGAGACAGTGAGTGTGAGGGAGTAGGGGAGAGAGAGAGTGAGTGTGAGGGAGTAGGAGAGAGAGAGAGTGAGTGTGAGGGAGTAGGGGAGAGAGAGACAGTGAGTGTGAGGGAGTAGGGGAGAGAGAGAGAGAGAGTGAGTGTGAGGGAGTAGGGGAGAGAGAGACAGTGAGTGTGAGGGAGTAGGAGAGAGAGAGAGAGACAGTGAGTGTGAGGGAGTAGGAGAGAGAGAGAGAGACAGTGAGTGTGAGGGAGTAGGAGAGAGAGAGAGAGACAGTGAGTGTGAGGGAGTAGGAGAGAGAGAGAGACAGTGAGTGTGAGGGAGTAGGGGATAGAGAGACAGTGAGTGTGAGGGAGTAGGGGAGAGAGAGACAGTGAGTGTGAGGGAGTAGGGGAGAGAGAGAGAGACACAGTGAGTGTGAGGGAGAAGAAGAGAGAGAGAGAGCTGTGTCAGCTGGTACAGAGACTGACCACCTCACTGACCCTCAACAACCCAAACTCTCTGACCAGCACAGCTTCCTAAATACCAGAACCCAAACCCAATCCCAGACCAAACTGAACTGCTTCCTGGCCCTGAAACAGGAATACCGCCTAGAGGGATATCTCCTTACTGTCCGGGATATGAAGCAGAGACGGATCCAGCGGAGATCCGTGGAGACAGGCAGGTTCAAACAGTCCTGGTTACCCAGAGAGGACAGAGTGTGTGGTCACTGCAGGACAGGTGAGGTAGACACAGAGGTGCACTCCCTACTGAACTGTCCCCAGTATAAACCTATTAGAAATCAGTCTTTTAATCAGTTTGAGAGTCATGTGACTGGTTTCAGGAGACAGGGGGGGTGAAGATATAATAATGAATATATTAGAGGAGGGTCCATCAGCATCCACCTCAGCCAGATACATGTATGAGTGTCGTCATACTCCGGGACAGTGAGTGACCGGGACGTTTCCACCATTATACACCTATTTATGTCTGTAATATAGGATTTTCTATTTTTCCTTAACTATTCGTTATTATTATTGTCTATTAAACATCTATATATTCTTCTATATTAACAGTTAAATTTTAATTGTTCTTTTTATTGTTACACTGTTGTATGTATGTGTGTATGTATGTATGTGTGTATGTGTGTATGTATGTATGTATGTGTGTATGTATGTATGTGTGTATGTATGTGTGTGTGTGTATGTATGTATGTATGTGTGTATGTATGTATGTATGTATGTGTATATGTGTATATATGTATATATATATATATGTGTGTATGTTTCATATCATGTTTCATTTATTACTCCTATTTTAATCCTCTCTCTGATTTATTCTAGTTGTTTGTTTATTTGTTTAACTTAGAGAACTGTTACAATGCGTAGACAATACAAATTTAATTTTGTCATGTCAATAAAGCGAACATGAATTTGGAGAGGGAGAGAGGGTGAGAGAGAGAGAAAAGAGACAGTGAGGAAGAGTGAGGGGGAGAGAGAGAGCAACTGAGAGAGAGAGAGACCCAGTGAAGGGAGAAAGAGGGAGAGACCCAGTAAAGGAGAAAGAGGGAAAGAGAGGGATGAGTGCAAATGTGGAAGGGAGGGAGCGAGAGAGAGACTGAGATGATGATGAGAGAGAGAGAGAGAGGGGGAGCGAAAGAGAGAGAGAAAGAAAGAGAGAGATGGAAAAGAACAGTGAGAGAGAGAGGGAATGCGAGCAAATGTGGAAGAGCGAGAACGGGAGAGAAAGACAAAGACACAGAGAGAGGGATCTCAGTGCTGCAGCTTCTGTCGCCACCACACTCTCCTCCGGCCTCCGCTACCAAAACAACATCTGCAGGACGTCCCACCATTGTCCCCCCACGTATAAAGGAGTCTAACCCTCTTGTCGCCTCTTATTGCTGTTAAATGAGTTGCAGTTAACCCAGCGCCGCTGTCGGTGAAGCACTCTGCGGGGCTGCGGCCATGATTTGTTCTATTTCAGGTCCTAAATGATACGTTCTGCTGGGCTTCAGTTTGATAAGTACTACTTTTAGAAAACAATAGTTATATATTCGGTACAGGCGTTTCGAAATAGCCGAAGCTATCTTTGTGCGATTGTTGCATTCCAGAGTAATGCATCTGATTTCAGACTGTAGTGAGGGGGGTGTGCTTTGTTTTGGTTCTCTTAAACATTGAAACGTTGATACCATTACAGTGGTTGAAATAAATCGCACTATCAATCAGCTTTTATTGTCCCTCTAAAATGCCTTAAGGCTGACTCTCCTTTTCAGTGTAGCTGAGCATTTTTAGCTGAAAGGGATTGATGAAGTTTCTCACTCTGACACACATTTGACATAGGCAAGGATGGACCTTCTCGCTGTACACTGACCCAACAGCCACAATTGCGGACATTCAGCAAGCAGTGATGTCCTCCATGGGTCATCTTATTAGTGCCAGCACCATTGGCAGACGGCTAGCATGTGCCCAGACCATAACTACGTCTGTCTTAACACCGCGTCAGCGTCACCAAAGGCTGCAGTGGTGTCGTGCCAGACTGTCATGGAGTGACTCAGAATGGCAGCGGGTCATCTTCAGTAACAAGTCCCGCTTTTGTCTTGCTGGAGACAACCAGCAAATCCGTGTGTGGAGGCACTGTGGTCAGCACCAGAAGGCCTGGTGTCACTCCACCTCCACCCCTACCCACCATCTGCAGGAACTGTGTAAGATTATTCAAGCTGCATGGGATGGATTATCACAGGACACCAGTAGGAACCTCTACAACTCCATGCCGAGACGTCTGGCATATTGGGTTAGCAAACATGGCGGCCTGACGCCATACTGAGAGACACTACTTCTGTATGTGTAGCTCAATAAATATTGACCATATCAGTCTAAATGTATCATCATTTATTGTTCCTGGTAACCTTTATCTTCCTTCCCAACAGCACTGCAATCCCACACTCTGGGTGCAGCAAGTTTTCCCAGTTCAGTGAAGTAAAATTTGCACTGCAGCTGAAAGTGCTGTGTATTCTGGAGGACTCAGTCTGAATAAATAGTTAACTTGCTTTGTCAACTTCAAACTTGGCCAGCATAACATGGATACATAAACAGTAGGGCTGCCCACTGAAAGACGACGAGTTGAATCATCAGTGGGAGATTCTTCAGGTTGAGCAGTCGAGTTGGGTTTTTGTTTTCCAGTCAGCTGCATTATAATAACAGGCTAGAGCAGACTAAAGCTTCCAGACATCACATTTTTAATGAGGGAATATACATAGGGGCAAGCATTAATGGGTTTATATACAGCAAGAGTCAAAAGTTTAGGCACACCCATCTAAATGGATATTGTTTGTGATCTGAAAGACGCTACAGTCTTACACAGCTCCAACTGATGAGGTTCTGAAACAGTACATATCCTGATATACCACATATACTCTTGATGGAGCACAGTATGATATTTCTCCATATCTCCACCTCTAATATATATTTAGTGGTGTAAAACTTTGATCTCTTTTTTCTGCATAGTGTAAAAGCTCTAGTTCTCCCTTCAGTTTAGTGAATATTCATGATGGACAGACCAATAGAATCGCTCCAAATCTGCTTAGAGATAAACCTTCTATCAGCCTCCACTGCAGGTTAAGAAAGCTGCTTCAGCCTCCTGTAATGGTCCATTCTGAAGGTGTTTAAGGTGGACTGTATAATTCCATGAGGGCTATTTTATAGTTTGATGTCTTCTCTTTTTTTCTACTGTAAAGCATTAAGATAAACAGAAGGAGAACCTGCTGTGAGTGGTATGACTGGTAGTGTAGGTTTACATTCTGGTGGTGGAGCGGTTGGTAAGATAGATTAGCTATAATGGCATTTCGTGGCTTTGTCAGAACAATAAACCCACCTACTTGTATCTGCTCTCACTGTCCATCTTATCAGCTCCACTGACCATATAGGAGCACTCTGTAGTTGTACAGTTAAAGACTGTAGTCCATCTGTTCTTCTGTATACTTATATTACACTGTTCTTTAATGGTCGGGACCCCCACAGGACCACCACAGAGCAGGTATTATGTGGGTGTGGGTTAATCCCAGCACTGCAGTGACACTGATGTGGTGGTGGTGTGTTAGTGTGTGTGGTGCTGGTGTGAGTGGATCAGACACAGCAGTGCTGCTGGAGTGTTTAAACACTGTGTCCACTCACTGTCCACTCTATTGGACACTACCATCTTGCTGGTCCAGCTTGATAGCTCATCCAAATCCTAAAGCACAAGTCTCTTACTTGTTTATGAAGTTGTTATTGTTATTTCAGCAGATGATATCTGGAATGTGTTTAATGGTTTTAACTGCTGTTACTTTTATGGTTTTGAGTGTTGAATTTCTTTGTCTATGTACCATGTTATTTGGCTCTTCTTGATTAAACACACGTGTGAAGCTAGTACAAGTCATGTTTATGTATTAGTTTTATTGCATAGTAATCCTTAGACTTTCTCTGAAGGTCCCAGAAGGACCCACAGGTACCCTGCTGGCTTCTTGCTAGATCTTTGTTAACTCTGACTTGATATAGCTGATAGGTCTGGAGACATGAGCTTCCAGACTAAGCCTACTGAAATGGTCTACCACTATTTACAGTCCTAGCTGCTGTTATCCATCACAGAGCTGAGATCATGTTAACTGTTTGAACGTTCAAAGTCATACGCACTCTGTCATCTTCTGCTGATCTTGTGTGTTATGGTGCTTTTGGGATACAGGGGTCCTGCATGCTGGGCCCCTGCTCAGACCTTATCTTTCTTCTGCCTCTCTTAATTCGTTCCATGTGGTTTTGGGTCTGTTTGGTCATGTCATCTAATGCATTGATTCTGGGCACACAAGTCTTTGTAGATGGATTCTCTTTCCCATATCTGTCCCTAGAAGGAAGTGTGGGAGTGCAGTGCTGTTGGGAAGGAAGATAAAGGCTAGTAAACAGTAACAATAAATGATGATAACTTTAGACTGATATAGACAATATTTATTTTGCACACATACAGAATGAGTGTATCTCAATATGGTATCAGGCCGCCATGTTTGCTAATGTGCAAACATGCCAGATGTCTAGGCGTGAAGTTCCTAATGGTGTCCTGTGATGTACAGTGATAAGACCCGTCCTTGCTTACGTCCCAGTTACAGGTCACCACTGATGCTAATTCTGCTTGCTCTATCAACCAATGTGCAGATAGGAGCCAACAGAAGTGGACTGTCTTTGCACACTGCATGCTGCTAAGCTCACCATGGCCAACAGTCAGTGTGCTTACATTGATGGAATTTTAGCTGGCGTCTTTGACCTTGCTATTCATGGAATGATGTCACTCTTCCCACTTTGCATCAATTCCGTGTTGCTGATCACCAACCCCCCCACACCCCCAGCTCTTCTCCCATTGCATGTGCATTATGCTAGAGAGTCTCTGGAACTGGAAATGAGAGCTTAGCCCAAGCCAGAAATGCCCCAGACGCCCAGATGGAATTCTCTGAAGGACCCTGAATAAACACTGCTGAATAGCGAGGACTGGTTGCTGGGTGTCTGGGACTTGCGAGGGTTTACGCTGGTGGTGCTGGTGGGGTGTAGTGATGGAATGAACCTAGTGCATAGCTTAGTGTATTAACCACAGCTGGGTGTCCACTCCCCTTACGGCGTATTAGCATGCTGGAGGTAATATTCTGGCACTCCCTGACCAAACTGGGAAAGCTGGGTGCCAGAGTTGATGCTAGCTGACATTTCCGACATTGTAAGATGGTGTGGTGTTACATTTTTGATGGCCTTTGTGTGTGTGTGTGTGTGTGTGTGTGCTTGCATGCTTGTGTATGTGCATGAAAAGAGTGATCTCAGTACATGCTGTGATGTCCCGGAGGCTTCCTGCACCTGGCTCACGTTTCCCCTTATCCATTAAGGCTGAACTTGCTGCGAGCTGATGTTGAAACCCTGCAGGACTTTCCAATTTGGTGAAATGCCTCACATTAAAAAGACCTTTTAAAGCACGATAAAGGTATATAGGCCAAGTCGGCGAGCAGTACGTGGGCCTGCGTCTGCTGGTGCCCTAGGGTTTGGAAAAAGAAGTGAGCTAAGAGAGTGAAAAAAAAGGAAAAGAGAAGAGGAGAGTGGGGGGAAAAAAGCAGGAGAGCATACTGTGTACGTCAGCTAACTGTTAACATACTGAGAGTGGGATTATATAAATCGCAATGGAGTGATTCTCCTATGAGCTCATCACTAAACAATGTGCTTCATGTTTCTCCATCTGCAACCACCCCCCCTCCCTCCCCCACCACACTTCTCCAAACCTTGACTCTCCTCACTCACTTCACTTTGTGGCCGAGTCTAGTTTCCAGACGTCCGAAGTTGCTTGTAGGTGGTTTTGAGATTGAAATGTTTTAATTTCTGCCTGATTAATGTGCACGCATAATGCAAGGCTTGGCTAAGTGGTTAGCATGCCAGTGATTGCGTCAAACGGAGCTCCATGCAGGAGACTGCTAACAAAAGCTTGCTGCTAAATCGCTGGACCTTGACATACCCATAATCTCAGATACAGATCTGGTAGAACGGGTTTGAGCATGGAGTTTGTGTCTATGGGAGGAACAAGGGATGAATAAACGACACATAGAGGAGTGTGGGTCAGTATGGCTGTGGATTAGAATTTAGGGATCTGACCTGAGTGAGTACATGCAGTTTGGTGTCTGCAGGTTAAAGGAGATGATGGAGTGTAAATGGGGGTGCAAATGAACGGAGCAAACAGACGAGTGCACGACTATACGTGAAGCGGTGTCTGACAGTCAAGCAGACGTACAGTCAAAGGGCGTGTGCTTTTTCGCCCTATTCTTTGTCAATGAGGAGTTGGAACGGTGTTAATATCTTGAAAACTGCGTGAGTAGTTAGCGAATGAGCACTGTGGATGATGCTATTGGATAACAATAGTGTTGCGCAATGCTAATCAACTGTTAGGGACCACAGGTGTTGCTGACCAAGCAATCAGTCGTTTTCTTAACCTTGGAAAAATGTGCATGCAGTTTAATTGGTTCTAGTGCTCGGGTCCACTGGCCCTTTTTGGTATGCGGAACGTAGTTGCTTTTGAACAGGGATCAGCTCTGCTGTTAATGAAGCAGGGAGAGTGGAATACCATCAAGCCCGTGTTGCAGTCTAGGTGGTACGGCTCATTTCATACCTCAGTTCTATTCTCATTTGGTTGGCCGGACTACAGAGGTGGAATCGTATTATTGTCACATTTTCAGCCGTTTTTGCTCTCTTATGACTGGAAAGTCAAGGGAACGCATTGGCTGGCTAGCATGCCTCTGGGCTTGAGTGCTGCCTAGGTTCCCGCCTGTCTGGAGACACCAGTTGACTGGTGTAGGGACTGGTGATGTCAGCTCCAGACACTGTCCCGGAGAAACACTAATGCCCCCTTTTCCACATGCTCATGGAGCAGGACTGCAGCATGGAAATCAGGGATAGCTGTTTGGGGGGGGAGGAATATGTAATTGCGATTTTTCTCACCAGAATTTAATTAATTTGGCAGGTCTGGTCTTTGGTCAAGAAGAACCAAGTTTTCACTCCATCTAGCATGAAATTCACATGCCGAAGGAGTTAACTGATAGGAATAAAAGTGGGTAGGTAGGTTTGACATCGTGAAACATGCTAGTGATTCAAGTTTCACACTCAGCCGCACACAGCCCTTCCCGTAAGCAAGGAAGGGCCTTATCTCTGTACCTGACCGACGCAACAGCCACGACTGTAGACATCAGTCAAGACAAATGCGGGACTGAATGAATTCACTGAAGATGACCCGCTGCCATTTTAAACACTCCATTCTGGCACGACACCATTTCAGGCGACATTGATGTGGTGTTAAGGACAGTCGCTGTAATGGTCTGTACTCCAGTGTGGTGCAGCTGTCTGCCAATGGTGCTAGCACTAATAAGATGACTCATGGTGGGCATCTGTGGTTTGTGTATGTCTCCCAGATGCATTCTTCTATCCACAACCGCCACAGGAACCTGAGTCACTCATGATGTCAAACCTCATGATGTCTCATGATGTCGAACCTACCCTTCTTCTTGAATTTCCCTCTGGGATCAATAAAGTATCTATCTATCTATCTATCTACCCACCAAGTTTAAGCATTGATTTCACTAATACCACTAAACTGGTTGTTAAGTTTGTCTTGTTCAAACAAAGCAAAATTGACCAAGCCCATCTATATGAACCCTCTATATGCACAAGGCAATAGCAGCAGTAAAATGTTGATACAGTGTCCAGGTAAAACCTAATTAGATTTTAATGTACTAGAAATGTACTTAAATATCAGCAAGTACATTTCAGGTACTTAATTGTATTACGTGCCATGTACACATGCAATATACACATATTACAAATGTAATAATTATAAGTACATTTTACTTGAGTAGTACTTAACAAAGTACACTTTTACTGATTGTCCCCAGGTGAAAAACTTAAAAAAGCGGGAAAAAATGATAATATATATATATGTGTGTGTATGTGTATATGTGTATATGTATGTGTGTGTGTGTGTGTGTGTGTATATATATATATATATATATATATATATATATATATATATATATATATATATATATATATATATATATATATATATGTATATATGTATGTATGTATGTATGTATGTAGCTGTTAAAAGTATGTACGGCTTTTATTTTGCAGACATTTAATCAAACACAGCCAGCCTTTATATTCATGAGCTCATGTATATAATACAGTAATTATGAGTGTAAGGAAGTATACTAAGTGTACTTATATTAAGTATGCTTCCCTGTACTCATGATTACTGAACTGAAGGTGTGCTATTTTCATACACATTATATTTAGTATCACGAGTACAGGTAAGTATATACCAAAGTGTACTTAAACTAAGTGTGGTTAGTTTACGGTGTGCGGTTGTTGTTCTAGGTAAAGCTCCAAACGTCTGACTATAGACTCACTCCAGTGTGCCACCCAGTCTCTCTGTTCATGTTCTAAATCATGTGAACCGTTTCTCGAGTTCCCTGAACGGCCCGTTGCCTAGTTAGGCTAACTTCTCAAACCAAACAGAGGAAGAATGCCTGTCATGACACTTCACAGCACACTTGGCAGCCGCAGCTCCAGGCGCCTTTCTTTTGAAGCTGTAAACATTTCGGAACAGAGCAAGAGACTTTCGGAGTGAGTGGGAGAGAAGAGAGAGGAGAGAGAGAGAAGTGGAGATGGGGTCGGTGGGGGAGGGGCGGGGCCTTCCATAAAATGCCTTGTGACTCTCCAGGAGGAACGACAAAGGCAGATTCCTGCTGTAGACTGCACATAGCATATAATTTCCCTGAGTCTGCCTGGTGGTATTTCGGAGCAGACTCTGCCTCGGTGTTCCTTGCTCTGCGTGTGTGTGTGTGCGCGTGTTTTTGGGGGGGAGGTGGGAGGATCCAGCCAGCTGATGTCATTCAGTCCGGCAGGCAGCGCCTGAAAGGGGCCCTTTGTTGGCAGCAAGCAGCACGAGCGCTCGGCTTCTCCCGCTATCGCACTCGCAGGCGACAGGACAGCAGGATGGCAGGATCGAGAGAGCACTTCTGTACGGCAGAGTGTTAGATTCGGCCCTCGACCACGTTCCGGGGACGAGTTGCTCCTGTTTGGATGGGTGTTTCCCCCCCTCCGGAGAAAGAGCGATCGAACCAAAGCCGACTGGGGAAAAAATGGAGCCTCTTGGACTGGAAACTCGGTAGTACGGAGTCATAAAGTGGATGCAGCTGTGGGAGTTTTGGGATGTGGATATCGGTCTTTTCTTTCCAGAGTTGGTTTCTACGGTTCGTCTGCGCTTTGTTGTCGACTCGGGACACTGCCGAACCCCTTTGTCCTTAGTTTTGAAGTCGGTAGTCAACTTTCGGATGACGGATTACTAGGACGTGGGACTAGAAAGGGTCTGAAAACCGGACTTTTCCTTGGAAGTGGAGACGTAGGAAAGCAAATGAAAATGTTGGAGATCTGTCTGAAATTGGTGGGGTGTAAATCCAAGAAAGGCCTCTCGTCCTCCTCCAGTTACTACTTCGAAGGTAAGAATTCGGGAATGCGCCGGAGCGGCCGAGGAAAGCTAGCATGATCCTTTTGTGGCTGTTTTTTTGGAAGGAGGGAGTGGGGGTGTCACTTTATGGCGAAGAAGAATCTCAATTACAGAGGAGTGTTGTCAGAACAAGACCCATGAGCATAGACATGGAGCTCAGGCTGAGGGTCTTGCGGAAATGGCAGGCTTCGGTGTTGCTTCGAGGCCTCCGAGCTCGCTCTCCTTTAGGAAAGTGGAGGAGGGGGGAAGTGAGGGAGCGAGCCGAGCCAGACACACTGGCTCGCAGCAAAAGAAAGGGAGGAAAAAAAGCGAGGGAGGAGAGAATACTAGGAAATCTGACTCCTGCCTGACGGCCCGCATAGGTTTGTTCCAAGCGATCTCTTTTAATTGTGCGTAGAAGTTCAGGTTGCGTTCATGTACAGCAGGTCTAGAAGTGCTGGCTCTTTTGTACCTGAAGGTGGGAAAAGGGGGGAGGACATTCTGGAGACCTTCTGAGGGTTTCTGGAAAAGAGGAATGTTTATGAGGTTGATGGAAAACCATTACAAAATGGCTTGAGGGTCATCAATTTCAGGTTTCTGCAGGTCTTGTTTGCTTGTAAACAGTAATACTAATAATGAGTAATAACTAATAACACTTTTAATATCAATACCCACATAATCAAGGTTAACAAGTCTCGATGCGTGGTACCAGTATTCTAGGAATGAAGCTTTGTCAGAAGAACACCTGGTGGACTCCGGGTCTAATAACCTGCTTATTAAATTGCACTACATACGGTTCTTGTTCCTGACCTGTGTGTTATGTGTGTGTGTTATTTCAATTGCTTGTATATAAACAAACAGTAACCGTTCCATAAGATATTAACACAGTGCAGTAATTATATACTGTACTGTAATATAGGTTTACTAGAACATTAAAGCCGTGACAGATTTCATAACAGCTTTTAAACTCCAGTGAATCCTCGAAACGCGCTACACAATAACACTCTGCCATCTAAGTGAGCAGCAATCGTCCATCTCACCTTCAAGAGTTCTCCTGCAGTGCTCGCATGTGAAATAAGGTGCCTAGGGTTGGTCTTGACCCCCGACAGGCATGCTGAAGTACGCTCTGTAGGCCTCGTACATCTTAGTAGAGGCTTTCACGGAGTACTTCTTCATGCTGGTCTTGATGTATTGGTCCACAGGTGGAGCAGAATGCGTCAGCCGAATGCTGCAGCCTCTAAATGACCTGTAACTCTGTATCCAGTATTTACTCACTCAGCTCTGGAACATCAACTGAGAAGGCTGTTTTACACACCTGTATTTATACTGCTATGGACACTGCTGGACTGTCCCAGACAGTTTTCCTAGGTTCTAGAATAGTTTTCCAGACAGTTCCATACACTTCCTGGAGAGTTCTTACAGTTCCAGAAGCTGCTTGAGGTGTATTAAGCCCTGAATGTAGTGCAGATAATGGAAAACTCTTCAGAACCTCATTGTCCCAAGCCTAAAAGTAAAATCTATGGGGACCAGTGGTGTATTCTGGACAGTTCTGGAAATTCATATTGTAGTGGAATCGGTGTCAAACGCTTTATTGAAACCTGTGTGGTATTCTTAGAATTCTTTAGTGTACTGGGTGACACTTCTCTTGGATCCTGATCAAATTTTCCTCCGTCTTAGTCCGAGATTAGTCTTGATTTATGCGTCCTCACTAGTCTTCTGAACGTTGTGAGCACGTTCCTCACGGCCCTAGCCTGTTTTAGGCCTTGTGCCTCCAGCTCTTCACCCTCCGACCCTTCTGGCCCTTCCCCACATCTTCCTCTCACTTCTTTTGAAGTTGTTGTGCTTAATAGCTCAGGTTGTGGTGACACCACACCCACCCATGTGGTTACCAGACTCATATGGTTCAGTATCTCTCTTATGCTCACAGCCAGGACCCCAACCAATGCTCCTAAACAAAGCTCCTGGGTTTGGAAAAAGGATCCTACTATGATGTCAGTATGTCCAGACCCCTTATGTCCTTCAGCTGTTGCCTAACAGTGGAATCACAGCCAGTTCTCTCTCATTTGTTTATCTTCTACCATCGCTGCCTCATTTCCGTGCCAGGCCAAACGCCCCCACGATGTCTCATCTTGCAAATAAAAGTTTTTTTGTTTTTTTTAAGACATTGGACCATCAGAGGACATCCCACTCAACTGATGTGTGTTTGGTTCCTTGAATCCTGAGAATGAAAGAAACTAACTGTAGATGCCTAGAACTGACAAATCCAAGAAGCACAAGTCAATCAGGAATGCTCGGTCGTAGCTGTGTTTGGAATTGTGCACTGTATAGCGCCTCAGCAGTTTTCTATAGCTTCATTCCGGGGTTGGTAGTCAGTCAGACATAGGCTACATAGGGGGTAATGAGTGACCCATTCAAAGCACAGTGTAGCTACATTATAATGAACTGCATGTCTGGGAATTTTCTCTGGTGTTTGGAACCTGCTCTTTTAGAGACCTTCAGCATTATATGGTTTTTGAGGCCGAGGTGAAGGAGCATGTGTGGAGACAGCTGAGCCCTGAAGTTGACTGTGCATAAAGTAATCAATGTGTGGGCTGTTCTCTTATTTTTTATATTTCTTTTTTCTTGTTAGGTTTTTTTTTTTTAAACACCTAAGAATTTCATCATCCCACTAATCAAACACATGCATGAAATGAGTCTTCAGTTATGTAAGCATAGAGAAATTGTACCAACATGAACGAAGTCAACAAAAGCTTTCTAAGAACTTTGATTACACACAGAATAGCTGTATCCAGAAGAAGGAAGTGTGGGATTGCAGTGCTATTGGGAAGGAAGATAAAGGTTACCAGGAACAATAAATGATGATACATTTAGACTGATATGGAGAATATTAATTGAGCTACACATACAGAAGTTGTCTCTCAGTATTGCTAACCCAACATGCCAGACGTCTCTGCATGGACTTGTAGAGGTTCCTAATGGTGTCCTGTGATAATCCGTCCCATGCAGCTTATATATTCTCACACAGTTCCTGCAAATGGTGCAGTGGAGGTGGAATGACACCAGACCTTTTAGACTCTTGACAACAAACTGCTCGTCTGACCGCGGTGCCTCCACACATGGATTCGTTGGTCGTCTCCACCAAGACTGAAGATGACCTGCTGCCATTCTGAGTCACTCCATTGCAGTCTTTGGTGACGTGTAGTCTTGCGCGGTGCAGCCGTCTGCTAATGGTGCTGGCACTACCAGGATGACTCATGGAGGCATCACGTTATGCTCACTGAATGTCTGTAATAATGACTGTTGGGTCAGTCATTTACAGCCATGAGGCCGGTCCTTGCTTTTGACACGTGTGGCCAAGTGTGAAGCTTGAATCGTTAAAATGTCTCACAATGTCAAACCTACCCACCAAGTTTCTTTCCTGTTGTTTGATTCCTTCAGGGTTCAGCTTTGTTTTGATGATGAGTATATATCTTATGAGGTTTGTTCTCACCATCATCGGGTATGTTGAAGGTCATACCGTTTCCCATTTCCCAAAGTTAGCCGTATTAGCATTTTCTCAGTGTTTAACAGTATTGGTATCTCATTTATATGCTTCTTATTTTGGTTGAGAGAATTTTCCCCCCCCCCCCCACTAGCGACTTCCACATTTTTCAAGATATCAACACTGTTCCAACTGTGTTGTATATGTTCAGTGTACACCAACACACTACTTACAGTACACTAACACATTACACTCACTGAGTTACTGTACACCAACACACTACTTACAGTACACTAACACATTACACTTACTGAGTTACTGTACACCAACACACTACTTACAGTACACTAAAACATTACACTTACTGAGCTACTGTACACCAACACGCTACGTACAGTACACTAACACACTACACTCACTGAGTTACTGTACACCAACACACTACTTAGAGTACACTAACACATCACACTTACTGAGTTACTGTACACAACACACTACTTACAGCACAGTAACACATTACACTTACTGAGTTACTGTACACCAACACACTACCTACAGTACACTAACACATTACACTTACTTTAAGCTCTGTACACCAACACACTACTAACAGTACACTAACACATTACACTTACTGAGTTACTGTACACCAACACACTACCTACAGTACACTAACACATTACACTTACTTTAAGCTCTGTACACCAACACACTACTAACAGTACACTAACACATTACACTTACTGAGTTACTGTACACCAACACACTACTTACAGTACACTAACACATTACACTTACTGAATTACTGCACACCAACACACTACTTACAGCACACTAACACATTACACTTACTGAGTTACTGTACACCGACACACTACTTACAGTACACTAACACATTACACTTACTGAGTTACTGTACACCGACACACTACTTACAGTACACTAACACATTACACTTACTGAGTTACCGATTACCATCACACTACTTACAGCGCACTAACGCATTACACCTACTGAGTTACTGTACACCAGCACACTACTTACAGTACACTAACACATTACACTTACTGAGCTACTGTACACCAACACACTACTTACAGCACACTAACGCATTACACCTACTGAGTTACTGTACACCAACACACTACTTACAGCACACTAACGCATTACACTCACTGAGTTACTGTACACCAACACACTACTTACAGCACACTAACGCATTACACTCATTGAGTTACTGTACACCAACACACTACTTACAGTACACACTAACACATTACACCTACTGAGTTTCTGTACACCAACACACTACTTACAGTACACTAACACATTACACTTACTTTACGTTTCTGTACACCAACACACTACTTACAGTACACTAACACATTACACTTACTTTTAAGTTTCTGTACAGCACTTGTGAAAAGCGATGCTGCTAAGGGGACCATGTAGGCTAAGGACAGTGTAACAGTGTAGGTCTTTCCATCATGAATGTTTGGTGTAGTTACTCGTGTCTGTCTACTGTCACTCCCAGTAATTCACATTTGTGTTTTGCTCTTTTCTCTGCAGAAGCTCTTCAGCGGCCCGATTTCGAGTCCCCTGGTCTGTCCGAGGCGGCACGCTGGAATTCCAAGGAGAATCTGTTGGCGGGGCCCAGTGAAAATGATCCGAACCTGTTTGTAGCGCTATATGACTTTGTGGCAAGTGGTGACAACACACTCAGCATAACTAAAGGTAAGGCATCAGAACATTCAGTGTGTTCATGCCAGTGTTTCCCCCTGTAGTTGGCTAATGCCTCCTGGTAGCGTTCATCTTTGCTGGCATCTTTTACAGTCCCATTGCAAGAAAAGGAAATGTCACTTGTACACTATATATGCAATGAAGAAGACACACAATCGCTGATGCTAGGAGGAATCGCTGATGCTAATAAACATCAGTCCAATAGAACAGTGAATGATCAGACTCTTCAGGTGTCCTCTTTGGGGTATATGGTTGCTGGCCATATGCTGCCTTGATTAAAATGCCTCTCGGCGATAGAGGTAATGCGTTGCCCTCTCCTAAATGATTCTGGTCAAACTTTAAACCTTACGAGACAAACAACAGTACCTGCTCAGACACCCAGGTAAACAATTAAGCAGATTTATTTTAAATATAATGTATATTTGTTATATATACTTTAATATGTACTTAAGTATCTCTGAATAAATCTAAGTAGTGTCTCAAAATAGTACAGTTGGTTCTATTTACAGTATGTTTAATAGCAGCAATCATTATATTTGGTATACTTAGTACACAGTTAGTGTATGAAATAGCACACAGTCAGTAAGTAAGTAAGGAACTTTGATACTGACGTTATACTATGTATTCTTAAATAAAATATGCTTTGTTTTTTTTTTTTTTTCCTGGGTAATAAAAAGTGTTTTATTCTACGGGATAAAGAAAAGTTGAAAATGTCTTTATTTTTGCAAAAAAGGAATTCTAACTGTCTTTTGAGTATTATGGGGAAACAAAAGTACAAGAAATATGGGAAATCAGAAATCATTTTGCATATGGTGTATGGGTCATGTGTTTGAAGGCAAAGTTATTGACTCATTAAAAATGTGCTGGATTCTAATAACTTGTGGGATATACAGGATAAAAAGCCAGGCTATCCAAGTATATTAAACTCAAATATATCAATAACAAGTTTATTAAGTATAAAGCAGGAACTCTCCTTATTATGAGCAGCTTGGACTAGCCTGGCCAAAGCTGCAGCTGCCTTATTGTTTTTCAGTAAGTCGAGTGGAAAGAACTCGCATGCAGCACAAGATAAAGGAAGCGGAGGGGAGATAGAGAATGTGAGGCAAATATGTGGATTTCCAGGCAGCAGCGTCACTTGCCTCCCCTGAGAGGATGTCGCTCTAGCCTCTCAGCTCCAAGCCTATAGCAGACGAATGCTGCTTCTACGTTAGCACAGGACCAAAAAAGTAAACTTAATTATACTTAGAATGCTTCATGCACATGCTCAAACTATAAAAAATACTATATACGGTGTACTCAGTATACTCAATTTAATCATTAGTGCTATCAAAATATCCTTAAATAGAACTAACTGTACTTGTACTAATTTGAGACATCATTAATATTCACATAGATCCATTTCCTGTATATTAAAATGTAATTCTCCCTCACACTCACACACACACACGTCACACATGGACACAAGAGGCTGATCGACCACTTTTCTATTGGATTGATGTTTATTAGCGTCAGCAATTCCTCTTAACGTCTACTATACTTTTATTTCATACACTTTTTACCTGCAAGTGTATACTTATATACACTGCTGAGGTAAAATGGACTTTTAATTAGTACATTTAATATTTGGCACCTGTATTTAGCACACAAAACAATCATGTTAAAATACGTTTCTGGTGAATTAAAGCCTTTGGGACTGAGAATTAAAATTGGGCTTTCTGAGGCTTAGTTTCAATACATGGACTAAATGGAGTGAAAGGTGACTGTTGTGCTTTAAGACTTCACCAGTGTTTGCATACTCTATGAAACTCCCTTTCCTAAATGAAATCAGCGAGGGGAAACTCCGTCTTCTGTAATCTTGGCTGCTCCAAGTTCTGTGAAGGATCGCAAAGGTCAGTTCTTGAAGTAATAAATGCTTTGCTTATTGCTAATACCAAGGTAACAGTTCCATGTGATTAAAGCGCTTTACCACCGGATGAGTGTGCAGACAGTAATGTTGACCACAATATCCCTGTAATGACACATGGAAAAAGCTGTGCAGTGTGGTTAAGACAATCATGACGCAATTCAGAGGATTCTAGTGTGCCAGAGTCACAGCCCTAGTGAGGCATGCTGCTCATTTACTCGGCGTGAGTCTGCTCTCCGTCATATCAGAACGTTATGTGAATCAAGTGTGCTTGATTAGATCTAGAAGGCCTATTTGTTTAGTTGCTCTTTGGCAGAAAGTGACTATCTGGTAATGCCGAGTTGTGTTCTTCTATCTCTGCGTGTAGCAGGAACAGGTCAACTGTTATCACAAGATCATGGTGCATTAATACTGATTATGAATGTTTATGACTAACATTGTATGGTACAGTCAAGTTGGTCCACGTCCAACTAGCAGGTCATTTTCTATAAACTGGTTTCAGTCAAAGTTCTCACTGTTGGTCCTTGTTGACCAAAGGAACCCTAGTCCTTCAGATGTTGAACCTGACCATCGTTGACCCCAAGCTGAACCTGGATTTGTCGTTAAAGGCTACACGGTTCCATCCCATAGCAGTCTAGGTTTCCCGTGCACAACACCATTGCAAACAAAGACGATGGTGACTGGGTTTCAACGACAGCACATGTAATGGGAACCATAACACCAAGTTTCCTTCTGCTGAGCTCCCGGAAATCGTCCGGGTAGAGACAGCAGTGTGCTTGGTGGACAAGTAAACTATGGTAGCTGCTTGTGCTTATTGGTAGATCAAACAATACACTCTACTGGTCTGTCTGGGCGTTCCCTCACATAACCAGACCACACCTGTAATCGTTTACATATCTGCCTAAAACATAACTGCATGCCAAGGTTTGCAGAAATCCAACATTTCCATCTGAGTGCCTTATGTTTGTGTCAGTGCGTATAATGTCAGGTAATGCAATGTTGCAATTCTCTGGTTTCCCAGGCGAGAAGCTGCGAGTGCTGGGCTACAATCACAATGGCGAGTGGTGCGAGGCACAGACCAAAAATGGCCAGGGCTGGGTGCCCAGCAACTACATCACACCAGTCAACAGCCTGGAGAAGCACAGCTGGTACCACGGGCCGGTTTCGCGCAACGCTGCCGAGTACCTGCTCAGCAGCGGCATCAACGGCAGCTTCCTGGTGCGGGAAAGCGAGAGCAGCCCGGGCCAGAGGTCCATCTCATTACGCTACGAGGGTCGGGTCTACCACTACCGCATCAACACTGCCTCCGATGGCAAGGTGAGCACAAGGTCCTTCAGTCAGGGCACATGGGCAACAACTTACATGGCCAGTGTGTGGGCTCATTTGAGACGTTTAGATGGCGTGCTTTTGCTTGGGAAGGACACACAGGTACACTACCAGTCAAAAGTTTAGACACCGCTACTTATTGACGCAGTGCATACTCAGCGACGAAGCCCCTGATGCTTCCCAACATGATGCCTTTAGGAATATCGGCTGAGCCGTCATGATCCATTTTCCCAGCAGACTTTAGTTTACATGTTTCCGTCTGAGAGCACTCCGCAGATGCACACACCAAACCACCCATTCCAAGCAAACTCCACTGGCCCGTTAAACTGTGGGGAGGCCAGACGAATTTTGCAGTGGAGTTAAATCACCCCTGAAGAATGCTTTTTTTAAGATTCCCTGGCTCTGTGTGCGTGTGTGTGATGCATTCATTCCCTGTCCCAAGGCTGCCAGCCGCCTCGTCCAGCTGGACGGCGATGGGGGAGCATGTCCCGTCCACTGCAGCACCACATTCCTCACTGATCTGAGGTGAGGGCTGTGGAATGGCAGGCATGAGAAGGATGCTTGCGGTAACTGTTGGGCTCCTTTTGTGAAAAGAGGACGTGCTTCCCCTCATCAAGCCAAATCCTGGGCCCCACATGCCAAACTGAGCTTTAAGCAGTCACCTGTCTTCTGACCAAGCTTGTTGATTTAGGCAGTGGCAGGTTGGATAGCCTAGCTTCCTTCCTAATTTTTGTGCTCATATGACTTTTATTTTTCGTCCTGGTAACTTCACCATTAAGTAGTTATGGGGGGTGAGATGAAAAAAAATCTTCATGGTGCCAGGTGATGTTTAAGACAATGATCAGAATTTCTCCTTGAATAATATTAAACTGATGCAAAAATGGATTGTAGTGCACATAGAAAACAACTGGAAGAAAGTTTTGGTTTTAAATTCAAAATCTTGGAACCCCAGCGCCTCAGTCACTTCGGATTTGACAACGCCGTAGTTTGGTGTTGTTTGAAGGATGCTAAAGACAGTTTTAAGTCACATTTAACCCATTCATAAAGTGAAATGCCAATATAAACACACTCGTGTGAACACACACACTAGGGGGCAGTGAGCACACTTGCCTGGAGCGGTGGGCAGCCATATCCACAGCGCCAGGGAGCAATTTGGGGTTGGGTGCCTTGCTCAAAGGCAGTTTAGTCATGTTACTATCAGTCCAGGGAATCAAACCGGTGACCCTCTGGTCACGAGGCTGGTTCCCTAACCTCCAGCGCACAGTGGCCAGAGTGTCCAGACTAAATCACATTTCATACCACCTTTAAATATGGGTTGGATCCGATTTCATTTTTTGCTGTCCAGACTTTGGACACTGGACTCTAAAAAATTAGATCTACTGCAATAGATATTATAATAGAAGTAAAATCATCTTAATTTTAAGATAACCTATGTTTTTGATGTCTTTATTTTTATTATTATTTGCCTGAAGTGATATTATTAAGCCAAATTTTCCCACTGTTTTGGCAAATAATTAACTTGATGCACACAGAGTTCCTAAAATAAGCTGAATTATTCTAAAATTTGCTATTGAAATTACTTAAAACTGGTAAAAAGTTAAATAACCTTAAAATGAGCTAAAAACTAATCAATAAGAAACTTGGGATAAATTAACTACATGACCCAGTACATCATCCTTCCCAGGGTGAATATGCCAGACGTTGCTTTCCGTTTGGCGCATCTGAACATAGCAGAGTTGTGGAATTACCTGCTGCTTCATTACTAAGACTAGAAATAATAAATAACATCAGATTAGGTTCTCCTGTTTATGTTGATGCTTTACTGTAGAATAAAAGTGCAGATACCAAAGTATAAAATAGCACAGTTGGCATTATGCAGTCCACCTTAAAACACTCCAGTATGGAGCTTTACAGGAGGATGAACCAGCTTTCTTAACCTGCAGTGGAGGCTGATAGAACAAGGTTTATCTCTAAGCAGGTTTGGAGCGATTCTATTGGTCGGTCCATCATGAATATTCACTAAACTGAAGGAGAACTAGAGCTTTTACACTGTGCAGAAAAAGAGATCAAAGTTTTAGGTGGAGATATGGAGAAATATCATACTGTGCTACATCAAGAGTATATGTGGTATATCAGGATATGTGCTGTTTCAGACTCAAGTGTAAGACAGTAGAGTCTTTATCACCAACTACATCCACTTTGAGGGGTGTACCTAAACTTTTGACTGGTACTCTAGGTAGCATGTTTGCAGTTCTATTGCTCCATTACTCATAACCAGATATATCATAAACAGGTCTTTTTGATCACCTTATCTCCTTCACTCCTCGACAGCTTTATGTGTCCTCGGAGAGCCGCTTCAACACGCTGGCCGAGTTGGTCCATCACCATTCCACAGTGGCGGATGGCCTCATCACGACGCTACACTACCCAGCCCCCAAACGCAACAAGCCCACAATCTACGGGGTTTCGCCCAACTACGACAAGTGGGAGATGGAGCGCACAGACATTACTATGAAACACAAGCTGGGTGGAGGCCAGTATGGCGAGGTCTACGAGGGAGTCTGGAAGAAGTACAATCTCACTGTTGCTGTGAAAACACTAAAAGTGAGTATACTTTTTCTTAAAATGTATCTTACCAAAATGACTTAAATAAAAATAAAAACATAGAAAATAATCTTTAAATGAGTTTACAATAATCTCATAGTAATCATGCTGAGATATAGCAGTTGGATATAAAATCTTTTTAATTGCCAGGGTCTCATTCTTTGCCGTGCCTGGAACACTGTGATTTTGTAGGTAGTATAAGTGTAGGTAATATAAATGTGGATGTTAATGTACATAAACAGTTATGAATGTGTATAGGAGCACATAAAACAGATGTTTAAAATGATACTAGACTGTCCTTATGGATGTCATACACCTTCCTGGCAGTTTGAGGAAGACTGACCTTTGCCCTCTCCTTTTACTTTGTCCTGTAGGAAGACACAATGGAGGTTGAGGAGTTCCTGAAGGAGGCTGCTGTCATGAAAGAAATCAAGCATCCCAACCTGGTCCAGCTGTTAGGTGAGTCTAGTCATGGGTATCATCCCATTTCTTTATTTTAACTTTTCCACTTGTTTTAGAGTCTAACCCTCCCACTTGAAACTGAGTCAGAAGGGCCAGTGGTAGAAGTCTATCCCCTTTAGAAATGGGACAACCCTTTAAGAACCGGATACGGTTTTATGTAACAGACAAAACAAGGTTTTCTGGCCATTTCCAATAAGCCACCTCCAGCTGGGGTGATCTCACCTGAGTGGGCTCTGGGTGTCTATCTGCAATTGTCTGCCTCTTGTGATTCATTCACAACTTCAGTTTTACGCATCAACCAATGTAACGAGTCAACAAACAGGAGAGCAAACAGAAAACTGCATGATGTCATTAACAGGCTGCTGGCGGTGCTCTGTAGGCGACCCTGCCAGTCTGCAGTGACAGCAGAGGAGGGTAAAGTTCTGCTCCTCCTGCTTAAATACTTTTAGGGCATCATATGCTTTCAAAGAGCAGGGTGACACTTATTTATCACCACCACCAAGAATTCTTTGGTGATATGAAACCGGACTTCATGCTTGAATTTCCCCATTCCATATTCATCAGAACGTAACTGCTGCACCATTTAAGGTGGAACGGGAGATTCCGCTAGGTAGTGACTGAGGCTTCTGTGTATTACTCTGTTTTTATGTTCTTTGGTCGCTTGTGCAGCTCAGTTTGAAGGGTCCTAACGCTTGCCCTGTCCCTCCTTCTTAACAACAGTCAGACAACGCTGTCCCTAGACATGCTAAAACAGAGGGGGATGAAATAGGATTGGGCCTGGAAATTAGCTGAACTGTCTGATTTAGTTTTTCATGAATACTGTAATGAGTAAACCTGTTCAGGTGAGCTACCTGTACAGAACCATGCTTAGTATTTCAATAAGAGTCAGTAAGAGTACTAGCATGTACAACCACTCTGTTTCAGGTGTGTGTACACGGGAGCCTCCCTTCTACATCATCACCGAGTTCATGACTCATGGTAACCTGCTGGACTACCTGCGGGAGTGCAACCGCGAGGAGGTGAATGCTGTGGTGCTGCTCTACATGGCCACTCAGATCTCCTCGGCCATGGAATACTTGGAGAAGAAGAACTTCATCCACAGGTACGCATCGTCTTACTCCTAGTTGTGCATGTTTTCCTGCTATCTAAGTGAGCAGGAGTCACCACCTCACCTCCAAGTGTCCTCCTGCAGTGCTCTCACCTGAAATGAGGTGCCCATGGGTTTGTCCTGACCCCCGACAGGCATGCTGAAATAAGCTCTGTAGGCCTTGCACATCTTGGCAGATGCTTTCACTGAGTACGTTCTCTCTCTGGTCTGGATAAATTGGTCCCCAGTTGGAGCAGAATGCGTCTGCTAGATGCTGCAGCCTCTTAATGCCTCTAAATTACCTGTAGCTCTATCCACTTACTCAGCTGGAGGGTCAACTGAAACGGCTGTTTAACACACCTGTATTTATACTGCTATGTACACTACTGGACAGTTCCAGTTCTGTCAACTTCTGGAGAGATCTTTCAGTTCCAGAAGCTTCTCAGCACTAAATGTATCGCAGATGATAATAGAGAACTCTTTACAGCATCATTGTCCTGACTACAAGAGCAAAGTTTATGGGGACCAGTAGCCACTTTGTGTACATTTTAGGCCTAAGGGTTTAGGAGAACAGACTTGAAACCCCAGAACTAGAACATAAACATTTGTTGCATAGTGTAATTTACATGGCAATGTTCTGGATCATTTCAGATTTTCTTTCTTGTTAATAACTGAAGTCAGCCAACACAAACATTACTGTAACTTTAGTGGAAAATTCCCCCTGAATAAAGAAGTGAACTAAGTTACAGGACAAACCTTTATTCACATCACACGTCCATAGCTCAAAAGGAAGTGCAGTATTTGTACTTCCCTCAAATGAAAACGACTCAAACGAGTCATAGAAACTGAAGAACAGTCAGTAACAAGGCAGCTTTAGGTCCTCATCTACAATTACGGTGTAACTGCAGATGATGTTCACCCACCAGGCAGGCAGGGTCAACATTGACATTAAGCTCTTGTTAGATGTGTTGGAGTGGTGTCCTGGTGATGTGAGATTGGGCGGGAAACCGGCAGATTCTGGTGACTGAGCGAGCACTTGGTGCATCATTATTTGAAAGTAGTCAGGTTTCCTTGTGTTCTTTAATGGCTGCAAGTAACGATTGAGGGGGAGAAAAATAGGGCGGTACAAATGAAATGCATTCTATTGACATTACCATAAAGCATTCAGTCTGTTAATTCAGTCACATTTATTTATTTGTTTGTTTATTTTTGTTTACTTTCATACTTTCTTTATTCATTCAGTTTTTGTGTACTTATTTCTTTTATTTTTTTGTGCATGTATTCATTTATTATTCTCTTTTTATGTGAGTGCTTTTATTTATATATTCTGTTTTTGTTTTTATATATTTATTCATTAATTTATTTATTTATTCAGGTTCTGTTTTAAATATATTAATATATTTACTTCAACCTTTTTAATTTATTCCAACAAACAAAAAACAGAACTGCACCGCTTTCTTATTGGCCCAACACACATCTGTTGTAAAGGTGCGAGGCAGAGAGAGGATAAATAGAATGGGAGGGGAAGTGCCTCGCTGACGTGTAACAAAGCCAATCCACCTAACAGAAAAGGGGTCAGTATTCTGTCCGGATCAGCACCGAAGAGGGACCTTATCAGTTTGGAATCAATCTGTATTTTTAAAAACGTATCTGTCAGGTCGTGCACTGCTGTCCAACAGTGTTAACATTTAGTACGTGGTCAAAAAAACATGAATACTTTTATGTTTTACACCAGTGACATCTTGGAAATAAGTGTAGACAGATTTAGAATTCTATCTGTCCTATTATTGCCAGACAGTGAAGTAAAGACTGTCTGATGCTGACCCAGACTGACCGGGGGGAATCTTCATCACTAAGAACACATCCCAGTTGTTTTTCCCCACACCTTCTGAAGTGGAATCAAGAAAGAGCTATAATGTCCAGTCACATAAGTAATCCCCAGTTCTACCCCCACAGTGTGAAAGACTGAAACTTGTCATTTTGCATTTCTCCTTCAGGGACTTGGCTGCCCGAAACTGCTTGGTTGGGGAGAACCACTTGGTGAAGGTGGCAGATTTTGGTTTGAGTCGCCTGATGACGGGGGACACGTACACAGCCCACGCTGGAGCAAAGTTTCCTATTAAATGGACTGCACCAGAGAGTCTGGCGTACAATAAATTCTCCATCAAGTCGGATGTGTGGGGTGAGAGAAAGGCTTTATGAAACGGTTGCAGCATGCTGCAAGATACCCACGTTTCTCACTAGTGCCGTTGAGTTATTCTAGAACTCTAAACAGCTGGAGTTAGGTGAAACTTCCATGTCCTAATTGCTCTGTCTGTCTCTCAGCTTTTGGAGTCCTGCTGTGGGAGATTGCCACCTATGGGATGTCTCCATACCCTGGAATTGATCTGTCGCAGGTATATGAGCTACTAGAGAAGGACTACCGAATGGACAGACCTGAAGGATGCCCAGAAAAGGTCTATGAACTTATGAGAGCCTGTGAGTAACAGCCATTATAAATCACTTTTGAGGACTTTTGCACCCAGAAGGAGGTGTGGGATGGCAGTGATGTTGGGAAGGAAGATACAGGAACAATAAATGATGATAAATTTAGACATACAGAAGTAGTGTCTCTCAGTATGGCGTCGGGCAGACATGTTTGCTAACCTAACATGCCAGACGTCTCGGCATGGAGTTGTAGAGGTTCCTGATGGTGTCCTGAGATAATTCATCCCATGCGGCTTGAATATTCTCACACAGTTCCTGCAGATTGTGCAGTGGAGGTGAAGTGACACCAGGCTCTACAAATGGATTCGTTGGTCGTCTCCACAAAGACAAAAATGGACCTCGTCACCAAAGATGACCCGCTGAGCCACTCCAAAGACTGCAATGGTGTCATGCCAGTCAGTCATGGTGATGCTGACTTGTCTGCATGCATGTAGTCTTGCATTGTGCAGCCGTCTGCTAATGGTACTGGCACTAACAGGTTGACTAATGGTGGGCATCACTGTCCGCCCAATGGCTGTTTGGTCAGTCAGGTCAGCCACTGCCTTCCAGTGTCAAATCTGTCTTAAGGCATGTCCTTGCTTGCGTCACAAGATCATTCACATGTTTCATGATGTCAAACCGACTCACCAAGTTTCATTCCTGTTGTTTGATTCCTTCTGGGTGCAGCTATTTGTCCAGCTATTTTTAATTTTTTTTAAAAATTTTGAAGATGATGTTATACATTGCAGTATAGAAGATGCTTTGCTGCGGAACTTACCTGATTTTTGACCAACAGGTTGGAAATGGATCCCAGCAGAGAGGCCATCCTTTGCTGAGACTCATCAGGCTTTTGAGACAATGTTTCAGGAATCCAGCATCTCTGATGGTAAATCAGAATCTCTGATTATAGAGCAGCCATGCTTTGTTTGCTCTTTCCAAAATGTAATAGACAATTTCCGTGCTAATATCGTGTTGTTTATCTTTTGATAGAGGTGGAAAAAGAACTGGGGAAAAAAGGTAAGAAGCTGACGCTTGGGTCTTTACAGCAGGCCCCAGAGCTGCCTACCAAAACCAGGACCCTACGCAGGAACATGGACAAAGACGGGGACAGTCCTGGTGAGTATGCCATCAGCACTGTGCCAGTCTTGAGAAAGGCAGAACTGTTTGTAAAGCAGTGTACATGAGTTGCAGACAACAAGGAGTTAAATTGTTTTGATTTTGTTTTTACCAGATGCTGCTGAGGCCGAAGTTGCCATATCCCCAATGCTTCCACGAAAGGAGAGGCCTTTGGTAGATAGCAACTTAAATGAGGATGATAGACTGTTGCTCAAGTCCAAGAGCTTTAACCCCTTAAGCTTGATCAAAAAGAAGAAGAAAACTGCCCCTGCTCCTCCAAAACGTAGCAGCTCCTTCAAAGAGGACAGACACCTCGATCCCAGGGGCTTCATCGCTGATGCTAGGGAGGATTTCAACAATGGCTCCTCCATTACCGATGCCACCCTAGGGATGGATAATTTAAAATTCATCTGTGCCAATAATAACGGAGCTGGAGGTGTCACCAACGGAGCCCCCGCATTTCCTGGTCAGATCTTCTCTTCTCAACCAAGGAAAAAGGTCACACCAGCAACTCCTGGCATTAGTGGGAAGATGGCTACAACACCCCCTGGTGAGGAAGATTTCATGACGTCCAACTCAAAGCGCTTCCTGAGGTCCTCTTCAGCATCCAGCATGCCTCCAGGGTCTGACCGTACCGAATGGAAGTCAGTCACACTTCCCCGTGACTTGCAGCCTCGTCACTTTGACTCCGGTACCCTGGGGGGCAAGCCTGCCCTGCCCCGAAAGAGGGCAAACGAGCTTAAACCAGAAGGTGTCCCACGTGGTGGAACACTCACTCCACCACCACGCCTGCCCAAGAAAACTGAAGATGCTTTGGACGATGTTTTCAGGGATGCTGAGTCCAGTCCGGGATCAAGCCCCCAAACTCTAACCCCCAAGCTGGGTCATCGGGGACAAACGCAGAGTGACAACTCAAAAACTAGCGCCCTGCAAGCTGACCTGCTCAAGTCCAGCTCATTCCCTGCAGTTGGTGCGGCTGGGGAGGAGTGCAGAGCACGCAGGCACAAACAGCCTTTAGATCTCTCGACTCCGAGGGACAGGGATAGGGGGAAGTTTTCAAAGCCCAAGCCAGCTCCTCCACCACCGCCTTCCAGTGCCAAATCTGGAAAGATTTCGAGGAGCCCCACTCAAGACCTGTCGTCTGACTCTAAAGTCAAAGGCACTCCTGACATAAGCCCCACAGGCTCTGTTGGCCCAGTGGAACAAGGAAGGGCCCTTGCATCTCAGGAAGGCACCAAAAAACTTGCCACCTCGAAAGGACAGTCATCAAGGACCTCTTCGACCTCCCCAACTAGTCCACCACCACTGGGACCAGGATCGAGCTCTCCTGTTGATCAAGCCTCGACCACATCTTTCATCCCTCTCATGAATACCCGCCGCTCCTTGCGGAAAACCCGCCAGCCGACCGAACGCATCTCCAACTCTGCCATCACCCGGGAGATGGTCCTGGAGAGCGCAGAGCTCCTGCGTGCTGCTATCAGCAGGAACTCTGAGCAAATGGGCAGTCACAGTGCAGTCCTGGAGGCTGGAAAGAACCTGTCCAAGTACTGCGTGAGCTACGTGGAGTCCATACAGCAGATGAGGAACAAGTTTGCCTTTCGCGAGGCCATCAACAAGTTGGAGAGCAGCCTGAGGGAGCTGCAGATCTGCCCTACAGCCACTGGGGGTGCCAACACACCACAGGACTTCACCAAGCTGCTCTCCTCTGTCAAGGAGATCAGTGACATTGTCCAGAGGTAGCGGAAGTACCCGAGTGCACCATTTCTGGTTTTTTGTTTTCCCTTCTTTGTGGAAACCAACAGAATTCACCAAAACATGCCTGAAGCGGGGAAGCCTTTTCGGAACGGCTGTGATCCTACACACTTTATTTACACTAAACAAACTGAAATCACCTCGTTTGTTTGTTTGTTTGTCTGTCTGTCTGTTTGTTTGTGTCTTGTTACTGTGCACAAATTTCAAAGGACCCTGAATGCCTGTAGGGTTTTGTCCTCAAAGAGTCTTGAAATATGAATGCAATTCAGTTTGGCCTTCTTGGAAAGGTCCAAGCCCTTAGTCTTAGTTACTTGAGAACAGTTGGATCTTTAATTCCACTTCTTATCTCTTAACATTTCCTTAACGTGCCTTCTCTCACATTGCCAATGACAGTATCAGAATGTCAAACCTCATGTGCCGTTTTGCCTGGGTCCCATTTCTCTGGGCTTTGTATGACTCCACTTTTCTAGGGATCATTCTAGATGCATCTTCACAATAAACATGGTTTTGACCAAGACTGTTATATATATGGCTGACACCTGCAGCCATCTCTCCCTATCTGGACTTTTCATTTCCTTTCTTGTGGTTGCAAATGTTGTAAAGGGCTTTGATGAGTGATGTGAATGGTCCCGTGATGTGTGAGGAATGGTTGTTCATATTGAGCCCAGTTTTAAGTATTACGGATGTAACACTGTGCCATGAAGATTCCAGTTCAGTGTGGTTCTTTTCGGTGTGCCACTAGACAATGGAACAAGTGTGCCTTAATTGCTATTGCTCCAATCGCATGCAGTAGCTCTAAAAGACTGCCTCACCTACCTCATTTCCACCAACAAGGTGCCAGTGCTTGGGTCAGAGCTGGTGTTGGTTCCCAGGATCCATCAAGCCTGTTAAGAACTGGCCCCGTTTTTCACTGGTTTGATAGCTGAGCGATTACATATCTGGATGAATGTGGTCCATATTCGGGAAGCAGAAGTCAGCAATGATGCACAACAGCAACATGCTGGAACGTGTTCTTTCTCGTCAGACCGCTGATGGATGGGGTCATTTTGTTGCTGCTAACGGGTTCCATGGTCCCAGACCAGCAGGTTTATGGGGCTGGATTAGCACGGATTTTGCTGGCTGCACTTTTTTTTATTTTTGATTGAAAGTGCAGAATGGTTTGAGATTCTGGCATTGGCACCATGTTGGTGGAAAAGAGCTAACCAAGAGTCAGCAATACAACCTGTTCAGTCATCTATATAAATATATATTTAACTGAACAGTATAAATTATGCATGAATCTACGGTGATGGAGGTTTCTGAACACTACTGTCTCCAGCAGCTGGAGGAAGACTAGTACCTAATACCAGCAATGCGAGAACCAATGTCAACTGAATGTTTGTTTTATCTTATGCAAGGAAAGCCAGCCACCACTCATGATGTCATTTCCTAATGCTCTGGACACCACTCACGGAACTGCCTTAAAGGCTTTATGGATTATAATCACTTTAACAGCAAGGACGTCCCTCGAGGTCTTGTGCGGCAAGTCTCCTGGTTCAGGACAGTACCATCAACGTGCCTTGGCTTCTAAGTGTCCAGGACTGATGTATTGAGGCTCTAAGAGAAAATGATCTGCTTAACAAACCAATGAACCTTCACTGCTAAGTCTGAAACTCATACTAAAACACTTGTTCTTTTGTTTTTACCTGTATTGTTGAAATAATACAATTGTTTTACAGTATTAGTGTTAGCGTTTCCAACACTTAGCCCTCCGACTGCGATGCTTGAGGATGAAGCCAACCACAAGCTGCCTTTGTTTCAACATGGTACTGCCAATGTTGACTTCTGTTTTCGTTTTGTTTTTGTTCTAAGTCATGCCACTACTCTACTTTTGTTTTCTCTTTTGTACGCGAGCGTCACAGTTTTGTACACTAATTTGCTCGCCCTTTGTAAATACACATTTCTTACTCTTTCTGTTCTCCCTCCCTGTAACCATGGTGCAATTTGTTGCGTTAAATACAAAGCAGTTTTGCTACTTGAAAGGTGGCTGTGTTCTTTCATGGGCAACATTGTTTCCAGGTATCATGGAAAAATGGCAGTATTGGTGGGTACAGCTTAATAAGCATCACCGATGTTTAATGGGGAGGCTTTATGCTTGTCAGTGTTGGTAATTGTGGGTTTGGGTCCTACTGGAATAGATTCACATGTTCAGTTTTCCCAATGCACTATATTGTCCACATACCGCATGTCTGTGTTCACCCTGTTTGAGCTCCTGTGTCTTTTAGCCCCTCCTCCTGATGAGCCAAATTGGTCAACCACCAGAGCCGGGTCCTGCTACAAGCTCCACCCTTACACGGCTGTGGCTGTTCTTACAATGGTCTCGGTTCTGCCATATAAGTTTGAGCCTGAGTCCTGAAAGCCCGGTACATACAAGCTTGTAGATTCTTCTTTTGATAGCTAGACACCAGGGCCTCACCAGCTCTCAGCCTGCTTTAGCCAGAGAAAATGGCAGCCAACTCTGTCCATTTCATATACAGCTCATAATGGTGGATCAGCAGCCGCACTGAAGTTCTAACACAAGGTAAAGAAAGATGGCCCCTCCCCTGTTGTCAAGGGAAATTGCCTGAATGGATCCCCTTGCACTCATGGGCTGTATTCGAAATGGTCCACTGCAATACTGCACACTGTATACTATAGTAGTGTGTACTGTATACGCCTGCTGTGTGTAGTATACAGTACAGTAACAAGTTCTGACCTGCAGTGTAGTGTACTAATACAGTCACATGACCAGTTACCTCACATTTACCTCAGAGCTGTTATTACTGTATCCACTGTTTAGAGCTAGCTGCTGCTAACGCTGCTCAGTTCACCTGAAATACGTTTAGCCTAGCTGTTAGCTACCCTCAGCTGTGTCACTCTAAAAAGCGAGTTCATCTTTCTGATGAATCATGCTGATGAAAATACACCCCACTACAATCACTACACCCACATTTATACTCAGAGTTGGCTGCGTTTGCCTTATGGGAGGCAGTAAACCATGAAGGCAACTCCCCCTGTATACTAGAACATCTGACTGTAGAACACCATCTGCGTATCTCCAGTGCACTACAGATCTTCAGTTTGATCACATGCTACATACTAATAGCAGGTAGATATGCCAGTAGTATGGCATTTCAAATACAGCCATTGTCAAACAAATAATTGTACTCAGAAGAAATCAACCAACAGGAACAGTATGGATTATCACAGGACACCATTCGGGTACTCTAACGCTGTGTCGAGACGTCTGGCATGCTGGGTTAGCAAACGTTAGGCCAGTGCCATACTGAAAGACACTGCGTCTGTATGTGTAGTTTAATAAATATTGATCATATCAGTCTAAATGTATCATTTATGGGTTCTGGTAACGTTTATCTCCCTTTCAAATTGCACTGCAACCCCCACTTCCTTCTGGGGGCAGCTGTTCTTTTGACAATGGCTCTGAGCTGCAAGATCAGTCTTTGCTCTTAGGAGATGGATAGATAGGCTTCATCGATCCCAAACAAAAAATTGCAGCCAGTGGTGGTAAAGACGGAGCTATTGGGAAGACTGCCACCCATGGCAGCACCAGAAGTCTACGTATGGTTTGGACAGTGCATGTTAAGATTCCACTTAATGTTGTGTTAACTGTATGATCGAGATTAAGCTAGAGCACAAAAAAAAGAAAAAGTCACACCCAGAAGATCCAGTAGAAGAGTTTTCTGTCTAGAACATTTTATTATCATTATTATTAAAATCAAAATGTCAACATTTTAAAATCATATACACGCAGGAACGCATTTTAAATGTTAGCACAGCTCCTTCAGAATTTATACATATGTATAAATCTATACATACGCTTTAAACTTATGGGGACACATAGAAGTGGTCATTCAGACAGCAAAGAAAATGGACCGAGCACAAGGAGGAGCCCACCCGGAAACCAAACTGGGTCACTCCTGCTACCAGACAGCACAACCCCCTCCTCCTCCTAAAAAAGACTTTGGGCAAAGGGGTTGAGTGAGTGGGATGGATAGAAAGTTGAGGGTTTTTTAGCCACATATAAGCCAGGTCTCTGCACCAGTCCCTGCTCGGAGAGTCTGCTGCTACTACTCTTAGCCAGAGAACAGGTGCATAGTGGAAGTCGAATAGAACACCCAAGTGAGCACAGAGAGAGTCTGTCCACACACACACGCAGTTAGTCATAGAAAATGAGTTACCAGTGACTCATAACAGCTGTACATTGGAGTCAGTGCTGCTGTCTGTCTCGCACCCCCCCACTTGCATCATCACCAACAGATATGTAGCCATATATACAGCTGCTGCTGCTGCTGGAGTATTTCATAAAGGTACACGAATCCAGATTCCCCATTCTAACACTGCAGTGGAAGCTGGTTTGGTGGGCTTTAGGGGTTTTGCGCAGATACAAGCCTATATGACAGCAGCCAGTCAAATTTACAGCCCAGTATGCGAGACAAGCACAGCTACCACGTAGCATTCACCAGTACGGTTTCCTGTCGCGCTCTTCTTCTCCGAGAGCTAAAAGAAACCGTAGCGATATTGTAAAACAGCATGTTTTATTGTGACAGAAAGAAGAAGTCCGATCTGCAGAACGCTGAGCAAGCGCAACAAAGTAAGATTAAACAGTGATGGTAATAATATTAACATTAATCATAACAATAAGGCAACGACAACAACAGAAAAATGCTGGTAGGGACAGACGGGAGGTTCTAACTGATATGATTCGAGAAGAAGGGAGGGCGGAGAGGTGGGTATGGGGATGGAGGTTGGTGCAATGAAACATGTTCAGGGAAACAAAACATTTAAAATGGGTCTTTCGTTAAAGTGTCATTATTCCGGGTAAAACGACTCCATCCTCCCCGTGACCCAGAAGAACTAGCAATCGCAATGAGTATGAGGAGGTCCCGTCCACCTGACCCACCCACCTATTCATCCATACATACATTATTTCTTTACTAGGGCTTCCTCCCCACCTGCCTTGCTACTAACCTTTCCTATCATGTCCTCTATCTCTTCCTCTCTCTCTGGTGTTAAGACGGCTGTTCCTCACCGATTCAGTGTTGTCAGTATCTTCAGCGTTGGGAGGCATTGAGATTACCCCTTTGGGCTACTTAACAGGGTGGACCACAGATCTCACTGACCAAGACCAGCTTGCGCTGTTTCGCTCTGTCCTGCCTTAAAATAAACAGGCGCAACTATTCCGTGCCACAGCCGTCTCTCCTGTGGCTCCTATCATACATGAATATACAAACATCTCTGTCCCTCGAAGCAGAGGGCCAAACGTCATTACTGAGCTCAGTAGAATCCTATTCTCGCTGTATCTTAAATAAGAGTGTTAAATTAAACCATGCGGGCCAGAGACATGAACCGAGCGGTACTTCCTATGATGCTCTGGATTCTCTGAATCTCATGAAGAAAACTGATGTGTGGATTATTGAGCTGTACAGTGAATGGATAAAAAAAACAAACAAACAAAAAAAAAAAAAACAGCCTGCTTGGATCTCAGACAGTCAGTGACCTCCGCTCTTCCTTTAACAGGTCTGTACTACGTGATGTATCCATGGATAGCCAACAGTGATGGGTATAGTCAGAGCATTACAAAGGGAGGGAGAAGACTAATGGAGGAGGGGTTTGGGGCGGATAAAAAGGAAAGACAAACAGGCCAGAGTGAGAGACACGAAAGGGATGGAGAGGATGACAAACAGCCAACCCTGTTATATATGCTCCCTCCCTTGTTGGACCCTGCTCGTGCTCCCCTGCTCTGAGGACACGGCGGACTGAGGCCCAGATGGGGTAATAAAAGAGGAGTAGTGGATGGCAAGAAGGTTTGGGGGTGGCGCTGGGTAGGGTGGGTAGGTAGGTAGGCAGGCAGGCAGGTGGTGTTGGTCATTAGCAGCCGCATCCTTCCCTCTGCGGTTGTGGTTCGCTGGTTAGCCGGCCGCCCTGAGGTGCAGAGGGCTTGTGCTGGACCCCCGATTCGGCTGCGTTCAGGTCCAGACTGCCATCCTGAATGTTTTGGTAGATCTTTTTTGCAGCTTCCAGGAAAGCATCCTCCACGTTTTCACCCCTGTTAGAGAGAGACACAGCCAAAAAAAAAAAAAAACAGTAAGGGTCTCTTATAATCACAACAGCAGCAGCAGGATGTACCCTTCTAGAGAGGCATGTTCAATTCCAGCTCATTAAAGTCAAAAATCTAATTAACATTCGGAGTCACTCCACGACAGTCTGACACGACACCATTGCAGTCTTTAGTGGCATGAACGTGGTGTTAAGGACAGTCGTCGTAGCTGTCTGTGTGCCTGAAGTACTGTGTGGTGCAGCTGTCTACCAATGGTGCTGCACTAACAGGATGACTCATGGAGGGCATCACAGCTCGCTGAATGTCTAATCATGGCTGTTGGATCAGTCAGGTACAGCGATAAGACCCTTCTTTGGCTATGACACGTGTGGCTGAGCATGAAACTTAAATCATTATCATGTCTCTTGTCAAACCTACCCACCATGTTTCGTACCTGTTGTTTGATTCCTTCTGAGTGCAGCTATTCAGTAACAGTAAGTCAGTATCCATCTATCTGAGAAGGCTACTTGAAGCAGTTCATGATGCAAGCTGTTGTTGCTACATTAGCCTTGTAGTGCAGAGTGGAAATAAAACTAATTTTGGATACTAAACCTGCCTGATTGGCTACATTTAGACTAGAGGGAAAACTGTGTGAATCTGAAGTTCGGATGAACCATGGAATTTGAATGTCAGAACAAAGACAGCTTTGGGCTGGAACTAAAATCAGCTCCAGTCTTATGTAGAACACTGTTATTCTTGTTACTGCCAACTTACGTTTTCGCACTGGCTTCCAGGAATAGCAGACCTGCACAACAAAGAACAGACATCAGTAAAACAGGAGCAATTCTCTTAGCCACACAATTTTTGATTGTTTTCAGGAAGCTGATCAGATCCAGCATACTCAGTAACTCTATCTATCTCTCTCGCTCGCTCTCTCTCACTCTTTCTGTCTCTCTCTCGCTCTTTCTGTCTCTCTTTCTATGTCTTCTATATAAAGGATATTAATCCCCTTTTGCTTCAGTAACAACCTCTGCTCTATGGGGAAGCATTTACACTAGTTGCTGGAACACTGATGTGAGCTTTTGATTGCATGCAGCTTCAAGAGAATACCATCCTGAGGGTACTGGATTGCGCTCCATCACTCCAGCGGATGCAGTTCTAAGGTTTGTTTAGGCTCTAATCAACACTTGGCATTAGGCATGGTGACCTTAGATTCATGTTTGGCTGCTCCACAGCATCTCATTCTATTGGCAGAGGCAACTGGACACTTGTGCCAGTACTGGGTCCACATTAACACAGACGAAAATTACTATATAGAGGGGGAGTATGGGTACATTTGGACCTACAGTGTTCAGTGCTGCACTGAAATAATAAAGACAGCTGTGACTGATACGACCCGTCTCACCGTTCTCCTCAGCAAACTGTTTGGCTTCTTCATACGTCACATCTCGCTGGGCTTCCAGGTCTGCTTTGTTGCCTATGAGAATGATCACCTGATATAGACACAAACATAGGTTAAAAAAATATATACACAGCCTGTGTGTGAGACGAAACCATTTAAAAAAAAAAAGTTTGTTATAAACCCATATAACAGTTCTAGCACTCTGATATGTTCTACATTACACAGAACCCATATCTACAATAAAATTATAAAATACAAGTTACAATACACCATGTCACCTCTTTTTTTCAAGCATGTGTTTGAGGCTGCTTGTGTTGTAGCGTATGGGCGTGTACAAGGTCCAGGAATGCTAGCTTGTTTTGGACTAGCTTCTTTTGAATGCGTATGGAATTTGTTCAGAAGCCTAACTGCTTGCACTGATGGCTAGTTTTATTGGCATGCTGGCAAACCTAGCTAGCTATCGAGTGACTTAAATCCCCAGAGACACCAGCAGTATCTGCTGCTTTCTTTCACACTTCATTTTCCTTCAGGCGTATATGGACATAGACGCATCATATAAGCTGGGGAAAGAAGAAACAGCAGTTATGAGCTTCTCATGCTGATATGAGATCTACTCACAGTATTGGGGTTGGTGAGGTTCCTGGCATCAGTAAGCCAGCTGCTGAGGTGGTTGTATGTGCTTCTCCTGGGAGAGAGAGAGAGATAGAGAGAGAGAGAATTATAGATAGATCGATCGATCGATAGACGGACAGACAGACAGGGAGAGAGAGGGAGAGAGACTGATTGAAACACTGGATGTCATGACAGTGTTCAAGGACAGAAAGGCCGCCAACAGAGCAGACAGATGGTATATAAGCGCCTGTCATTAGACTCCTAATTGACCTGTCAAACAGTGCTGACATTAACCTGGTTGCTTCAGCAAATCTTTGGTATAGTCTTTAACCATATTCCAAAAATGCTAATATTCCATTACAGAATGTCTATACCATATCACTGCCTTACAGAGCTTTTTTAGAATGTCTATGAGCTCCAGGATCTGTTTTGAGATCAGGAAAGGACATCTGTCGCTTTGGACAGGAAGCTGTAAAGAACAAGTAACAGTTGTTCTTTAATTCTCCATTTATGTGAAACACATCATTAAGACTTTAAAAATGACCCCCCCAACCCCCGCCCCCAATGACTTGTGTATAGAGCATAAGCACACATAGTGGTTAGTTCTAAAACTCATAATTAAAATATACATTGAATTCAGTAAACAAGAAAAAAAAGTTGACGACCAATTCTAAATACAGCAGGAGGCTGTAGTTCCCAATAACTTTATGATTGCAGTCATGTCATTACACTGGAGCATTTCTTTTAACAGAGCAGTAATTATAAATACAGCTCTTTTCAAAAGCATCTGACTTCATATGTGCTCTGCTAGAAAGCCTGCTGTGGTTCATATGGCTCAGTTTTAATATGACAAAGGGTGAGGTGCCTTCCCTGCTGTTGCCCACGCACATCAGTACAGTGTAATGTAATTTGTAGGCGGACGTGTTTTGTGGTTTTCCCAAGGCAAAAGTTTCCAACATAAAGATGCGTGTAGCTGCGTGTCTTGGATGTCAACAATGACCATTTAAAGGATTAACCCTTTAACATGCACCATTTGAGCTATTGAGGAAAGAAGTCCCAACAGAAAACCAGCTTCACTGCAGCAGTGTAGCACTTCATTCGCCATCCAAATCATCAAATTCAGGTGCTCCAATCACTTCCATGACCACAGGTGTATAAAGCCAAGCACCTAGGCATGTAAGCACCACTGGACTCTCGAGCAGTGGAGACGTGTTCTTTGGAGTGACCAATCACGGTTTACCTTCTGGCAATCCGATGGACAAGTCTGGGTTTGGTGGTTGCCAGGAGAACAGTGCTTGTCTGACTGCACTGTGCCGAGTGTAATATGTAATTATGGTGTGGGGTTGCAGTTCAGGAGTTGGGCTCGGCCCCTTAGTTCCAGTGAAAGGAAGTTTTAATTGAGGAGGACTGACATGCTGAATGCACTCTGGGCTCTACTGAGTTCGTTGAATAGTCATGGTAGCTCCAGCTGTGCTTGGTTCAGACTCTAACCGCATTATGCAGGCCTTCAACCCTGTTCACTGGTGTAGTACATACAGAGGTAAATAACAGCCTCAGCTACCTTCTGGAAGATGGTGATCCCAACTAACAGTCAATGCACAAGGGTAAGCATAATATCAGCATAATTGACTGAGATGGGAGTGGCTACTCAAGTTACACCCTGCCGTCCTTAAACACCTTAAGTGCTTCCATGCTGAGGTCATTTCTGTGGCTTGTTTTACAGGTAAAAGTAAAAGGCGCTGGAATCATTATTAAAGCGGGATTGCACAGTCGGTAAACACGACTGACATGGCGCATTCGGACGCCAACCAAAAGTCCCAAAAAAACCCTACTCAGATCTAGACCATTCATGTGATTCATTCGCTCCTTTACAATTTAGATCAGACAATTTCACTAAAAGACTATGAGCTTTCATGTATGATCTATAAAGGGCAATCAGAATTACAGAGCTGTCTGACGTGTTTATCGTCGATTCATTCCAGCTTCATTTGGAACCTCTGGGCAAAAATCACGGTGCGGTGAAGTGACGTACCTGGTGATGTCGTACACCATGAGTGCTCCGGCGGCTCCCCTGTAGTAACTGCGTGTGACGGCCCTGAAACGTTCCTGCCCTGCTGTGTCCCAGATTTGCAGCTTGATCTTCTGACCGCTCACCTCAATTATCCTTGTCCCAAACTCCACGCCAATCGTGTGGGGGCAGTCTGCCATGACTACAGGGGAAAAAGAAACATTTTACTGGATTTGGGGATATTTAGAATCAAAGTTGCTTCGTTAAAAAGACTGCTTGTTTGTGAATGGAGATAATTTACTAATCACTATTAACACACAATCACTTGGGTTTGTCATGAGATTTCATGTCAGTTTTTAAAATTAAACTATTATATGAAATTTGTTTCTAAAAGCATAAGACATTTATAGAGGACCCTTTATTAAGTACAGTACCGTTCAGAGGTTATGCTCTGCTGGTTCTTAAACTAGTCAGAAGGGTCTCTAGACAGTCCATATTTTTGGCTTTATTGATAGACCAACCAAACATTACTTTATCTGCCTCACTAAACACTGAACACGTCTCTTATTATTTCCAACAGACCATCACTGAAGTCTTCTAACTGCAGTTATTGATGTTCAGGTTTTTATGGTGATAAACACCTTACAGTGATCACTGGTTTCACTGGTAATAGTGACTGGTCTTTATTCAGACTTTCAGGTTTGTTTCTCACTGTTACTCTCACACTAATAGTTATCAGCTATCCTATTCAATATTGCATATAATTAAACTTTTTTGTGCTTCTCTTGCTATCTGGAGGATGGATGGAGGAGGATGGGTTCCCCTTTTGGGTCTAGGTCCTCTCAAGATTTCATCCTCCTGCTTTGAGGCAAATTTCCTTGCCGCTGTTGCTTTTGTCTTGATCACTATGGGCCTGGAACCAGGTTCTCTGTAAAGCTGCTCTGTGACAACGTCTAAAAGGCGCATATAAATAAATCTGACTTGACCTGACTAACCTAACACAAAGCACACTGGCAGATCAAAATGTAGACTGTCCGGGGGCCTTGCTGGCCAGTTTGAGAACTGGTGTTCTAGTCAGCCTTCATTCATACAAGATGGCATGCAAATTGGCATGAGTGAGCTATAAAAAAGCTAACTAGTTCAGAAACCTTCTTCTTGTTCATGCTTTTATGTCATCATTCTTAGAAGAAAATGTTACTGATATGAACATAAAACCTCTGAATACTGAATATAAATGCTGGGGGGAACCAGTGTGGAATAATTTGCCTCATTTAGTCTAAATTTGTCTTAAGGTATCTTGACTTGATTTGTTAACAATTTGTTATTTACTAAAATACCATTAGGACTGTGTAATGGCAAAAAAAATCGTGATTTCGCTTGATTTAATATATTGTGATAATGCAAGAAAGTCCAATTTACTAGGCTTTTAAAATTGAAAGAGTATTTAAAAAAAAAAAAAAAAAAAAAACCACACAACAACACCACCATATTCACAGTTTTTCTAATGCTAACGTTAACAATGCGCACTTAGGCTACTTGTTTATGTTGGAGTGGAGGATCCGACTAGATGAACATTCATTACAACATTGCTAACTTGCGGTCGGACGTTTACGCACAACACAAAATGGACCATGACCTGCCTCCAAACCTTGCATGAACAATATATATATATATATATATTTTTTTAATTATATGCTGAGATGGTCAGCACCAAGATAAACGGTTTGTTGTCACACGCTACACATCCAAAAGGCCTGGCGTCACTCCACCTCCACCCTTTCAGCACCATCTTAAGGACCTGTGTGAGAATATTCAAGTCGCATTGGGATGGATTATCACAGGACACCACTCGGAACCTCTACAACTCCATGACAAGACGTTTGGCATGTTGGGTAGCAAACATGCCAGCCCGACACCATACCGAGAGACACTAATTCTGTAGGTGTAGCTCAATAAATATTGATCGTATCAGTCTAAATTTATCATCATTTATTGTTTCTGGTAACCTTGATCTCCTTCCCAATAGCACTGCAATCCCACACTTCCTTCTGGGTGCAGCTGCTGTTTTGACGAGGAGTGTATTTATCTAGCAAAATAACAGGGCAGATAAGTGACTGCTGGCCGTCCACTTTGGCAATCAACACTAATAAAATGCAACGCGTGATCTCATTCCAGGGTACTCCCGACCTGACTCCACTGCTGGAGCTGTCCCTCCAGCTGTAATTAACCTGCTTGTTTAAAGCTGGTAACAGTAATTATATCAGTTCTAATTCACTTTCTCCCAACAGTTCTACTGAGACACATGAACGCTTCAACCACACACATACATACACACACACACACACAGGGTTACTTTAATGCCAATGACTGTATTTTCAGAACTATAAGGGGTTGCACACGTACTGAGTCCTTGGCTGCTTGCATAAAAGACAAGCAACCCAAATGAAAACATGAACAGCAACGTCTCACCGCACACCATCTCTCCGCCTCAGCTAAATGAACTACTACCCTAGAGCAGCTGGGGTTACCACTTAACAAACAACCCTTCAGCTGCACCCTGCAAGCCTTTCTCCTCAGAGTGCACATAAGGAGAGGCAACTCTTCAGACCTGAACATCCACACACAGTTCCCGTTTGTTTCATGCTCTCAATGGGCCGCTTGTGTGGAATGATGCAGGATGCGTCCTCCGTGAATGATGAGCGCCGCATCTGCAGTTCCGCTCCCTTATTTGAGGAGCCAGATCTTACAGTGAGGGGAAAAAAAAACAGCAGAGACCTCATCCTAAGCAATCACGCACTATTCACCATCTACGGCTACAGAAATGATCACTTCAGAAAAATATACTGGCCTTACTCGTCTCACATATGAATGTGAACGGAGAGACGTTATGAATTCTGATTCAGATGGGAGGAATAAAGGGAGATACTTACATTTCTTTTCTGTAAACTGGTGAAGCAAACATGACTTCCCTACCCCCATGTCGCCTGAAGAAAGAACAGGTTACGATTAATCAGTCAGCCTACCTTTATTTTCAGTACACTGAGGGTGACACTCATTTTCAACACAGCTGAGCATTTGCATCTTAAAGGGAATAAAAAAGAAATTAAGATAATGGTAAACTAAATTGAAAGAAAAACTACATAAGAAATTGGCTTTAGTTTAGAAAACTAAACTTTAAAATCTTTTTAAAGTGTTTTTAAATTGACAGTTTTAAAAATAAAAACAGCAATAAAAAATACAAGTAAAAAAAAATTAAGTATAAAAAAATAAAATGAAATAAAAATGACTATTTTTATTACAAAAGGAATAATATCTTAATATATAAAATATATTAATCAAATGAATCAACTAAAGAAAATAAAATAAAATAAAATACAGTCAGGTAAAAGAGTTACAGGCATATTTGGGGTGGTAACAGAATTGAGATAAAAAAAAATGAGAACACTAAAAATGACTAAATATTTAAAGTAGAATAGGAATAATTTAATAATATATAAACAAATAAAAACATGAATAAAGTATAACAACTAAGATACCAAAAAAAAAAAAAGAAAATCAGGTAAAACTGCTACAGGCAGAGTTGAGATGGATAGAAATGAAAGGTTTAAAATAATAAAAAGCAACACAGAACCATAACATCAAGGTCACATAGTACCATGCCTCTTCCTGATACAGACAGTGAGAATGCTACCGATGATAGACAGCAGAATCATGAGGAAAGACAGTTGGAGAGAAGGCGTAATGACCACATAGTCATCACAGATTAAATATGAATGTGATGCCAGCTGCCAGCAGTGCGCTTGAAGTAGTGGCAATGGACATATATAGTCAGCAATACTACCTCCACGCTCTCTCTGTCTTACTTACCGATGATGATATACTTAAAAATGTAGGAGTAGTTGTATGGTGCGGTGGCCATCTTGGCTCTGAAAGAAGACAGACAGAAAAAGTTAATCGACTTTGTGCATACTGACACCATGATCTTCCTCTGTGTATGAGATTCAGTGGTTTAATGTTAAACGGCACTGGGCTAACATGTACCTGAGGCAGTCATACAAATACAGATCACACACTTAACGACCAGCTTATTTAGACTCAGCATATCAAGCACATCAACAGAGCAAGCACATCAACACATACAGAGCTGTGCACTGGCCTCTAGCTACTAAACCTTATAAAGAAAGTTTATTATATAAAGATCATCAAAAGAATATCTGCAACCAGAGGGAGTGTGGGATTGCAGTGCTGTTGGGAAGGAAGACAAAATTTACCAGGAACAATAAATGATGATAAATTTAGACTGATATGATCAATATTTATTGAGATACACATACAGAAGTAGTGTCTCGCAGTATGGCATTGGGCTAACATGTTCGCTAACTCAACATGCCAGAAATCTCGGCATGGAGTTGTAGAGGTTCCTAATAGTGTCCCGTGGTAATCCATCCCATGCAGCTTGAATATTCTCAGAGGTCTTGCAAATTGTGAGGTAGGGGTGGAGGTGGAGTTACACCAGGCCTCCTGGATGTGTTACAGACAACGTGTTCTGACTTGATGCAGTTTGTTCCCTGGTCCAAAAAACAGGTTTGCTGACACAGAGTGCAAGTGGACACTCAGTCTACAGGCTCTCAGCGTCTACAGGGTCTCCATTTTCAAGCCAAGCCTACATGTGCAATGTTGTGGCCAGGGGACACCAGGGTATGCTGGTGGGGTCCATTACACTTCTGTTTACAAGTCAGAGACGAGGCTGGCTTGGACACTTTAGCAAGCTTAGAATAAATAACGCATGCTGTAGCATTGACGTTTGCTAGTGATAATGTTTACATATTGCAACAAAGGCCACAGCTTAAATAAACTGCTTTTCCATGATATGGGCCCTTTAGGTGAACTCAATTAAACTACCCAAGCCACCTAATTAGAGATGCACCAATTCGATAGCGAATCGGACATCGACTCCGATATTAATTAAATTAATGAATTAGTCAGATCGGGTATCGGATAATTAGGCTGATCCATGTGGCCGATCCCCACTCTAATTTGTTTGCGATGTGTGCTATGCCGTACATAGCATGTAAATAGCAGGGTGCCCATAGATGAACTTTCACACCTCTGCGAGGTTCAATCCGTGGTCGCCGTGATCACAAACCAGCACTACAAGGTGAGCTAAGAGTTCCCCAGCAGAGCGGACTCTCAATGTGCAGAGGAAAAAGTTACAAATGGGGCTGCCAGAAGGAAAAACTGGCGTGCTTAAAACAAAACGATTTCCTTAAACGAAAAGGAAGCTCACAATGAAACCTTCTTAACACCCCACTCAGAATTTTATTTTTTCTCCGCCCGATATTTCAGTGGTGCGAGTGCGCTCTGAAGAGAGGTAGAAGCAACCTGCCTTGAGAGGCTCAAAACCTTCTACCGGCTAGTCACAAGAGACATGTGCATGGAACTACGTGAGCTCGAGACTGGGCAACCAAGGGCCAGCACTCTCACACTTATGTAGCGTGAGCTGCAGATGTTAGCGTTTGCCACTTGATTGCTCACGGGTTGCCCTTTGTCTCCCCTGAGCGTCCGGAAGTCTACCTTACAGTAGACTTTACTTACGTACAGGAATAACAACATGGAGCAAACCAGAGAGTAAGCTGTACGAGTAAGCTTAGTAAAGCAGTGCTCGCCAATCACGTGCCATTTGTCACTCTGACATGGTGAAGTATATGGTTTATTTATTCAAAACCGGTATCGAACAGGTATCAAGTATCGACAGATATGCTTTTTTTGCAGACAAGTTTATGTATCAGTGCCGGTATCGAAACTGGAAAAGCTGAATCAGTGCATCCCTAAATTAATTATACTAATTAAACTCTCACCGAAGAAGTTCTAATCTCACAGGAAGCTATGGGCTACAACTAAACAATGAATCAGAGCCAACAATGGTAGCAGGGCAGCAGAGAGAGCGGCAGCTGTGGTAGAGAGATCCCGTCAGACCCTGCTGGAAAAATTCTAAGAATCGCTAATCCAATTGTGTCAGGCAAGGAAGCAGACAGCACTGTAATATGATGAGACAAAAGCCAGACTCCCAGTGGTTCCGTCATTGTGTTATGCCTTAAAAGCCATATTTCCAACAGCAATCTGAGGGAGCTGCGGACCACCAAGCTAGAATGCAAACCTTCGCAAAAGGGTTAAATATGCTCTGCTGTCAGGTTTGGTCCTGTTCTGTTATCCACACGTTCCTTCGCCATTTATATAATCCCACTCTCAGTATGTTAACAGTTGGCTGACGTACACAGTATTCTCTCCTGCAGTCCTCTATGCGTTGTTTATTCATCCCTCACTCCTCTCATAGACTCCTATTTATTTTCACCCACATTCAAACCCTGTTGTCTCCTTTAACCTACAGCCACCAAACTGCATGTACTCACTCAGGGCAGATCCCGAAACTCTAAGCCATACTGACCCACACTCCTCTGCATGCCATTTATTCATCCCTCATTCATACCATAGACTCTTATTTATTTTTAGCAACACCTTATCACCACCAAGCTGGAAAGAACATCTTTGGAAGAGGGTTAAATATTCTCTGCTGTTAGGTTTGGTTCTGTTATGTTGTCCAAACGTTCCCGCATAATCCAAAAAGGCCACACAAGGACAGAAAAGCATATTTAAAGCCCACCAAGAGGGCTTGTGGTAAAACAACACAGCTAAACACCAGAACCTTTACACAGACTTTGTGGAAAGTCCTTTGTGGTAACCATACAGTGAACATCAGCTGGCTTTTCTTAGAAATGGTGTCCTTGCAGAGCGGTCAAACCAGTCCTTGAGATTACCATCAATTTTGAGAACAGTGACGCTTGTTACTAATAAGCCAGCTCGTTGCCTTGCAAGCACAGGACTGAGAAGCAGAGCCCATGACAGACCCACTCTGCACCTCAAAGCCCTCCTACGTGGTCCACAATAAGCCCCAAATGCCCCTCCGGTCTGCTTCTCCGGCTCCCCTCACATGACCCTCCATCATGAGGCGCTTTGATTAGACCACTTCTGAGACATGGCACCACTCCACCGCCACCACACTCTCCTCCGAAGCCTTACAGCATCATCAGTCAGCTGACACACGCCTACTGCCTGTCCTTTCCTCTGAGCTACGCCAAGTGAAATCATAAATCTGAGCTTAAACTCTGCTGGCACAAAACTGATATACAGCCCTCTGAACTTCCTGAACAGGGCCAGGGGCATCCATTGTAGAGCGCCGGAGGAAGCATGTGATCAGACTGCAGTCTCAGCACTTCCTTCCAGAGTCTGATTCAGAAAACTTGCATCTTCCTTGCCTGTTCAGTGCATTGAAGAACTGAAATGGCAACTTGATGCTAAAATGAATATAAACCAATCTTTTTACAGTAGCCACAATAACAAGCACTGTAAATCAACCGCCCCCTTCACTAGACAGCTTTGGAGAGGACTGGCTTCATCAACATTAGCCTATGTGTATCTGACAGTCAAATCTAGAAACTATCGTAGGAAAAGGAATTCTCCAACACTGAGATCATTAGCTAGCTGTCTAAGTTACTTGTCATAGCTCAGCAAGGACAGTTACCAAGACTGATGATCCATCAAGCTAATGTACTTACAGCTAACCCTCTTACAGACATGTCTCCAGCAGCACTGGGTGGGAACTAGTTAGCTGGCTCTCATTAGCCTGCTAGCTATCTTGTTTAAAGGGCTAACAGTCGCTTAGCCATGACAGCCACAACAGAGTTTCCTAAGCCCTAACTCAACCCAGCTAGTTATCCAGCTAACACTCAACCTGTCATACAGCATTTCAATAGCTGGCTTAGACGTTTATCTACGAATGTCACCCAGCTTTTGCTGAGCTAAACATTGGCGTCGCTAGCCGTGACGTTAGCTTAGCTAGCATAGGCGCCTTTAATAATGTTGTCCCTGTCAAGCAGCGATTTAATAAGCTCGCTATGGCAGACAAATGAACCGCTTCACCATTAATGCTAACAGGTTAGCTGTATCTCCATCTCTTAACCGAGCACCGTAACGGTAGCAGTCCTAGCTAACGTATCACCTAACGTTAGCCGGCTAGCTAGCTCGCCGAACAAAATAACATCCCAATTATTAACACAGCAAATGCCGCTAATGAAGGACTGTTTCTGAGCGTCTCTGATAGTATACCAATTGAAAGATGACAGACTGAATGCACGTTATGACCCCAAAACAAGGTAGATCTGGGTGTAGTCCCATCATCTCCTTCCTGTTTTTCCTAACTGCCCACCAATTTGCTCTCTGCACCCGCTAGCCAGCTAGCTATCTGCCTAGCCCATCGGAGCTAGCTACCTGGACAAGTTGCTATGCTAGCTGGCTAACCAGGTGTTTGTTGTTCCTCCAAAAGGGAACCCTGAAAGGTAGACAGAGAGACGTTTTCGTGCCGTCCATACCCTCGACCGTGTCCGGGCACCTGCTAACGCGCTGTGCGTCCTTACCAGGGATTGTGGTGTTGGTCTAAACGCCTGGCGCTTCCCGGAGGGATCTGCAGGTTTTCCTGAGCTGAACAGAGGCTGTCTGTCCAAGATGGCGGCGCATGCAGCACAGGGTTTCCTCTGTCGTATACAATGGGCCTGAGGGACAAAGGGCATCTGTGGGGAATGTTAATTCGCTTTAATTAAACGAATGCATGATGGTGGTATTAAACATGAGTAGAGTTATAATCGTATGTTGACATAGGTAATAATAATTATAGGTAGGGATGCTCAATACCAATGATTTTCCATTCAATCCCATTGGGATAAAATCCCAATACCAAGTCTGTTTTCAATAACTATATCAGATATCAATAATTATATCAGAAAGTCTGACACACATTAAATAAGCATTCTTCTTTCTTTTGGTGCTTCTTTTTCACTAACATGACTGAACTACAACTTTGCTTTGCACTTTCAGAATTTCCTGAGTCCCATGGGGCAGTGCTTCCAATTCTCACCGCTTGTCGGACTGGAATACATATAGGCCTTCAGATACATATATGTATATTAGCTCTATGTGTGTTGTGTGAGGTCGTGCCAAGCTTTCCCGTAGGCGGGCAATAAGGCCCGTGTCACGAGATGACATCACCTTGTAACAGAGAAACGGCCCCAATTCCAACAAGGTGTTTCAGGCAGCTGAGAAAAGTGTCTTCTGTGGGAGGAAATGGCCTGTAATACGTCCATGAGCACCAACATCAGCTGTGATTAGATTTGGCATGGACTAGATAACTTTCTGGATGTAGGCCACATCAGTGTTCAGAGACTCTTACATCAAAGAATTGCGCAGTTGGGCCAGATTTGGTGGATGCCTTCCTGATTACAATTCAGAGGAGAATTCCCAGTAGGCTGGGATTTTAGCCACTGCTGGTAGACTATATGCTTCCATACACCTGCAGATTCAGCTACTTCCTTCACACTATGGTCTGTGGCACGCCCAAATGCAGTCACTCCTTTTAGCCCATCATTAACATCTGCTTTGGAGCCATTTTCCACACATGGAATGAGACATTTACTGCACTGTACCACCTCTTCCCAATCTGTGGATCCCGTCACTCACACATATTTATTTATAGCCTCATCATTCTCATGTTGGGCCTTCTGCAGAAGCCTGAGGTTACTACAAACTTAAACATGCAATGTTCACTGGGATTTATTGTTCAATGAGCTCATTTACATACATGTACAACATTAAACTAGAAGAAGGATTTCACATGATATGGGACTCAAACTCCACTCAAACTTGGAGCTAATTAGTTACTGGTTGGGGATCAATAGTAAGTAAACGAGCAATTAGGCTAAATCTGTATGTGGAGGTTAATTATTCATGCTGTTCTGTAATGGAACGATAAAGTCACCACATGTGTTTAAAGGTCTTTATTGATGTAGAGAAACTAATCAGCCTCCTGCAGTCATTTCCCACACCCCGAATATGGCTGTTCAGACCCTTCAGTGGTCCTCTAGCTTGAACCTGATGAAGGCTGACTTTTAGTTATTTGTCTTCAACAATAACAGGACACGGGACTAACACACCATCATATTGCTTTTCAGTGCTAGCAGTAGATTTGATAGATAACGTGCATAACCCAGTGGCTTTAGGTCCTCGAGCCACACTACCCTGGACATTTCAGGGGATTCCTCGCTTTACCACACCCCTGCAACTCTGAATAGGCATGTTAATGAGCTGATAAATTGAATCAAGTGTGTTATATGTATATGGGCAGCATCCTGTGAACGGCATCCTAAGGGCAGCGTCCTGTCAACATCATCCTGTCAACAGTGTCCTGTGGGCAGTGTTCTGTGGCCAGTGTCCTGTAGGCAGCATCCTGTAGCCAGCGTCCTGTAGCCAGTGTCCTGTGGGCAGTGTCCTGTGACCGCTGATTAAAGAGGAGAGGATTACTGACACTGCACTGCATAGCAGCTGAGCTATTGTCTCTGACTGTACATCTATAAGGTGGACCAGCAAGGTAGGAGTGTCTAATAGAGTGGACAGTGAGTGGACACAGTGTTTATACACTGCAGCAGCACTGCTGTGTCTGATCCACTCACACCAGCACAACACACACTAACACACCACCACCATGTTAGTGTCACTGCAGTGCGGAGAATGATCCACCACCCGCATAATACTTGCTCTGTGGTGGTCCTGTGGGGGTCCTGACCTTTAAAGAACAGGGTAATAAAGTATACAGAGAAACAGATGGACTACGGTCTGGAACTGTAGAGTGCACCTAGATGGTAACAAGGACAGTGGGTGCAGATACAAGGAGGTGGTTTTAATATTATGGCCGGTTTATCTCTAATATGTTTAACTAAGTAAACATTAGTGGTTAGTACAGGTAAGTACAGCCAGTTCTATTTAAGTATATTTTAATAGCACTAATGAATATATTTAGCACAGTACATTAGTAAGCTGTGTATTTTGTCTTTGGTCCAGTCAAATCAAAACACTCTGTCTTTCAACCAATCACATACGGCTTTCCAATACCAGTTTCCTGAGGGTAGCATCACACTGAGCCTTGTGGATGTCCTACATAAATTGCTGACTGTATAATAAGAGGGGCAGCCTAATAAAAGGACTTGAATGCAATAGAAATGGAGAACACCAGCAGTGGCAGCGACTCTATAATAGGCTTCTAATTAGGCTTATTAATTTAGGACCTATTTGGCAGGATGGTCCATGCAAGTCAAACTCATTCCCAACATTTGAACTGTTTGGGTGTCGTAAGGGTGGGTTAAGGATGCAAACAGTGACACACTTTTCTTTCAAATTCTTTAATAATAATAATTATTATAACTTAAATGTAATGATGGCTTCACTTATATACAGTCATAAGACACCAACACGTTCATGCAACACATGGCTCAGCCCCAACAGGACCATCTGTAGATGAAGAACGTTTAAATGATGTTGACGTTAGAAAACATAGTCCCTGCAGAGCATGAACGGCAAATGACAGCTGACCACATGGCTTTGGAAACAGAGCTAATTCATGAGCAAATACTCTTTTCATCAATGATCAGTGGCTACATGGACCAAAACACAGTTATTTACAGAAAGCAGGGTCGTTTATCACCCTACACCCCCACAATTCCACTCCTTTTCCTTATTCGAGTTCCAAATTTGTCCCAGGAAATGTCGTCCACATATCTTCTTCTGTTTTAGCAACCCAATTTTAATATGTTTTCACATGGGATAGGAGTTCTGGCCCTCCTGACCTAATGCTACTGAATTCCTGGCCGCCAGTGGGCATGTCACATAAGGACATGCTGCATAATTTAGAACTTAGAACTGCATTTAGAGCCGCATTCAAAACCTGAATACAGACAGACATAACATGGGGGGAGTTTAGCTTTCCACTGAACTGCCATTGATACAACTGCCATTGTTATAAACAGGGAGTCCTGTCATCCTCAGGCAACATCCGTCCTCACAGTCGCATCCACACCATGGTCAGGCTGACCAGCAGGCAGACGTGAAGCAGTAATCCTGGATGTCGGGAGGGGGCGCTGTTACACAAGTCAGAATCACAGCAGTGGATGCTCACTCCGGGCAGCTCCTGTTGTTGGCAGTGGCGGGAGGTTGCACAGCCGCTGGTCAGGACGATGCCCAGGGCTGCTGTGAATGGAAAGAAAGAGTGCAGACATGAAGCATAAATTACACCATCAGCCGTAACAATAAACTACGTCGTTGTATCTACATACACTGTCCACTTTATCAGCTCCACTGACCATATAGGACACTCTGTAGTTCTACAGTTCCAGACTGTAGTCCATCTGTTTCTCTGTATACATTATTTCCCTCTTGTCCAATGACACCAGCATAACACACACTAACACACCACCACCACGTCAGTGTCACTGCAGTGCAGAGAATGATCCACCACCCACATAATACCTACTCTGTGGTGGTCCTGTGGTGATCTTGACCATTGAAGAACAGGGTATGAGCAGGGAAGAACGATATTAGTCAGTACTATGTTTCACCTCCTTCTCCCAACATCCTGCCGTTCCTTACCCTTTGTGTAACTAATGCTAAGTAAACATGTAATAATGTCAACATGTAGTTGTAGTAAGTGCTAACAGATAGAGAACATAATTGGCCATGGAAACCCATCAAGCTCACGGTGTTTGTGCTGAGGTTAATGTTCTGCAGTTACTGAGTCAGCAGATCGTTGGAGACTATTACTCACTATGTTTCCCAGCACTCTGAGAACCTGCTCTGTAACTTTACATGGTCTGACACTTTGTGGTCACAGTTGCTGTGGTTCCTAAACACTTTAGCATCTCAAAAATACCACTCCCAGCTAATGTTGGAATATCTAAGAGGGAAGGAATTTTATGAACTGACTTATAGCAATAGTGGCATCCTATATCCTACCAGGTTGGACTTTAGTGAGCTCCTTAGATTCACCCAGTGTTTGTAGGCAGACCGCATAGCTACAGTGCAGTGCAGGCAATGCATCCTTCCATGTGTAGAAAATGGCTCCAAAGCAGATGTGAATGATTGGCTAAAAGGAGTGACTGCATTTGGGCATGCCAAAGACCGTAGTGTGAAGGAAGTAGCTGAATCTGCAGATGTATGGAAGCGTACGGTAATATGGGTCTACACGGCAGTGGCTAACATCCCTGTCTACAGGGAATTGTCCTCGGAATTGTGCCAGGGAAGGCATCCACCAAATCTGGACCACCTGAGCAATTATTTGATGTAAAAGAACACTGATGTGGCCTACATCCAGAAACTTGTGCAGTCCATGCCAAATCCAATCACAGCTGGTGTTGGTGCTGATGGAGGTATTACACGCTATTGGGCACGTTACAGTCACTTAAAGCATTATGTGATCTAACAGACATCTTACAGGAACATTTGAATGGATAAAATTCCTAACGTGTTTTTTTAACATTAAATTAAACATTTATTAAAAACATTATTAGAACTTGTAGGTAATATTAGCTAAAGTTTTTGTATCTTATATTTCCCTCACAGTTTCCCCTAAATTCAGTCATAATTCACTGTAACATAACCATTTTCCAACCTCCATCTGATCTAAACAGCCTGCTCTGGTACTGTGCCTTCAGGACTGATATTTGGAAATTGGCTACTATCTGGTTGGCTGCCCTGTACAGCAGAGCTCTGTTTGGAATCTGAGCTAAGCTTCTCTAGGCTGGATATAACCTTGTATAACTTTACAGGAGAAGAAAAACACATTTTACAATGGATCCAGTGGAGCCAGACTTTTTCCCATTGCACATTGGGCTTCTTCTTTTGGTTCATTCATCATGAAATTCACTCAAAATATAAAGACCATGGAACATTGTTAAACTAGGATCAAAACTGAACAATGTATGAGAGAGATACAAGGTTTTGTGTCAGAAAAGAGTGGTATGTGTATGTGTTGATAGCAGGTACAGCGCAATATTAAAGGGCATCCCAGACAGAACAGTAATAAGCATATTTTAAGGTACTAAACATGTACTTTAATATGTACTTAAGTGTATCTCAGTGAATCATAGTGGTGTCTAAAATCGTACAGTTGAATACAGTTAGTTGTATATGTTATATGTTTAACAGCACCAATGATTATATGTATTACACTAAGTACATAGTTAGTATATGTAAATATCACACTCTCAGTACAGTAATCATGAGTACAAGGAAGTATATACTAAGTACACTTAAATGAAGGACTTCAGTGTATTTTTACTACGTTGGGTAAAAAATGAACATAATGCTGCTGTCGCAACCAAAATTGTTCCAATATTTTACAGAAGAAGAAAAAACATACTTTACTTATAATGTAAGGCAATGGAACCAGATGCTTGGGCAATTTGCATCTCTTCATTTGGTTCATTCATCTTGAAATTTACACCACAATATAAACACCAAGAGGCTTTTTCAAATTAGGTCAAAAACTTAAATGAAAACCAAAAATGGAGATACAAGGTCTTGTGCCAGTAAAGAGGGGTATGTATATGTGCTGATAGCAGGTAAAGAGGAAAATTAAAGGACACTCCATGTAAACATGAAGTATATTTTAATGTACTACAAATATACTTTAAAAGAGACGAGCAAAAGAGAGTAAGTAGAAGACAAAGGGGGTCAGAACCAGAGATATGAGCAAAAGGCAAGAGAGAAACGCTTAGAGGTGCAGTGTGTGTGTGAGGGGTTTATATTGCGGTGTGGAAATGGTGTCAGGTGAAGCAAATCAAAACTCGGGAAGACCATGAATGATTGGATGACTGGGGACATGTGAGTGTGACATCATCAGGTAGTGCACTCTGGTAAATGGTGTTTGGGAGATCGCCCGTGATGTGTGTATATATATATGTATGTATGTATGAATATATATAGAAGGAAGTTCTCTTAAGTTTATTTTAATAGCACTATTGATTATATTTAGCATACTTATATTTAGTATAAGAACATAGATAGTACATGAAAAAATCATGAGTACAAGGAAGTATACTAAGTACACTTAAATTACACACAATATAAAGACCAAGAGGCTTTTTAAATTCAAAAACTGAAAAATGGTGATATGAGGTTTTGCTCTGACAAGAGCAGTATGCATATGTGTTGACTGCAACTAAAGACCAATATAAAAGGGGACAGAAACTTCCTGGAGAGGGCTCATGCTTGACTAGCCAAAACCGTAAACTCAAGGCAGATCAAGGTGTGACTGACAATCTCTTTCACTTATCTTGCATTTCACTCATCTGGCTGCTTTCTGCTGAGATAGCCGCTAATAGCTTTCAGACCTCTCTTCCTAAGAAGTATGTACAGAATGTCCATGCTGCAGACTGATAGTCCAACCTTTCGTGTAAAGGAGGACAAAGGAGTGCTGGTCGCTAAGCACGTTACGCAACTGGCCTCTAGCAGGAGCGAAACGTTCCTTTGTTGGGATTAAGAGAGCGTGCAGGCCCAGATCAAACCCAAGACAGCGTCCGGCTACTGGCTCAAAGCAGCCTCGTCCGACCTGTCAGTCTACGCAGTTAGTGACGGCCTGTCATCAGCAGTCTCCGACCCTGTTGTTTCCCTGAGCCCGTGGAAAACAGTGCTACCTCAGCCCGTTTGCCAAACACATCCAGCTTTCCAAACGTCTACAAGATTGACGCTGTGTCTTGCGGGCACGTCAGCATGATTCATTATTGACTATGTAAGTCTTTTGAGGTTCTGACCCGTGCAGGAAGATTAGTGGGCCGAGGTGAATTGGGCATTTACTTGGTGAGCACATGGCTTTAATGCTATAATGGCAAACTGAGGCCATCATTTCAGTTGGTTGGAAGGGGTTGAGAGTTCTACATGCCTATTACCCTTAAAATAAAGCAGTGTGCTATTAGTATCCTACTATTCAACTAAAAATAAACAAGTACAGTGAAGTATCCACAAGTATGGTTAATTTAAGTACACTTGGCATATACTTTCCTTTTACACATGTACTGAAAGTGTGCTACTTTCATATACTAACTATGTACTTGGTATACTAAATATAATTACTAGTGCTATTAAACATTTAAGACTTAAGTACATATTAAAGTAAATTTTCCAGTACATTAAAATATTCTTTTTTTTAACCTCAGAGTGCAAATAACTGTACTTATATTAATGCTACTACGCTACTGAGGTAAATTGTAATTTTAATTATATATATATATATATATATATATATATATATATATATATATATATATATATATATATATATATATAAAATATACATACATGGTGTATCTCAGCAGATAACACCACTGCAGCCACCAGACTGGGGTGGGTGACTATGCTGTGCTACACCAAGTCCTTGTGCAAGACTCCTAACACTGCATTGGCCTACCTGTAATATCATTAACCTTGTAAGATGCTCTGGATAAGAGCGTCAGCTAAATGCTGTAAATGTAAATATAATAGAGCGAAAGAAAGAGAGAGAGCACTTGTCTTTAGCACAACGGTATAACTGTAACTATAACTGTACTTATATTAATGCTACTACACTACTAAGGTAAATTGTAATTATATATATAATGGAGAGAGAGAGAGAGAGAGAGAGAGAGAGAGAGAGAGAGAGAGAGAGAGAGAGAGAGAGAGAGAGAGAGAGAGAGAGAGAGAGAGAGAGAGCACTTGTCTTTAGCACAATGGTATACCAATAGCACAAAAGTGTGTACTTAAATAAAACTAACTTTACTTAACTGTACTATAAAATAAATTTATTTTTAACCTGTGACAAAAAAAATGTATTATTGGCAATTGTTACATTTGTAAAGCATACATACATACATATATATATATATATATATATATATATATATATATATATATATATATATATATATATATAAGCACAAAACATGCTTGAAATCTACTTGCTGAATTTAAAGACATTTCTAGTACATTAAACTTAATTTGTCCCTGGGAAATACAGAAACATATTTAATATAAAGTCTATTGTGGCCTATACTTGTACATAATGTTTTAATGGAGCGACTTAAGAACTTAAAAGTATATTTAAGTATCATTGTTTTATACATAAAGACATCCAGTACAATATTTATTAATCCTGAGTATGTCGTGCTTATGTTTATATGAACAGTCCACTGGTAAGTCTATTTAAGGTAGAGAAAAGTATATACATTTTAAGCATAAAAATAATACCTTAATTGAAACGTAGTTATATACTTTAAAGCGCAGCAATAATATAAAAGTAGCAAACTATAAGTATATAAGTATAACTGCAGTATAAGTTACTTTATACTGCAGTTATACTTATATATACGTTTCCTATAAGTTTTACGTTTAGTATAAATAAAAATAAAACCTAATAAAATAAAATCTATTTTTTTGTTCAAAGTGTACTAAAAGTTAGTATTTGAAAATAGCACACTTTCAATACAGTAATTATGAACACAAGAATGTATACTAAGTACATTTATGTTAAGTAAGTGTGCTTTCTTCTGTGTAGTATTAAATTATACTTGGGAAATATACTTCAACTTACGTTTACTTAATTAAATGAACTTTAAGTACACTTTTCTGTAAAGGTATATACCATATAATGTCTTATCTGTAGTGTCTGTTACAGACAAATAGCTGTGGAATTTGACGATAGGGGTTATTACATCATAGGTTAAAGATGTATAGTCTCTAAGATGAGGATTAATGAATGGATCAGTGTTCCTCTGGACTGAAGATTAAGATCGAGGATTTGCAGTACATGCAGATGTAGGTCACTTCGGATTGAATCACATCTTGAAGACTTCGGACACAGATTGACCTCAGATGTAAAATGTAAATGGGGAGAAATGAACAGACGTTTCCTGGATTTTCAGGATGGAGAAGCAGTCAGAGAAAGCTCTGCACACTTCAGTAAACACCCTATACAGGATCCTGTTACTGGTTTTACTGGTTTCTGCTGCATCTCAGCTTGAACGGCTCCAGTGTCATTAAGACCTGTAAGTAGTACTTACTGCTCTCTGTCTTGATGCAGAAGCGGTGTTTAAAGCCTTTGTGGGAATGAGTACAGGTGATAACCTCAGGATTGGAGCAGCCCACGTCCACGTACCTCTGGCCTTGGATAACGTTACAGCCATAGCACTGCAGTCCGTGGACTTGAAAAGAAGACAGAGGTGTCAGGATGTATGAGAGCATTTACATGTACAGTAATAGCCCTGACATGTTTAATAGCCCATACAGTGGAACAGTGGAAATGTAAAAAGGACATCATTAAAAGAAGGGGGAATGGAACAGACTCATTAATATTTACACCCCCAAGATTTACATACAACCACAACAGAGCTACAGCAACCCAAATAGTGGACTATGTGGAGAAATCTATCAATCCAGGGTGGGAAGGGAATGTTGGCATTTTGCATCCTCATTCCAAGGAACCCAACTGTCAGTGATGTATGGTTGATGTTCATCTTTAAACCAACCTGAAGTTGCCTCCTGTTTACCAGCTGCTTAATCCAACGTTCCGTTCCATCTTAAAACCTAAAGCTTGTGCAGTTACAAGAATGGCCTGTGGCACCATTTAAAGTGGGACAGAGAATTAGCAAAACAAGCTGGAGAACAGGAACTTCAGCTCCCACATCTTTAACAGGATCCCAGGCAACTTAAATTCTGCAGTCGGCACATTCCACTCTGGACAGTTTCCCAAACTATTGGACAATATGGAGCAGCGTTGCTCAGTGTTTGAGCCTGAAGAGATTGAGGAAAAGAGCCGCTCCCCCTTTATTAGTACCACATCCTTAAAAGCCTAGCCTGTAAGTAGCAGCCATGCTGTGTGATTGTATCCGTGTTGAAGCTGATCATCTTACACTGAGAGTTCCATAGTGAGGAACAACTTTAACCTACTGTGTGTGGATGTCCAGATGGAAAGTCAGTAGCTAGTATAGGTAACGTTGACTACTAGCATTAGCTCCAAGTAACTAGCATATGTAACTAAATAGTATGAGGGCGGAGCTTATTTACACAGAGGCTCATTTTATTTAGTCTGTTTCCACATGGCGTCTCGCTGTACACCAGCCAATCACAGCAGAGTTCATCTAATTATTCATGAGCTCACCAAAAAACAGCTCGTTTCATTGTAGGACCAGATCATAAGTTGGAAATGGGCACAGTGTAGAACCACATCTGTTTGTGGTCTTTCTATACATTTGATCTGGAACAGAACGCCATGGTCCTAGGCCACCACAGATCTCCACCCTCACTTTTACTTTGTTAAGTGTTTGGCAGTTAACCGGCATTATTCCTTTATACCTAAAAGGATTGCTGGTGTGGTTGGGCCCTTTCCGCACCTGCCAATGACCTTCGACAAGTCTTGTGAAGTAAACACTGGGATGTTCCTGTCGCGTGTCTGTCAAAACATCCTCTTTCATCCTCATTCATCCCCTGGAGCGCTCGCCTACAGGACTCAAGCTGCACTATCCCGCCACTTCGTTAAATAGCCAACCCGAAAGCTCTCAGCCAGATTTCAGAAGCCCATTAATCCCTACCAAATGCTCTTATGAAAATCACTTGGTGGGGTTGTGAGGGGATCTGAGTGGGTGTTGGGGGGTGGTGGGTTCTGTTGGAATCAGTGTAATGTCTTAAGGAAACCAAAACCAGGTCCTAGGAAGTCCCACACTCACGGACGTAAAGTAGCCTTCCTGAACATACTGTAGATGACGTAGTTTTGGTAGGGTTTACAGACTGGATCTGCCTGATACTGTGGGCCGGCTTTCATTAGGACTAGCACATTTTAGAGACTGGTTTATGTTACTAATTTTTTCACCACAAATAATGTTTGGAAACCAAAAAGCTTATCCTTGGACGTTCCTTGGTTCCCATAAATGCTGGTGCAAACGCAGACTGATTCCATGGATAGCACCAAGGTTTTAGGAAGCCTGAAAGGAACGCGTTCAAGAACCAGGGTTCTTTTGGTTGAAAAGGGTTTTGCAGTCTGTGCATTTTCACCCAAAATAAATATTGCTCGGGAAACAGTTCAAGAACCGGGGTTCTTTTGAACAAAAATGGCTCTACACTCATAGTCCACCAATTTTCCTATTTTCCACCAATCTGGAAACGGTTCCGTCCTGACTGATGCTCCTAATTTTGAACTGTTCTGTGCATTTCCACCAAAAATATATAAGCTCAGAACCCAGTAAGCTGAAACCATAGAATAGTAGGGCCTACAGCCTGAACCGTGACAACAGCTGTGGATGTGTCATAGGTTGAAAAATGAGAAGGCAACAATGGCGCAACCCAGTGGTCTGCTGGAGAACCTCTTCTATGTCTTCTTATCTCCAGTAGTTGATCCGTTCTGGATATAAACAAACATCTGCTGTAGAATTACAGCCCAAACGCTCGCAGTAACTTACACACTCCACCATCTTGGTACTACTGTTTACTACCACTGTGCAGCTTCTGTGCAGCTTCCCCTGTTGGTAATGATGATCCTTTGACGTTTCATGGTTCCAATAAAAGCTGGAGCAAACATAGGCTGTTTTCCTGGATAGCACCAAGGTTCGTATGGGGTATTAACATCAGCAGCGTTATCTGGATAACTGGTTCTCAGTGTAGCATATTGTGTGGGATCATTTAAGGTTGGCCCTGACCTATCTTTCTTTAAAGAAGCATGTTCCTTATTATGGGAATAACAAGAGCATGTAATGTAGCACAGTTACTGCAGACTGAAAATAGCAGCCTGTGTGTGCAAGTGCATATACTGGGGTGTAAAACGGCCATATCTGGCCTTTATCTGCACAGAATATTGTTTCATATTGTTTCTTATTAAGGTACCTATTGGCCCTCAATCCAGTGTGTCCCAGTGGTGCTGTTTCAGGGGCTAAAACTGAGAGCTAGTCATTAGTGTGACTGGTTATACTGGTTTAAAGCGGGAATGTTATGCTTTCCCACTTTTCCTCTTTCCTTTAGCGTGTTATGGAGCTTTGTGTGCACGTAAATGTTCTCCAAGTTATAAAAGTCCCAAAAGTGCCTATAGTTCATGCCAAATGGAGACACTCCACTTCTCCGTACAGAAACCACTTCTCCTGGCTGGCTGAAGGGCCTGGTTGGAATTCCAGCCCTTTTCTCTGTTACCTGGTTATGTCATTTCGTAACACAGTCCTTATTGCCTGCCTACCGGCAAGCTGGGCACGCTCTCACACAACACACAGAGAGCTAAACCAGTATAAACCACTCTGAAACCTGTCCAGTCTAGTCTAGTCTAGCTTGAGAAGGTAGATCTACCAGTGTGTTTTATGGGACTTTCAGGATCAAAGTCTGGATCAAACTAATACACCAGAACCGATACCATTGTAAGAACAGCCACAGTGGTACTTGCAGCAGGATTCCGACCTGGCAGTTGACCAGTTAGAACAGAGTGGTTGAGCTGACCAATCAGAGCACACTGGGCTTATCAGGAGCCGGGGCTTAAAGACACAGGAGCTCTAACAGTGTGTTTCATAAAGAGGGTGAATAAAGAAGCCTGTAAATCTGTCATAGTAAAACCCAAACACAATTATCAACACTGATATAAATGAGTTATAAGCATAAAGGTTAGTAGGATTCTGCACCCAAACTCACGCCCAGCCTTTACCTCAGTAACCAAAGGAAATCTGTCTTTTGTGTTTCAATTTTATTGGTCATATTAACAGGAGGGTAGCCAAGGGCTGGCCTGGGGTGGCCTGTACTATCCTTATGTGACCCTCAGCTATGCAAAAACAAGACAACCATCTCACAAAGCAGCCCCTGGAGACAATTTCCTCTACTCTGGGTGCCATCAAACATGCAGTCAGTGCAGTTACTGATTACAGGAGTCGGTGATGGTGGACGCTATCATCAGCTTGTCACTGCTGCTTTACTGACCAAAGAGATAAGTGAATGAACACTGGTCAGCACCTTAACACCAGCCCTCATATAACTTAACTGGTAAACACATTTGGGAAGCACAGTAAAAGGCACCCACTCAAAACACTGGGTCCCACCTGACCACCCCATGCTCAGCTTGCGCCCCTACAAAGAGAAACATGGTTCTTCTACATGCCCGGAGAGAGTCAAACGCACGGTCCAGCTGCCCGGTTCACTCACCCTGCGTGCTGAAGAGCGCTGACGCTAAAGTGAATCCGACCCCGTACAGCAGCCAGGTCTGTAAAGTCATGGGTGCAGCCGTGGTGAGGGTCCCGTCCGTCAGGGGGGCTGGAAATGCGAGTACCAACGCGCGCCGAGCGCCGCTTGCAGCCGAGTCACCCCCACCCCACCTCCTCCACCACCACCAAAAACACCCACCCACAAACCCACCGACTAGATCTCCATGGAGAGAGCGCGCGCTGACCTGCTCAGGCTGCACAGCCTCGCGGAGGCGCGCGCGCTCGAGGGCGGCGAAGCGCACGAGCGGGGGGCTCTTGCGCACTGAAATCTCCCTCCCCTTCTCCTCTCTTTCTCAGGCTTTATCTTCAGCGCAGTGTTTCAGCCACACACCGGTGGGTCCTCCTGCTTCTGTCGAGCTGGAAGAGAAAGGAGACAACAGACGAGCATGCTCATTCACGCGCGAGGCGCTCCACCGGGGATTAACATCCCATTGATGACCCACGTGTCCGCTAATAGCTCTCTCGCGCTGTGCAGGTGCCCAGCGGTGGTGGTTGTGGTGGTGGTCACCGGAGCCTATGTGCTCCCTGTCCGGGAGGGCTGTATCGCCCCGCTTTCGCTCAGTACAGACATTCTATCTAATCAAGAATTAAAGACTAAATCCTTTCTTAGAGGCTGTAATGCTGCGGATAAGTCAGGCTTTGCGGTAAGCCCCCGGTCCCTGTCCACCCAGAGCAACATATGGTCGCGCTTGATAGATGATTGCCCGCGATTCTCTCTCATACCCAGAGATAGATTTACACAGATCCTGACATATTTCACTCAGGACAGCTTTATCTTCTCCTCTGTGTTTGTGTTTGGTCTAAAGTAGGCCTGGCCCATTCAACAACTTCATCATCACACACTCATCATTAATGCATTTGATTGCAGTGCTATTGGGAAGGAAGATAAAGGTTACCAGGAACAATAAATGATGATACATTTAGACATTGAGCTACACATACAGAAGTAGTGTCTCTCAGTATGGTGTCGGGCTGCCATGTTTGCTATACCAACATGCCACATGCCTCGGCATGGAGTTGTAGAGGTTCCTAATGGTAGGGGTGGAGGTGGAGTGACACCAGGCCTTCTGGACGTGTGATGTGCAACAATAACCTGTTCATGATGCTGACCACGGTGCCTCCACACGCGGATTCGTTGGTCGCCTCCACCAAGACAAAAGTGGGACTCATCACTGAAGATGACCCGCCGCCATTCTGAGTCACTCCACGACAGTCTGGTATGACACCATTGCAGTCTTTGGTGACGTTGACGTGGTGTGAAGGACAGTCATCGTGCAACGGCTTATGTGCACGTAGTCCTGCGTCGTGCAACTGACTAACAATGGTGCTGGATGACTCATGGAGGACATCACTGCTCCCTGAATGTCTGTAGTCGTGGTAGTTGGGTGAAAAGAGTAAAAACTGCATTTCTTAAACTGCGATTTTAATACAAATATGATGAATCTTTCCACCTCCAGGAACAGCGAAGGGGCTTCTTATGGCCTTATTCCCAGAGTGGGTGAGTTCAGTGTGCTAGCAGAGGGAGATAGTGAATGATAAGAGGCTGAAGAGTGGTGGTAGCAGAGCCGAGGGCTTTTGAAACCCCTATCAGTATTCAGCTCAGATTCAGCTGGGTTAAAATGGCATGTTATTTTCCTCTGCCACAAGCCATTACGGTGCTCCAGGTCTTTTGGTAGCAGGATGCAGCCACCGACATCTTCCAGGGAGATGCACAGATGGAGGCGGGGCTTGTTGAGGAAGCAAAGCGAAACAAAACCACCCCTTCCAGTCTACACGCTTATCTCCATGGCTCATCTAACGAGGAATGTCAGTCTAGAGGCTGCCCTGACCTTTCAAGAAAGACATTTGTATTCAGGGCTGCTAAGGAGTCTTCTATTGTGTTCACCTTAGACGGTGGGAAAATGGTGGAGCTGTGCTGAGATGGAAGTCCACCTATCATCAGCAGCTTGGCGCTTATCTAAAGTCACACCAGGGCTTTTATTGTGTCCCTCCTCAACAAGAAAGTGACAGCTATAGGGAATATGGCTACACTATGCATCTTAATGAATTCTCGTTGGAACTGCAATTAATGGGATGGCAGAAGTGCAGCCGGAGGCCCTCATGGGTATTCCAGAAGTGTGAACACAGAGTGTGAAATGTTAAAGGAGCCTCCGAGGCTCCTCTTCTTACACTAACGCTTGGAAGTTTGTGAACCCTTTAGAATGATCTATGTTTCTGCATAAATGTGACCTTAAACTTCAGATTCTCACACGCAGGTCCTAAAGGTAGTCAAGGAGAACCAGATTATTAGACATGGATGTTTGTATATTTAAGAAAATGATCCTGTGAGGGTAAAAATGCGCTTTCAGTATCTGGTGTGATACTCTTGTGCAGCAATTCCTGGAGCTAAAGGTGTCCCAGAACAGTGTTGATAAGTTCTTCACATTGGCTGGGAGGAATCTGAGCCGGCCTTTCCACGCGGAACAACTCCAACTCTGGGATGTTGGTGGGTTTCCTCCCCTGAGATTCCTTCAAATCCTTCCACAACATTCCTGGATTGGAATGGTCAGGACTTTGACCTGAACATTCCGGAACACTAACCTTACTCTGGTCTTATTCTGGTCCTTATGAGTCAACTTTAAGATTATCTTACATTTTTGAGATCGATATTAGCTAACGTGAGCAGAGCTAACAGTCAGGTGGGCTTTATTACATAATAGGAAAGTTTAACAAAGCAACAACTGATCGGAAAGTTTAACAAAACAACAACTATCTCCCCTTGCATGACTGATCATGCAAGGGGAGATACGAGGTCACAGTCAGGGACAGGCAAGGGTCAGAAACCAGGAAAAGCTAACAGTGAGGCAGACAAGTTAGGAGGAGTAAGCGAGAGGATGATTGGATAAACGAAGAAGAGGTTGAGAGACAGACAGAGCGAAGGGGTAGCCAAAGAGGAGTAAGACATGAGGGAAGGTCAGTAATGAAAAGGAGTCGAAACCAGAGTAGCAAACACAGGACAGAACTGCTCAGAGTTGCAAGACAAGGTCGGCAAACTTCATACTGGGGAGGTGTGTGTGTGTTTTATGCTGGGGCTAATGGGTGACAGCTGGATTCAGAATTCTGGCGAGCAGGAGCGATGCTGATTGGACGAGTGGGAATATGTGTGAAGAATATTTTGCTACAGTGGATTGGCGAGAAGGTTCCTACTGTAAAGATATTAAGAGAATTAATTCCATTGGAGTGGCGTACCTGGGCAGGTTATTCTAGCACAGAGCACTTTTATGAGGTACGAGAGCCTTGTATAATCTCTAAAGAGCCAAATTTAGCAACCCTTTTAATAAGGGCATTCCAATGATCTTGTGCACCAGTTCAATATAACAAGATCTGCAGTTTCCTTTGGGATCCATACAGTGTTGTCGTACCTTATCTTAAAATGTGCTGTTTTATTTAGTATCTGTTAGTATTATTATTTTTAATTATTATTTATTTACATTGTATTTATTTATTTATTTACTATTGTTATGTGCCTAGCCTGTTGATATTGTTAAATCTGTGAAATATACTTTTGTGTGCAATACAATATATATTTATGCAAAATTCTATGCAATATATATACAATATATATACATTTATTTATTTATTAATTTATTTTGTGTGATGTAAATTGTTCTGAAACAAAAAACAAATAAAATGTAAAAAAAAAGTGTCCAAATCTGAAAAGGTTCACAAATTTTCACCACTATAAACTCCTCCACCCTTTTCCATCGAACGCTCCTGTATGTCCTCATTAGAGGGCAACGAATAGTCAAATGGTCATAGCGGATGGGTAAACCGGCACATCCATTAATTCTAGAGGATTCCATGTGTATTACGTTTGCATGACTGAATCTCTGTTGGTCTAGTTCAAGGCAAAATCCCACACTGCCTCTGCGGCGTATTCTGGGGATAGTGTTTTTCCCTCCTGCTACGATTATCGCCTTAATGCTGGCACTTGGAGTGAGATTAACAGCCGAGGCCTTGACTGGATAGAGGGGCCTTTTGCAGCCAGAACATGTGGAGTACTTGAAAGTTCGACTGCATGGCGGTGTTGCTGTGCAGGCAAGGAGACCAAATCCTCAGTGCCCTTATGCAGCAAAGAGCTAGCATTAACAAAGAGCCAAAGCTATTATACATGAACAGGAAGTCATGTGGAATTTAAAGGACAGCTGACAGAAGGAGCCTTTATGGTACAATACCAGTCAAACACCCGCCTGTAAGTGAATGTAGTTGGTGATCTTAAACACTCTACAGTCTTACACTGAACAGCTCCAACTGATGAGGTTCTGAAACAGTACATATCCTGATATACCACATATACTCTTGATGTAGCACAGTATGATATTTCTCCATATCTCCACCTCTAATATATATTTAGTGGTGTAAAACTTTCATCTCTTTTTCTGCACAGTGTCAAATCTCTAGTTCTCCTAATATTCTCCTAATATTATCTCTAATATTTATGATGGACAGACCAATAGAATCGCTCCAGACCTGCTTAGAGATAAACCTTGTTCTATCAGCTCCACTGCAGGTTAAGAAAGCTGGTTCATCCTCCTGTAAAGCTCTATTCTGGAGGGTTTTAAGGTGGACTGTATAATTCTAACTGTGCTATTCCATAGTTTGGTGTCTTCACTCTTATTGTACAGTAAAGCTTTGAGATAAACAGAAGATGAACCGGCTACGGGGAGCTGTGTCTAAACTTTTGACTGGTAGTGTATCTACAATGTTAATATTCCTGAACAAATGACTTCAGTTATATAAAAACACTTATCAGGTAATAAGAAAATAGGTTTACATATCCTCTCACATCCTCTTAAATCCTGCAGAAAATATTTATTTGGAAACTATATGAAAATATCAAATATAAAATGTGATGTAAATTTGGCACAGACCTCATTAAGTGTTATGTCACCCCATAAATAAGTTAAATTCAGCTAAATAAACAGTATTAATGTGTTAAAGGTGCAGAACTATCTTCTCTGTACTTAGTTAACTTAGGGAAATGACCCGGGGCGCCCAAACGTTGCCCATAATTCACTTGCCACATTTTATCAGGTGCACCATATATACATATACTGACTTCTGGACATAGTCACAAAACTCACTACAATAGTCGCCATTGTGTGTTTCTAAGGTGGTCTGAATAATTCCATGGGTTATGTTTTTTAGTTTGATGTCTTCATTTTTATTCTACAGGAGAGCATTAAGATAAACAGAAGGAGAACCTGCTACGAGGAGAACCTACTACGAGGAGCCGTCTCTAAACCTTTGACTGATATTGTAGGTTTGGCAGAATAACACAAAGTTTACGTTTTCAACCATGTGCAGTCAACCAAACAGAGGCCACAATTCTTAATACATGAACTGACTCTGCAGTGATGCCTGTGGACCGAGCTGGAGGGTCTTCCACCATCTGCTACTTTTTTGGAGTGAGGCGATGTCACATATGTTGTGCCAAGCAGGGTTTTGATCCTGGACTCGTCTCCCCATGATATGTGTACAATGAAAGCCCTGATGTTATTTATTGCATTAATGATCAAATTATTACTACTTATTTTCTAATAACTGGTTCTTATCAATTAATCCAGGAAAGCTGTTTGTACTGTCTAGTTACCATTTCAAGTGTATTTATTTTACTAAGTAGAACTCAAACTCAAAATCACAAGCATTCAGTATGTGAGGATGGAGTGGAGTTACACTGCAAAAAAAGCTATCATGGCAACTAACTTTAATCTAGTTTTACTTTATTGAGATTGATGTTAGATAATTTTAAGATTACTCTACTTTTTTGAGACTTGAAACTGGTCAAATGATCTGCCAATATAGTGAGAAAAAGCTGATATATCAGATAGATATAAAAAATAATCTGGCCAAGATTATTTGACTTTTTTGAGATTAATATAAAATACTTTTAAGATTATTTTATTTATTTTACTAAATAAAATGACCTTACATTTAGTTAACATATCTTTAAATTCTCTTTTTTTTCTAAATTCACTTGAAACTGGTCATATGATCTGCCAATATAGGGAGAAAATGTTGATATATCAGCTAGATATCCGCGTCTCCCCGGCTTCTCCGCTCTTCAGGACTCCACTTCCCAGAGGGCCACGCTCGATGACGTCATGTCTATGCGCCCCCAGTCGGACTTTGTGATTCGCTCTAGATCGGCCGAGTTTTAACCTCAGCTGTATCTAATTACTTCCTGTATCTAAGCCACTCACAAACACTCACTCTTTGCCAAACTTAGTTTAGCAATTCTGAGCGTTTCTTTCTCGTGTTGTCTCTTTCTGGTATTTCGACTCCCTTCGTTTCTCTACTACTCTTTCGCTTTATCCCTTTGGCTCTGACTCTGCGGTTTGTACCTGTGCTTCCTTACTTTGGTTTTCCCCTTCGGTCTTCCCCTGTAAACCTGTTTGCCCTCGCTGGTTGTTCTATCTGGTTTTGACCTCCGCCTGTCTCTGACTCCGATTTAGCTTCTCCCTTTGTGATACTGTTTACTGTTGCTTGCTGAGCTTGCCTGTTTATGAATAAACCATTCCTGGTTTTTAGTTCTGCAAACGTCGGTCTCGAAGTCTTTTGTCTAACAGATACACAAATATTTTTTGCGATGTATCCAGAATTTATAGTTAATTTCTGTTTATTAACTTTTTCCCCTCACATGTAGTTTCCAATGAATCGACACATTTTAATCTTAAATATGAGTTAAATGCAAGTTACAGGTACAAAGTGGTATTACAAGACAGGACAGGCTGAGGCTAGCTGGTTAGCATGCTAATTTCAGTAGATATCTCTGCTACACTGTACATAGACGTCTTTGACACACCTCCGCAACTGCTATTCCTCCAAATTCTGTCATTAATTTTGGTTCATTGTGGAATGGTTTACTAAAATCTTACATATTGCACCTTTAATAGACAGTGTCTCAGTTGGAGCGTCTTTTGATTAATATCAAAACACTCACAAACCACATCATCAAGTACTGGGAGTGTTGATCTAGTTTCAGTTTTTGTGCACATGATGATAAAAAATTCTGAGGAATCTGACCTGAGATCAGTCCTTTAACTCGAGACTGCTTTATTAACACCAGCTCTGCACTGCTAATTGCTTTGATGTAGCGCCTACATTTGCTGTAAGAATGAAACAGAAGAAGCAGCGCTACTTTTTCACCCTCTTTATATGTTGGACTGATTCCAACAGGACTGATTCCAAGTAATTCACTATCGCTTCTTTAGGTACAAAGTGGTATTACAGGACTGAACTGATAGGGGCTACCTGAGTAGCATGCTAACTTCAGTAGATATCTTTGCAATGCTATACATAGACATTTTTGACACACCACCACAACTGGTCCTACAGCACTACGGTGACTCACTATAGCCTCTTGAGGTACAAAGTGGTATTACAAGATTGAACGGGTCGGGCTGGCTGGTTAGCATGCTAACTTAAGTAGATACCTCCGCAGAACCATACATGTATTATGTTCGGTCATTTTGTCACATTCTGTTAATGGTTTGTGTTTGATAGTGTTGCATTATTTTGAACTAAAAATTTTACATATTGCTCCTTTAAGTAGCCAGTTTCTTGCTTTGATCCCTGAATGAACTCTGAGCCTATTTACCGACATTGGTATCCTGCCATATTGAAATTTTTACCTACTATGTTATCATCTCTAATTCCTTCTATATCTCTAAAATGATCAGCAGTCTGCCAGATTGACTTATCTCATTGATCTGTTCCTGTGGATGTCTTGGCAGCCTCCGGTTTATCTGGTCTAGTTACTTGCATCAGAAATACATGTTCCGCAATCCATTGTCACGCAAAAGGTGACGAGTGTGTTTTTGAGTTCCTGCATCTTCCTGCAAGTGTTCCTCCTTGTGATCTTAAGGTTTTTCCTTGACACTTTTGCCCTAATTTTGTGAGGTCTGGACTGACGTGGAACAATGCGTTCCGCATACTACCATTCTGTAGCCTTTTACTGACATTCATGTCTTGGCTTTACAAGAATGTACTCCATCTATTTCCCTGTATACTTTATTACCCTGTTCTGAGACACAGCAGTGCTGCTGGATACCTCAGTGTCACTGTTGGACTGAGAATCATCCACCAACCAAAACTGTCCAGCCAACAGTGTCCTGTGGGCAGCTTTCTGAGGGCAGCATGCTGAGGGCTGTGTCCTGTAAACACTCCAGCAGCGCTGCACCAGCACAACACACTCTAGCACACCACCACCACAGGGTC